>OW443355.2:11391200-11991200 GCA_937001555.2 Hypsopygia costalis
GCGGCCAGACTCGAGACGGACACGGTGGGGCTGCGGCACCGCCAGCCGCCGCCCGCCATGTTCACCTACCACGGTCAGTGACAGTACACGCGGCCAGACTCGAGACGGACACGGTGGGGCTGCGGCACCGCCAGCCGCCGCCCGCCATGTTCACCTACCACGGTCAGTGACAGTACACGCGGCCAGACTCGAGACGGACACGGTGGGGCTGCGGCACCGCCAGCCGCCGCCCGCCATGTTCACCTACCACGGTCAGTGACAGTACACGCGGCCAGACTCGAGACGGACACGGCGGGGCTGCGGCACCACCGGCCGCCGCCCGCCATGTTCACCTACCACGGTCAGTGCACCACCGCCGCCTCTCACACCACCACTGACAGACGGATACGGTGGGGCTGCGGCAATCTAGTCTAGGCTAGGCTAAATAACACTTGAATCAATAATAAGGCAAAATAACACTTGAATCAATTAACTATTTGACTAAAATAGTTAATTGATTCAAGTGTTATTTTGCGAAAGTCAAATTTACAAACAATTTTGATCTACACGACTTGCATGCTTCCGCCACCAAAGCACGCAAAGTTGTGTAGATTAAATTGCCTACTAAGCTTCCTCCTAATTTCTTCATATTAAATTCGTTGTGAGTTCCAAGGCAGCCGTAGTTTTACCCCCGGGAATGCAGTAGACTTCACTGTTCATTGCCTTTTTTGTCGGTCGCCGCTGTTATGCCTGCCTAAACAGGAGACACAGTGGCGGGAATGTGTGTGGTGGGCCCGTTAAAAATCACTACTAACACTCCACTAACGAGACAATTAAATTTAAAATTAAAAAATCCTGACATTCTAATCTATTTAAGTTTATATTGTTACGAGCTAGGGTTCTAGATTTGGATGTAAAACGCCAATGACAACTTGCAAGTATTTATTCACGCAGGGTCTGGTCTGCAGGTCTTCACAACACGAAGTCCACACGAAGATTCCAAATCGCAGGTTAAATCGAAATCCAATAGTATCCCTGAGGGCGAAGGTTATCACTTGTCTCGCAGGTAGATTCGCTCGAAGTTTACTCTTCCGAAGTCCAAACTGAACTCCACTATCCGCCGCGGCGGTCGCTATTTATATCCGCCGGCAAGGGTTCCCGAATGTTCTCGTATGTACATGTATGTACTTCACATCGTAACGTGTCTCGAACATTTTCATGTCATAGTGTTATGAACCGTATCACAGTAGACAGTACAGGTCATTATTGCTTGCAGCGAAGTATGCGGCGACTATTCTAGATGTTTTCATTCTAAATGATTCGCGACAGGACCGCGACAATATGTTATACAACTGACTTAAAGTTCGATAAGCTATGAACAATTTCGTTGCAAAAAGTCGCTTCCGTTCTATTCCGCGGCGGAATAAGTTGAGCCTTAATCTCAAATGCCCGGGGTCTGGGCACACGCGCTATTTTTTATTTGTCACCCAAGCATGCCCTTTTTTCAGACATCGACGAGGAGGACCTTCCAAAGCCTGTGGGCACCTTCAGCATGGCCGACATGGAGGCAGCTGTCATGATGCAGGTAAGATTCATCTCAAATCTAATCTAAAATAATAACTACCTCGTTGGTCGAATGGTTAGCAATGGCCACTTTGACTCGATTCGAGGTTCGATACCAGCATAAGACAAATATTTGTGTACATAAACATGTCTGTTTGTCTTGGTCTGGCTGTTTTCTATGTATTATATGTATGTATTTACAAAAAAAAGTGTATTTAAGTACATTTATCAGTTGTCTAGGACCCATAGTACAAACTTTGTGCTTAATTTGGGACTAGATGGCGCTGTGTAAATTGTCCAGAAAATTTTTTTACGTGATAACGTGTTATAAATCGATGAACGCCGGCTGCACGCAGCAAAGCATGACTCATTGTCACGTTCCGCCTGAGCCGAGTGTGCAAGCGAGAGCGCGTAACAAGCGATAGAGAGGCACGATCGGCCTAAGAGTTCGGCTTGTGACGCATCTATCTCTCTTCCACTCGATCGGCCGATGTTTTCTTATGACGTTATCACGTAAAATTATCGCCCGTAAACAGACTTTACAGACGAACAATCTTTTTTATTGTTTTCAGGAGGTATTGTCAGCTCGGGAAGCGGCGGCCATAAGCCGTGTGGCGACAGGCGACCGGGAGCATAAACATTATAAGGTACACATAACACGTGCTAATAGGAGGGCTTCATCATCTTTGTAGCCAAGGCCAAGCTCACCTGCATGTGGTACACCCTGCTGATAAATAAACGAGGCTTTAGCGCAAAAGAGATAAGATCTTGAGGGTTGTTGTATTCCTGCGAGTGATTGAAGTCGCCAGGACGGAAGGAGTTGATACGTTCGCAACAGGAATGGCGGCGAGCGAAGCGATATTTGCAACATTTCATATTGCGATTTGCGAGCGGTAACCGCTTCACATCAGGCGGCACATATGCTCGTCTGCCACCTGACGTTTTAAAATGATTACTGAAATGAAATAAAAAACCTGACTGCGCTAGAAAATACGTAAATATATTTTTTTAATAATTATCGCTGTGTATTTTTCGCGGACTAATTTTTTTTAAATATTACGTCAGGTGGCGAACAAGCATAAGGCCCGCCTGATGTGAAGAGAGATATTTTATGCCGCCAACGCCCTTTTCGTAAATTCCTTCAAAGGCAACTCCTTTCTGGTTACCTCATTCACTCGCAGGAACACAACAATCCTCAAGGGAATTGTTATTTGGCTGCGGTATTCTGTGAGGTGGAGGTACTTCCCCAGTCGGGCAGCTTACAATTATGCTGTACCCTACCTCTCTTTCGCCAGAGACTCGTTAGTTAGTCAGTAGGCTACACCACGTGCAGGTGAGGATGGCTTTGGCTCCAAGATGGCGGTTAACCACTTAAATCCCAAATGAAAGTCATTTATATGTGTAAGGCGTAAGTGGTTCATCAATATCTTTGAACCAAAGCCAACTTCACCTGCACGCGGTGCACCCTGCTGACTGAGAAACGAAGCTCTGGCGATAACAGAGGTAGGGAGCGTAATTGTAAGGTACCCGACTGGGGAATGTACCTCCACCTCACAGAATACCGCAGCCAAATAACAATTCCCTCCTTGTTATTGTGTTCCTGCGAGTTAGTGAGGTCACCAGAAAAGAAGGAGATGCTGCGTTGGCAGCGGGGGTGGCGGCGCACGAGCGATATTTTATGTTGAGAGCGTTAATATTGCTACGGTAACAGGCGGGCCGTATGCTTGTATGTAGTATGAATAAAATAAAAAAAAAAAAAAAAAATACTTATTGTTTCAGAGCGAATCAACGCGGCGCGTTCGAAAAACTCGTGAGCGACATTGGCTTGAGACGCAAGCCTCGGAAACTGATCTATAGGACATATCTACTAACACAAACATACTGGATGGAATTTTATATATCGAGATTAAAGGCTTGGACAAACAAAATTCAGGTTAAATTTAACACGTGCAGTTTGAAAATTAAACAGCACGTGTGTTAAACTAAACACGTGCAGTTTGAAAATTAAACAGAACGTGTTATTAAAAATAAACTGAACATGTGCAGTCTGAATTTCAAACTGCACGTGTTAAGTGTAATGTGATTTATTCTGTTTTTTTTTTCCTAAAGTGCAATACTTTGTTAAGTTTGGAAGAATCAAGCTGTACTATCAAGGTCACATTAAACTTGTTACTGCAAGATATCGCGAGATATAATAACGATACAGAGATCAAAGTCAAATGTCACGCCATCGAGCTTGTGGACTTAAACTAAAAATATATACGATATATAAAATTCCACCTTGCAACAACAAAAAAAATTATTATCATTATTATAATAATTATGAAAAGAATATAATAATATTGTAACTAAGTGTCATATTAGAGAAAGAAAAAAAGATATTGTGCTTATCAAATTAAAGAGTTGTAAAAGATATTTTGATTAAAAAAATAATAATGTTGTCTCTGGTCGAGGAGAGAGAGAGAGACGAAACATCTCGTTGTCCCTGTCGGTCGCTAGGTTCTTTGCGTGAAATATGTCGGCCGGTATATGCGTGTAAGAGACGGCAGGTATAGCTCCCTCTCTCTCCTTGGCCTGAGAAAGTAGTTAGGACGATTGTTCGACTAAGTTCATATTGAATACTAGTACATACAGTTCTTCCATTCACCACGTTATGCTTTTAGATATTGTTTTAAACTGCCTCTTGAAAAACAGAATTGTGTAATTTACTAACTTATTTAGTTTCACTGCGGTGTCAAGCAAGCAAGTTAATTTTTATTTATATAAATTCATTTTGAACTTAGTCGAGCAATAATTAAAAGAATCTATTCTAATGAATCTCTAATTACTATGTTGTGTTTGATTAAAAAATAAAAAAATAAAAACAAAATGGCTCCATACAAAAATGGTTTGTTGAAATGACTGTTTTCTTAAATTACGTTGGTTATTCTAATAATATTAACAGTTTCCAATGTGTTATAATGTGGCCTGTAGTAGGTTGTAATCCTTGCAGGGTCGCCATGTAACGTGGCACGAGGGGGGTGAACTAATGAAACACGTTGGCTGGTCGTAAACTGAATGTAAGCTACATATTGATATTGACGAGAACATGAGTTTATATATAATGTTATAATAATAAAGCATTTGTATTGCTCCACATTATTATATTTAATACTAGCGACCCGCCCCGGCTTCGCACGGGTGCAATGCTGATACTAAATGTACTACAGAAGGTCTTTGCGCTTTGTCCTATCCAGTCCTTCCCCAGTTATAGGCACACGCCGCCGGCTCCGCGGCCGGTACCGCCACAGCCGTTATGTCCCTGCATTTTAAATGTGTAATATCTTCTAAACTATTCATTTAAATTACATGCTGTGAAGGGCCATATTGATCTATATTAAATGCGCAATGTATTTAAGGTACTTAATTGGATAAGGATTAATTCTGTATTGCTTAAAATCGCTTCGTAAATAAGGCATTATTTCTTGTAAAAAGCAAAGGATAAAATAACGGTTATTGTGTGTTACCACTAAGAGATAGACATATACCATCGCGAACTTTTTTGTAGACCATTTTAAGGCGAACAATACTGTACTACATTATTTTGATCTATCTCGTTGGGTTCAGCCAGCGTTTGCAATGAAAGAGCAAAAAAATGTGTTTATTTACGACATCACATTAGAAACCTCTAAATTATCAGTGTTTTTCTACTATGTTATGCATATATTATACATATAAACTTTCCAGTTGAATCACTCTATCTATTAAAAAAAACCGCATCATAATCCGTTGCGTAGTTTCAAAGATTTAAGCATACAAAGGGACATAGGGACAGAGAAAGCGACTTTGTTTTATACTATGTAGTGATTACCGACCGCTAAGGCATTATCAAGGTAAACAGATGGTGTTTGTGTTTCTACAAAACAAAAAAAAAAGTGTTTTGTAGAAACACAAACACCATCTGTTTACCTTGATAATGCCTTAGCGGCGAAACCGGTCGGTAATATTAAATATAATAACGTGGAACAGTACAAGTGTTTTATTATAACATTATGATAATAATGTTCCACCGAGTGACAACAATCAACAGTATCAACTTTATGAGTTTAAATATATTACTAAAATAGAGCATATGAGTTTATCATCATCATCATCAGGTCATTTTAGTCTCCACTACAGGAGCACGGCGCTCTCTCGTCCGTCCCCGACAGAAGGAGGATTTGGCCTACACTCCCCACGCTGACCAGACGGGTTGGGGAGGCCTGATCGATGTTTGATAATGTATTTTCCTTAGTCGCCTTGTACGACATCCACGAAAAGAGACGGAGTGATTCTATTCTAGTCTGCCGAAATCCACACTTTTTATAATTGGTTTTTATAGTGGTAAACTGGTGTGAGACAAGTTTTCGTGCCAGTTAATCTTTTCATAATACACGTTGATAAACTGTTAAAAAAAAACGAATGATAACAATATCGGGGGATACAGTTTGGTGTTGCAGCTACAAATCTATCATCTCCATACAAAATTCAATCACACCACTGGATAGATGAAGGAACAAAGAATTTATTACGCTAAGAAAGGACTATGGGACATCGCGTGCGGGGGAGGGGGAAGCGCTGCCATTTTGAGATAATTTTAGTGCATATAATGTATTCACGTACAACACACGGCCGTATCCATGACACAGCCCCCCCCCCCCCCATTTTTTAATTTATTTAGGTAAACAAATAATAAGACTTGTTAGTAGAATTGGTCATTTGATGAAGAATGATTACGTCAGAAGGTGCTATATTACTTTTTGTGTTGAGCCATTTTGAACCTTAAGGATCGTCCATAAAGCATGTTATGTCTTTAAGACAATATCTGTGAAACTACGATTTGGAATAAGGTAGATGCAGCTGGTACGCAGAATCACAGCACAGTCAAAGGGGATGGTTGATATTTTTTCTGACAACAGATGTCGCTAGGTAGGCGTCGGGTCCAGATTGTCAAAATGTACTGAATTTTTTTGACAGTGAAACTATAAGACGACAAGACAACACAAGACGTCAACAAGACATTTGACAAGATGCTATGAATTGACAAATGATTGGACCCTACGGTACAGTGCTGCCAAAATACCCTCATTCTTGAATGCGACTTGAGCGATGCAGTATGTTTAGAAAGAGACACAGTTATAGGTGAGAGAAAAGAGGCTATAACACCGTCTCTTACACATATGTAGCAGTGTCTCGCTCTGAATATAACATACAGGTCATGCTGCGAGATTTGTAGCGAACAAGCACTAGGTACGTCACAGCGTTCTTTAAAGTATTCATTCATATTCTGTACATATGTTTTTAGCAAAATAAATCATTTGAATTTGAATTTGAATTTGAATTCATACCTAGAAATATCGTTAAAAATAACGTTACTCAATGTAGGTGAATATATGTATCTATATACACATTTTAGAGTGTAAGTAGTTCATCTGAACCAAAGCCAACCTCACCTGCGCGTAGGAGAGGTAAGGAGCGAAATTGTAAGCTGGGGAAGTACCTCCACCGGAGTGACTTCACTCACTCGCAGGAACATAACAACCCTCAAGGGGGTTGTTATTTGGCTGAGTAATCGGTGAGGTGGAGGTACTTCCCCAGTCGGGCAGCTTAAAAATACGCTATTACTTTTGTTTTCGTCAGAGCCTCGTTTGTCAGTCAGCAGGGTGCACCACGTGCAGGTGTGGCCTTGGTTCAAAGATGTTAATGAACCACTTCCACTCCACGAGGTTGCTTAACTTGCGTGTTCGTATAAACTGATACGCGTAACGGCGCCATTGACCTAATCATGATGACGGGTAACGTTATAAAATATCGATATTAATAACGTTATTTCAGTATCGATATAAACGTGACCTCATTTTTTAAAAAACATTGTTATTTGAATGAATATCGTTATTTTTGAGTTAACGTTGTCAGTCGCCGATTTTTTGACGCGATAAATCGATGAACGCCGGCTGCACGCACGAAAAAGCATGACTTATTGTCACGTTCCACTTCCACTCCATTGGCCGATGTTTTTTTATGACGTTATCACGTAAAATTATAGTCCGTAAACCGACTTTACAGACAACCAATTGTTTTGCTTTTTCGGTCGCGCAACACATTATATCTACATACTTTATGGGCGATTTCTTATAGATATTATTAACAATTACGAGGCTAGTACAAATTCCATACATTTACTAGATATTATTTTGTACGTAAACAAAGGCGAATGAAGAAATGCTGTTATTACGTAGTATAGAAATAAGCTTCATATGTATCGGTTGGTCACCGTTAAATATAAATAAGTAAATATTCCTAGCCATATAACACTGCGCCATCTAGTTCCAAACTAACAAAGCTTTTACAGGGTTTTATCAGAGGACTACAGCATGGGGTTCTTCAAAAAGGGCGTGAAGAGGTTTTTACAGGGTCGGCAACGCTCGTGTGATGCCTCTGGTGTTACAGGCGTTCATAGGCTATGGTAACTGCTTTCTATTAGGCGGGCCGTATGCTTGTTGCCACACTGGTGGTATAAAAAAAAACAATGATTACAAAATAACTTGTTTAGTCGCATTGTCCACAAGCTTTTGTTTATGACTAGTGAATGTGACTGTTCCATCACGCTCGTCTCTGTAACGCTCGTCGCGTTGAGCATTTTTTGAAATGGGAAAAAAACCATTGAACTCGCGACACTGATACCGTAACCGGCACCGGTCTATTTGGTGCGGTGTGAGGTATCGCGCGCTGTAAGCTCCCATGTCGTATTTATTTGGGAATACTGCTGAGGGAAGTTGATTCTATAATTTCACAGTTCGTGGTGGAAAATTTGTTAAAAAGCGTGCTGTGATCGCCATTTATCTAGATGATGTGGATGGAATTTTAATTTATGGCGAGTTGTACGATAGTGGAACTCAGCGGCAGGTATCAAATGAAATACCTTATCCGAGCACTCCCCATGATAGAAGCTGGTGGTTAAATGGCTAACAATAGCCAATACCACTCCGAGGTCGTGGGTTCGATTTTGATCCCCGCACTAGACAAATATTTGTGTGTATAAACATGTCTGTATATATATTTATAATAAGAAAATATTTAAGTATATAACGGTTATTTAGAACACATAATACTAAATAACTACAAATAGTACACAGTGCAAGGTTTGCTTAGTTTGGGACTAGATGGCGGTGTGTAATTTGTCCAGGAGTATTTATATATCTATCATTTATTTAGTATATTAATATTATATTGCGGGATACTTTTGACATATCGACGTTACACCATCCGATACGTGTGTTGCTAGATTATGGACATAGATATAGGTTATGGTAGAAACCGCAAGCCATCACAGTCTAAACCTGTCAGCGATTTAAAAGGATTATTGGCTTACTAGCAGCATTATAGAAAAATAAGTAACAAAACTCTAGTATTTTTTTAATATTATTATATTGATATATTTTTTCTTCAGAATATACTGATGTATCAATTCTTTTGTATTCTAATGAACGCTTACCCCGCTTGTTTGTGCCCAGTTGAAGTCGGTATTGTGTATCTAGCGATATATTCACATTTCGAACGGAAACGTATATATGTATCCGAGTTAAGTCTCTTATTTTGATGTGTGATTAATGTAAGCCCTAATAATACTCCAATCGCGCAAATATAACATAACGGTCTGTGTTTATTGTCGTAAACATAAAACTACTGACGCGTTAGCATTAAAAAAAGGTCGGTTTACTTAGTAAAAACAGCAACGTGACGTCATCTTTAATATTTAAATTATCTATATTTACACAAAAAATTGTTTATAAAGGAAAATTTGCATGCCTCTGTATAAGGTGAACATACTGTTCGATTGTAACATGATATCTTACTTATCTACTAAATAGTTGTATGTTCTAGCAAATAAATGATATTCTATTCTATCAAAATCTGTAAAAAAAATTGTCACGTTCGGTATCTACCGTAGCCTAAATCTTGGCTCAGACCTTTGGTTTAATAATAAGGTGATATCAATTGGAAATATTTCAAGCTACCTGAAATATTTACATCTAAGTGTCTATGCATTGAGACTGCTAATCGCTAGCTGCAGATGTCGCTATTGAATCTCTTTTTTTACTTTTAGCTCTTTTTTTATGTATTCTCTATATTTTACACCAAGAAAATCTCAATTATAAACAAATATTATATACAAAGGTGGGATATATATAATCTTTTTTAGATTTTGACCTATCATTCAAAATATCTAATGGACGTTGGGGTTTGAAATTGCATATAAAAAGTGTGTACTCTTAATTATGTTGACTCAGTGAAAATAGTTCCAATTTTTGTCAAGAGATGGCGTTATTCATTGTTTGTGATATTCTGAAACTAGCTATGGTTTTGATCTCCACATAAATATAGTACCAATGCTCTGCTCGTATGTATTTGTAAATGAACATTGGCGCGTGATTTCTTTTAATTAAGATATTGCTTTGGGTTAGAAAACCTTTAAACGCAGACTCAAAGTCCATTAAATGATTTTATAATAAAAATGTAGTCAAGACAAAAAATACTTTTGTGCCAGTAACAATTAGTCGCTTAGAACGAATGAGAGTAAACCTAACTAGTAACTTACCTTTTTTAGATAATGACTTGGAACCTAACTTGTTGTATAATTCATTTTTTAATGCATTTCTTCACGAATTTAATTCAATATTTACTTCCAAGGAAATTACTTTTACTAATAGCCTCGTCTTTGGTGACTGGGCAACCGTAGGTATTTATAAGAGTAGGCAAACTTTGTACATGTTATACTATGAAAGACAATTCAATAATAGTGAGAAATTTAAAGAACATGTAAAATCATACTCAAAAATTTTTAAACGCGTTTGTCAAGTAGCAAAATCTATGTTTATTAAATCAAAAATTAGAAATAGTAGTAATAAAATTAAAGCCACTTGGACGGTTATCAATGAAGAGACTGGGAAGGGCAGGACAAAGGATTCAGAGTTTAAATTAAGTATCAATGGTCATGTTACCAAGTCAGATTTAGAAGTTGCCAATGCTTTTGAAAGATTTTTTTCTGCTTTCCCTGTTACTTTAACTAGTGCTTTGGGCTCTTCCACCTCCGTTGCAGAGTCATTAATTAAAGATAATGTGCCTGAATTTTATAACGATTTTCATTTCCGTCATGTTAATGGATCTGATCTTAAAGTCGCATTTAAATCACTTAATATTAAGAAAACGGCTGATCTATGGGGCATTTCTGTACATATTATAAAATCTTTATTTGACATTGTTGCTCCCGCTTTAATTGTGATATTTAATAGATGTATTGATTGTGGTGTGTTTCCTGACTTGATGAAATTGAGCAAAATTATTCCTTTGTTTAAATCAGGTAGTACATTAGACCCCACAAACTTCAGACCAATATCAATACTACCTACATTTAGTAAAATTTTTGAAAAACTAATTCTCGCACAGTTACTTAAATACTTTAACGAAAATAATCTGCTGCACACTAAACAATTCGGTTTCACTCGTGGACGGTCAACATGTGATGCTGGGGTAAAACTACTAGAATGTATATATGAGGCTTGGGAGGAGTCACGGGACGCCTATGGGGTGTTTTGTGACTTATCTAAGGCTTTTGATTGTGTGCAGCATGAAACTCTAGTCAGAAAATTACACCACTATGGTATAAGAGGCATCGCTCTTGATCTTCTTACTTCTTATCTGGGTGATAGGGTTCAGAAAGTAGATGTTAATGGAAAACGATCACATGGATCTGCTGTAGCGATGGGGGTGCCACAAGGCTCTATTTTGGGCCCTTTCCTGTTTCTCGTGTATATTAATGATCTACCTTATCTTGTAAAGAATAATCATGAAATAGTATTGTTTGCAGATGACACTTCTTTAGTTTTTAAGGTAAATAGACAACAATCAGAAATTGACGATGTAAACAATGCTCTTTCAAAAATAGTAAACTGGTTTAGTGCTAATAACCTGCTTTTAAATGGTAATAAAACCAAATATGTTAGATTTTTTACAAAAAATGTTAAACAAGTGAAAACCAGTGTGGTGATGGACAATGAGAGATTGGAATTGGTCAATAAGGTTGTTTTCCTTGGTATAACATTAGACTCTAAATTACAATGGGGCCCACATATAGAAACGTTATCAGCTAGACTCAGCTCAGCAGCTTACGCCGTAAGGAAAATACGTCAACTAACTGATGTTGACACTGCGCGTTTAGTTTATTTTAGCTATTTTCACAGCATTATGTCATATGGTTTATTGCTTTGGGGTAGTGCCGCGGATGTAGACTCAATTTTTGTGCTCCAGAAGCGAGCTATCCGTGCTATTTATATGATGAGTCCCAGGGAGACACTGAGAAATAAATTTAAAGAGATAAATATTATGACATTACATTCTCAATATATTTATGAAAATCTTATTTACGTTCATAAAAATCAAACCAAATTTAGGAAAAACAGTGATCTCCATCAATTAAATTTAAGAAATAAAAACAAACTCGCTATGCATATTACTAGGCTCCATAAAATCTCTAACTCGTTCCCAGGTCAATGTATACGCTTCTACAATAAACTTCCAAACGACGCGTTTAAATTATCCATGGGTAAATTTAAGAAATATATCAAAACTAGACTATGTCAAAAGGCTTACTATTGTATCTCGGATTACATAAATGATAAAAGTATTTGGAAATGAATTGCTCTTGTTATGTTATGTTAATGATTGTATTTGTATTTAATGTAACGATATTGGCAATTAAAAGAGTCGGCCTTGAGTTTCTTGCCAGTTCTTCTCAAGAAGCCCCGTCGCCGGAACTGGCACTTAAATTCACTTTCACATTCAAGATAGTGTGATGAAAGTGAATCTAAGCTCTGCGGATTTAGAGTAGTGATGATTTATACATATTCTTATATTTAATTTGTATGACGTTTCTAAGTGCTTTATAAAGTCCAAGGAATAAAGATATTTTGAATTTTGAATTTTTTTTTGAATTTTATGATTGATAAGTCAATGCTTTTAAGATCAAATAGAAATTTGTTTTACGGGCCTCAATACTAGTTCTTTTCTTTAGAATTGATTTCTTACTTTTTTTCTTTATCTCTTTTAAAGGTGTTTAAAAGTGTATATTATGATTTTGATAACAGCGTTATTGAATATAACACTTTAATAATCTTATACATGTTACTCGATAACAGAGTGTGCGAACAATATAATATTAATTTTTTTATAAAGTCAAAGTCAAGTAAAAGTCAAAATATCTTTATTCCTTGGACTTTATAAAGCACTTAGAAACGTCATACAAATTAAATATAAGACATGTATCTAAATCATTACTATCTACTTAAATCCGCAGAGCTTAGATGCACTTTCATCACACTATCTGTGAAAGTGAATTTAAGTGCCAGTTCCGGCGACGGGGCTTCTTGAGAAGAACTGGCAAGAAACTCAAGGCCGACTCTTTTAATTGCCAATATCGTTACATTAAACACAAATACAATCATTAACATATATATACTTTCCCTTGAATGTTTCATATCCTTCCCTAATATAAAAATCATGAATTATATTCGATTGATGTCACATATATATGTAATAATGCAAATAAATCGTTAATAATTATAAATACCAAATAATTTTAATTGTAAAAAATATAGCATTAGATGTATAGAGATCTAACTATTGTAACATATTAGTTTTAAGTTATTAATAAAAAACGTGCTATGTTCGCTTTTGACTGTGTTTGATTTCAACACCAAATTCATCAAATCAAGAAAGACCAAGTCAATTTACAATTTACTTTTAATATTGGAAGCGAATTTTGGCAAACAAAATTGTTCATAGCACAATGAACTTTATGTCAATTGTATAACATATTGTTAAGAATTGCGCTGTGTGTGGAGGCTCATGTTAAGATAATTATACATACTTTTACTTCGCCACAAGCACAGATATAACTTACCAATAACCTTAAAAACTATCAAGCTTATATCTACTTATTACCTTAGATGACCACGAGGAAACGGGGATAGTTTCAATGTCTGGACGTGTCCCGACGTCGTCGGTGGCAAGCTCTAACCGGACAGCGTTATAAGGATAAAAAATTGGAAGGATAAAAAATTAAAATTGGAAGGAATTTGGATATGGGGCTTGCTTACCAGAGCCACACCAGAGGGGCAATTCTCGTAATTAAAATATAGTCAAAATTCAGTTTCGATCCAGTCTCGATCTCACAAATGTCACATTTGGTATTCTCGTAACACAATATGTAACTTCAAAATTATATTTAAGCGAGATTATATCGAAATATGAGTGAAAATTAAACAAACTAAGAATGTTATTTTGCCAACAACAAGAATTGATAATAATTAATTAATGAAATCAAGTATATACTTTTAGTCAATTCACAATTCAATCTCGATTCGATCAACTTTCAATCTGCGTTCGTGGAAAAATTACAAGAATTGGCCTTCAGAGCGTCCAATCTCTCGGTCGTGACTCCAAATGTCACCCTATTCCTGGTGACACTATTCTATCGATTAACCAGTGTTAATCCAGAACATTACCCAGAATTTACATACCAGTTTTTTTATACTACTATAGTGGCAAACAAGCTTACGGCCCGCCTGATGGAAAGCAGCTACCGCAGCCTATGAACGCCTGTAACACCAGGGGCATCACACGCGCGTTCCGGACCCTGTAAAAACCTCTTCACGCCCTTCTTGAAGAACCCCATGCTGTAGTCTCCTGAGAAAACCTCGACAGGCAGGTGATTCCACAGCTTGACAGTAGGAACGCGGGAGAAAACTTCTATATATATATATAGATTTGACAATAACTAATCGAACAACATCTACGCGCCGCGCCGTGGTCTCCAAGTGACTGCGGCAGATTAATAGTGATGTTAGCTAATGAATTAGCCTCCCCAACCCGTCTGGCCAGCGTGGGGCGTGTAGGCCAAATCCTCCTTCTGTCTAGGACGGACGAGAGTGGGTCATGCTCCTGTAGTGGAGACTAAAATGACCTGATGATAGCTAATGAATGACCGTATCAATATTAAGATCGATAAGTGTCGAATCGGGTCGAGTTACTTGTACGTTCACAACTAACTCTCTCCAGAGGTCGGTTTAAAATCCAAAACTTATAAACTTAAATACAATCCGTAGCTAAGGGAATTCTCGAGAATGCGCGAGGATTCCCCGGAATTCCTTTTTTGGCTCGTATTTAAGTTTATATGTTATACAATTGACATAAAGTTCATTATGTTATGAACTATTTCGTTGCAAAATGTCGCTTCCATTGCATTCCTCGGCGGTGGAAATTGAGCCGAGATGATTCGAGAAGCCGCTCTGCTTGGACAAGGATAGCCGATCCCAATTAAAATGGAATTAGGCTAGGTAAAGAATTGAAAAGGGATTTAGAGCGTACTCCACAGTGCTCAACAGTTTGTAGGCTCTTTCCTCACATTATATGTATGCATTTGCATTCAAATTCATCGTCATTTTTGCCACATGTCATGCTAACTTTTGCTAGCGACTTAATGTGATTTTTCTAAGACCTATATTTTTTCTCTGCGCTATTTATACGTTTCAAATAACCGCATCAAATACAATTAAGCATAGTTCGTCGGCGTAGCTGCGCGTGTTAGCCTAATTGATCACGCAAGCCAAGCAACGTCGACCGTAGGCTGTCTATGGATGGGTTTATATATCTCGACCTCCTCCGTGCTTCGGAGGGTACGTTAAGCCATCGGTCCCGGTTGTTGTCATTAAATAGCAGTCGTTAAGCCAAGTCAGTGGTCTTTAGGCGGCTTGAAAACACTGACCTCCGCCAGCCCGCAGTTGAGCAGCGTGGTGGAGTACGCTCTAAACCCCTTCGGTTGAGTGGAGACCGGTATCCCAGCAGTAGGATGAATATGGGTTAACGACGAAGCTGAAGTGTGTATATACTAGCGATTGACTAAGTTCTTAGATAAGATAAGATAAGATAAATATAAATAAATATCGTCAGACAAATTACACAGCGCCATCCAGCCCCAAAGTAAGCGAAGCTTGTGTTATGGGTACTAGACAACTGATAAACATACGTAAATACACATTTTTTTGTAAATACATACTTATGATACATAGAAAACACCCAGACCAAGACAAACAGACATGTTCATGCACACAAATGTTTGTCCTGTGTGGGAATCGAACCCACGAGCGTTGGTGTCGAAGCCGCGTCATTGACCGCTACGCCACCGAGCTCGTCAAGATAATACTTTATTGTTAACTGTGTACAATGGTTGTCATACCTAATTAAAGTTTTTAGACACGACAGTTTGCCCGCTTCGGACGTACAATATCATCGTGATTCGTTGATTTTATACATATATATTTCAATTAGTCAGAGCAAATAGCTCTGACTAACTGAAACTACTTTCTATTAAAATATTCATCTAGATCAGGGTTTCCCAAACAGCCCCCCCCCCCCCCCCTAGTGGGGCGTAAAGGGACGTCAAGGGGGGCTTGAGACGTTTGTGACGTTGACGTTTTTTTATTTTTTATTTTCTCTCTTATTTTGGTTGACATACCATTTTTTTTATTGTACATTGACATTCTTTTTATTGTATTATGATAATATTGTATGGCTATTTAAAAAAAAAGACCTATATTGACAGAGTTTCTTTCGGCATTTCTTCTCGTCAATGGTCATTCCGAAATGCTGGTAGATAAAAAATATACCTAATTGTAAAAGACGTGTCTAAGTGCCCGCGAGGGCCCACAGAATAAAGAATTTTGACTTTGACTTTGACTTTGACTTTGTGTTTTCACTAGAAAAATTATTTCAATGAAGCTTGAATTATATTCAAGCGTTAATGAAGTAAACACTGTAGGGAGAATGCAAGCTCAAGTATCTCACTAGTATTGTCACTATACTCCCTAGTACTCTTATAGATTGGTTGATAAAAACGTTTTAATTTAGTCAAAGTTCATTTTGTGATTCTTTTTGTACAAATCACTACATAGTATAAAACAAAGTCGCTTTCTCTGTCCCTATGTCCCTTTGTATGCTTAAATCTTTGAAACTACGCAACGGATTATGATGCGGTTTTTTTTAATAGATAGAGTGATTCAACTGGAAAGTTTATATGTATAATATATGCACAACATAGTAGAAAAACACTGATAATTTAGAGGTTTCTAATGTGATGTCGTAAATAAACACATTTTTTTGCTCTTTCATTGCAAACGCTGGCTGAACCCAACGAGATAGATCAAAATAATGTAGTACAGTATTGTTCACCTTAAAATGGTCTACAAAAAAGTTCGCGACGGTATATGTCTATCTCTTAGTGGTAACACACAATAACCGTTATTTTATCCTTTGCTTTTTACAAGAAAGAATGCCTTCTTTACGAAGCGATTTTAAGCAATACAGAATTAATCCTTATCCAATTAAGTACCTTAAATACATTGCGCATTTAATATAGATCAATATGGCCCTTCACAGCATGTAATTTAAATGAATAGTTTAGAAGATATTACACATTTAAAATGCAGGGACATAACGGCTGTGGCGGTACCGGCCGCGGAGCCGGCGGCGTGTGCCTATAACTGGGGAAGGACTGGATAGGACAAAGCGCAAAGACCTTCTGTAGTACATTTAGTATCAGCATTGCACCCGTGCGAAGCCGGGGCGGGTCGCTAGTTACATATAAATAAATGTTGTTAAAATAATGCGATTTTTATTGTAGGTACTTACTTACTGAAAAAAATATGGGGGGGGGGGGGCATGAAAATATTATTTGTGATCCGGGGAGCCTTGATGTAAAAATTGTTGGGAAACCCTGATCTACATTATAGAAGAATCTTCTAGTCCTAAGTCATTCTACAATGAGCAAATTCTGATTTTTTTTAAAATGAAAAGGGTGCAAACGAGCATGTGGATCAGAAGGCCAATTCTCGTAATTTCTCTACGAACGCAGATTGAAAGTTGACCGAATCGAGATTGAATGAGGGTTACCGCGTATTCGCCGCTAGAGGCGCTAGCATCGCGGCAGGGTCTACGAAACGTAAAAATTCACCGTTTTTGTTCGGGTTACGCTGTTTATTGATAAACACTGCGATTATAACTAAATATTTTGGTTTAAAACTAAATAAATTACAAAATGAGTTACAGCTGTTAATAATTTGAAAGCGGAATTAAGGAAAAGAAATGCAAAATTAAGCGGGACGAAAGAGCAACTAGTTAAAAGATTATTATATATTAGTTTGTTTACTATTTTGAAACACCATTTATTAACAAAAGTATACATATTTGTCAATTTTACAGCAATGTTTTTTCATTTATAGTTAAAGATAATTAATCCATGTTATGAAGTACTTGCTTAATGAAGATTGGCTTATTTGAAAATGAAATGACAGCTCCATTATACACATATTTCTTCGCAATTTTATTAGCATTAAATAAAATTGATTAGACGGTGTTAATACATGTTTTCCTCGGGCTGGCTGCAATGATGGATAGTACCTTATATTGTTCACTTCATCTCCAAAAAGGTTGAAGATAAACATAACATAATAAAAAAACACCTATCATCCATAAGAGGCGATTACTGATCTGTTTCTTGATGTCTATTCTCGGGGGTGCTCGGCACCCACTGTTTATTTCTCGTGGGTGCTCGAGCCCCCGAGCACCCACGGAGTCGGCGCCCCTGCCTACTGTATTTTTTTTTCAGAACAATAGGGGACTGCACAACACTGCGGCATGCTATTTTTTAATCATTTTAATAGGATTTTAAATATTTTTCGTAAAAACATTCGTCGCGTCCACAATAACAATGATTTTGATTGACAGTTAGATATAGTGGACCTTCCTCGACAGTGGCGCCGACTGGTGAGCACAAAAATCAATTCTTGTTGTTGGCAAAGTAACATTCTTAGTTTTATTTGTTTAATTTTCACTCATATTTCGATATAATCCCGCTTAAATTTAATTTTGAAGTTACATATTGTGTTACGAGAATACCAAATGTGACATTTGTGAGATCGAGACTGGATAGGAACTGAATTTTGACTATATTTTAATTACGAGAATTGCCCCTCAGATGATGGAAATCAATCACTATCGCCCATGGAGATCAGCAACACCAAGGGGTTTCCGATTCGTTGCCAGCCTATACTACTGTCTTTCTTTCTGGTGACGTCACTCACTCGCAGGAACGCAACAACGCTCAAGGGATTTTTTTTACACTACGTCGGGTGGCAGACAAGCATATGGCCCGTCTGATGTGAAGCGGTTACCGTAACCGTATTAAAGCTCGCAACATAATATATCACTTGCGCGCCGCCACCCCCGCTGCCAACGCAGCATCTACTTATTTTCTGGTGACCTCACTCACTCGCAGGAACACAACACCGCTCAAGGGAATTGTTATTTGGCTGCGGTTATTCTATGAGGTGGAAATACTTCCCCAATCGGGCAGCTTAAAAAATACGCTATGTATGTTTTGGGGTGTAATAAGTGGTTTATCAACATCTTTGAACCAAAGACAACTTCACCTGCACGTGGTGCACCCTGCTGACTGACAAACGAAGTTCTGGCGAAAAGAGAGGTAGGGAGCGTAATTGTAAGCTACCCGACTGGGGAATGTTCCTCCACCTCACAGAATACCGCAGCCAAATAACAATTCCCTTTACATTCCACAACAACACGTTGTGTTCCTGCGAGTGAGTGAGGTCACCAGAAAAGAAGGAGATGCTGCGTTGGCAGCGGGGGTGGCGGCGCGCTAGTGATATATTATGTTGCGAGCATTAATACAGTTACGGTAACCGCTACACATCAGGCGGGCCGTATGCTTGTCTGCCACCCGACGTAGTATAAAAAAAAATGTTCTGCCTGTCCGCCGGAGCCTCGTTTGTCAGGTCGAGCTTGGTGAAGTTGAAAGGAACCAATTGACGGGATTTCTTTACGGGGATAATAAATACATCTAGAGAGTGACAGAGTACTTTTTATCCCGGGAAAAAACTTATTACCACGGGAAATTGTTTTATTAGAATAATGTTTAACGAGTCCCGTGGTCGAATGGCTAGCTATGGTTACTTTGACTCCAAGGGTCCGGCTTCGAGCCCCGCACAAGACCAAAATGTTTGTCTTGTTATTTTTCAGTTAGGACCAGTTGCGACACCACTGGCATACAAGCAGAAGTACAAGCATTAAGGCTAATTTAATATGAAGAAATTAACACGAATCGGCCCAAATAGCACCGACAGGGTGCACTCCAGGCATGCAACTTTTGAATGTGTTTTTGAATTGTTTGTGTTTTTGAATGTGCTTTTGAATTGGCAATCCTGCCAAGCAAGCAAAGCTGCCTCTCTCTACCACCCCTTGGCGACGCCCTTGGGCCAGGTCAAGGCCGCAACTGAGTGCTCGGTTTTCGAGTGCACCAGGAAGGTTGCAGTCCGCGATGAATGGCGCTGTATTGTCAAAATGATCACTCATCGTGATTCATAATGATTACCACGACCACTCTGGTAAGAGTGTATTGACTAGGAAGAAGAACAAAATTTGGGGATATAAGTAGTTACGTGTTGCAGCATATCTATCATCCAGATCTAAAATCCAATCACACCAATAGATAGTGAAGGTTCAGTTTATTACGCTAAGTAATGTTAGGATGGTTCTTTCATTGTATCTGAAATGTTATAGCATCGTTATAATGCCATGATAATTACTTTGATTAACTCTAAATTTATTGTCATTTAAATCAACAGATAGTTTTTATATTTTTATATAGCGCCACTTAACGAACCGGAAGCCATGACTACAGCGCCTTGTTTTATTCTTAACAACGTCTTAATGGTCGGCGCCATGGCAGCGGACCGGAAACCGTTATATTGTCACCATAATTTTTATTCTGATTATCGTCTATTGGCTGACTCCATGAAAACGGAGCGCAGTCCGCGACAATGGCGCCACCATCATTTTTCCACTTGCACATGCAGGCGAATTTAAGCGGCATTCGTTGGCTGACTAGCATGAGGAACACTGTATACCTTTGAAGAATAAAGTGTCTTTGAGTTTAAAGTGTACTTTTCATTCACTCGCCCTTTGGATTGGAACCTTGGACTTGGAGTAAGGACTATTGAACAACGCGTGCGTGGGAGGGGGAAGCGCTGCTATTTTGAGATAATTTCAGTGCATATAACGTACCACACACGAAAAAAAATGGGATGCGGCTGTGTCGTAGACACGGACGACACAGCTGTACCCCATTTTTTACACTATTTGGGCGAGTGTTCAACAGCAAATATAAATTCGAGTAAACAGCACATCACGTTCTCTGGAAGTGCAGTGCAGTGTTAGGCACCGGGAGCGGGTCACGTTAAATTACATACACGTACAATCCGGGGTTGTTACTATTGTGATATTGTCATCATCATCATCATCAGGTCATTTTAGTCTCCACTGCAGGAGCACGACCCTCTCTCGTCCGTCCCAGACAGAAGGAGGATTTGGCCTACACTCCCCACGCTGGCCAGACGGGTTGGGGAGGCCTGATCGATGTTTTATAATGTCCCTTAGTCGCCTTGTACGATATCCACGGCAAGACACGGAGTGATTCTATTCTAGTCTGCCGGAAACCACACGGCCAAGGTACTCTTAGTATGCCTTTATATATATATATATAGATTTAAATCACTTTTGTATTGATTTTGTTGTAACAAGGGAGAAATACCAGGTGTTTAGGCGATTTTGTAATCTATATAGTACTCTGGTCTTCTCTGATTCCTGAATTATGACTACAAATTAACAGCGAGCGAGATAATTTATTTTGCATATTTAGGATCTTTTTTTTTTTTATATTAGCTCAGCATATTGGCTCCACTTCGCCTGATGGTAAGCGAAAAGAAGAGCCCCAACCGCAACGGCAACGGACAAGAGACCTTAATGTCCTGTCAGTTGCCGCTGCCATGCTGGCCCACAAGATGCTTCTTCACGCTTCGCTTGAAGGATCCCATATTGTATGATTGAGGAAATACATATGCCGGCAATGCGTTCCACTTTTTAATAGTGCGACATAGATAGGAGTTGCCAAACTTTTTAGTACGCGACGGAATGATACCAACGGTGAAATTGTGGCATCGCAAGCTTGTACGTGTTGTTCGGTGACGGAAAGGGGAGGAAGGGATAAGGGAAAACAGTTCTTCAGAGCACTCTCCGTGGTATAGGCGATAAAATACGCTAAGTGAGCCAATATCTCTCCGGAGCTGAAGAGGTTCAAGATTCTTGGTGACCTCTTCGTCACCAATTATACGGACCGCTCGTCGCTGCAACCTGTCGAGAGCCTCGAGGAGGTACTGAGCGGAACCAACCAGTACTGCACGCAGGCCCGAACTTGAGTCTTGTACAAAAGACAAAGCTGGTCCGGCGCGAAGAACCGCCGCACCCTGTTCAGGATCCCGAGTTTCTTTGAGGCTGTTGAAATGAGGCTCTCAATAGGCCCTTTGGTTAAGGTTGCAGCGAATATCCATGCCTAGCATGTTCAAGCTCTCTCGTAAATTAAGCGAAGTGCTCTGAAGGCTGGGGGTAGGATGGAATGGAGATGTTTTTGTGGAAAACGCGCACACTTGGGTTTTCTTAGCATTGAACTCGACCAGATTGCTGGAACCCCATTTACTAATGAGATACAACACCCGATCCAGTTCAACGACAAGAGTCTCCCGTTTCTCACCAATCTCTGTCCTACCAGCACCAGGTCGACCGAAATATCGCCGCCCATGAACCGTACTGTCGTCAGCATAGCAATGAATGTTTCCTAGAGGTAGCATATCATTGATATGAAGCAGAAAGAGGGTGGGCGATAGAACGGAACCCTGGGGGACGCCAGCATTCACTGGCATGAACCGCGAAGCGCAACCATCTGCAAGGACGCGGATTCTACGCTCATGCAGGAAGCTAGCAATCCAGTCACAAAGCTGGACAGGCAGACCGTATGCCGGAAGTTTGGAGAGAAGTGCTTTGTGCCAGACCCGATCAAACGCCTTGGCAATATCTAGGCTGATTGCCATAGATTCACCATGTTTATCGATTGCCTCACCCCAGAGGTGCGTCACATACGCTAGAAGATCACCCGTTGATCGTTTCGGCCTAAATCCATATTGTCGGTCATTAATTAGGGAACGATCTTCTATCTTTAATGTTGCACATTAGCTTCTCTCCAAGCTTCCGGAACACAACCGGTTGAGTACGAGAGACGATAGAGGCGCGTTAACACCGGAGACAACTCTGCTGCACATTTTTTTAGTACTATCGCCGGAATACCGTCTGGACCACTGGCTTTTCGGACATCGAGTGATTGTAGTTCTGATCGCATGTCACAATGCCTGATACGAATATCAGGCATGTTAGAACCACAGGAGGGTATAGTTGTTGGTTGTGTGCCACAATCATCGATCCGGGAGTTAGTCGCAAAGAGGTAAGCCATGAGGTCGGCTTTCTCCTGCGGCCGATGTGCCAGTGAGCCATCGGGGCATCTCAGCGGTGGCAGCGACGGTTCACAAAAGTTGGCCTGCACAGTTTTAGCTAGTCGCCAGTAGCTGCGTGACCCAGTGGGATGCGACACCAACTCCTGTCCCACTCGTGCAACGCGCTGTGCGTCCGCTCTGATGTATGCCCTCTTGCATACCTTGGTGGCAGCGTTGTAGGCTGATTTCAGCGAGTTGATGTTGGGATCATTGTGGGCGCGGCCCCTGATCCAAGCACGGTACGCCGCTTGCTTGTTACTAACGGCATCGGCGCACTCGCGATTAAACCACGGGCGTCTCCGGCTCTTGATGGCGACATCGGAGTAAGGGATGTAATACTCCATCCCAATGCCAATCTCGCCAACAATAGCCGCAGCACTCGCCGTAGCATCCTTCTCACTGAAACAGCACTGCCCCCATGGGACGGAAGCAAAGTAGTCGCGCATACCGTCCCAATCTGCTGACGAGTAGTGCCATACACGGCGCTTGACTGCCGCGGGTTGCGGCAGGACTACGCTTGGCACTATTGTGGACACCAGGCAGTGATCAGAGGTGCCCAGTGTTGCCTCAACAGAAACCCGGTATCCCTCAGGGTGGGTGGTCAGCAGTAGGTCGAGCAAAGAGGGCGCCTGATCAGCAATGTCAGGTATTCTGGTAGGTTGATCTACCAATTGCGTCAGGCTGTGGGACAGAGCGAACGCATGAGCGGTCCTTCCTGCATGGTTGGTTGTGGAGGAACCCAACCAAGAGTCGTGGTGGCAGTTAAACTCCCCCAAACACACCATCTCCGCAGTAGGGTACCGCTCCTGCGCTTCATCTGCCGTCCGACTAAGGTACTCGAAGAGTCGAGTTGTCTCCATATCCCCATTGTGTGATCGGTACAGGCACATGTACAGCCGGCTCCGGAGGCCCACAGTCACATGCACCCAAAGGACGGGAAAGGAGGGATCCTCATAACAGCGCAGACGGCGACAACAAACATCCGAACGGACAAACAAACAAACCCCGGCTTTCGCGTGGAATTTCTCCTCAAGTACATAGCCGGGGTACTGCAGGTAAGAAGTGTCCGCTGGACGCTGGATTTGTGTCTCCGTCAGAAACAGCAAGGCAGGCCGGGCCGTCTCGAGGTACTGATGGACGGCGTTGAGGTTTGCGTGGAGTCCGCGGATGTTAGCAAACTCCACCTTTAACAGGGTGGTGGGGGAGTGCACCGCTGTATGACCAGTTCTCTTTTGTTGCGCTGTCATAAGTGTAGGAAGGGAAACGTGAAGATAGGAAATTGCTGTCACGACAGAGGGGAAGGGGGCGGTGGCCCCGTCCCTCCATAAACTTGCCGTTAGAGGAGCTGCACTGACCCGACGGACGGAAGGGCCCCCGCACCCCCTCGGAGGTAGTCGCCGGGTCCCCACCTTCCGGTCACCAACCGGCACGACGATCTACCCCGAGATTATGCGCGGTATGATAGGGCAGCCTCTCGAGGTGGTTAGCCACGATTGGGCCCCTGTACTATACCGCGGGCGGCCAGCGGAACAACCGTTTCAACGGGTCTCCCTGGCCGCCGGGTCAGCTCAGTCCTCCTGGCAATGAACAGACGGGATCCTCCGCCACTCCCACAATGTCGCCACAGCAATCCCCCAAGCATTTCTATGCTATCTGTAGACCTCACTCACTCGCAGGAACACAACAACCGCTGCAGACATCGATCACTAATATATGTTAGTGGTCGATGCCCCCAGGGAATGCTATTTGGCTGCGGTCTTCTGTGAGGCGGAGGTACTTCCTAAGCCGGGCACTGAGCCCTACCTCTTTTTCGCCAGAGCCTCGTTCGTTCATCAGCAGGGTGACCACGTGCAGGTGAGGTTGGCTTTGGCTCTAAGGTAGTGGTGAGCCACATACACCCCAAAGGTTATCTATCTAATTATTGCAATACAGATATTGGAATGTATAAGCTGTTACATACTCGTATATTAGAATTAGGGTTGTAACGGAGGCCTACTTAGCGGAGGCGGAGGCGGATGCGGAGGCGACCTGTATCACCTCCGCGGATGCGGAGGTTAACGGAGGCGGAGGCGAAGGTGAAAGTGGATGTAGAAAATTGAAATTTATTGTGCATTAAAACTAAGTACAAAGTTTTCATTTCAAATTACTTACGTAAACATATACTCGTAAATAAACATTACCTTCTTGTCAATCAAAATTAACACAAAATCTGGAATAGATGTCTTCTAATAGTTTTTATCGCGCGTTATTGTTCTATGATTACGTAAATAAACCTCCGTTACAACTCCGCATAAATTGTACGGAGGCGGAGGCGGAGGCGAAGATACGATTTCTTGCGGAACTTCCGCAGTAACGGAGGCGGAAGCGAAGTTCCGTTACAACCCTAATTGGAATGTAAAAAAAAGTGAAGTCACCAGAAAAAAAGAAAGGAAGGAGTATTGTCTGGCAACGAATCGTCGACCCCTTGGCATTGCCAATCTCTATGAGCGGTGGAGATTGCTGTCCATCATGTGACCCACATGCTCGTTTTCCCTCCTGTCACATAAAAAAAAAACCTTTAACCCCTCATCGCGACTTTATGGGACGGGGGCCCACCACACATTCCCACCACTGTATCTCCTGTGTAGCCAGGATTAACAGCGGCGACCGCCAAAAAAGGCAATGAACAATGAAGTCCATTGCAGTCCCAGGGGTAAAACTACGGCTGCCTTGGAACTCACAACGAATTTAATCAGAAGAAATTAGTAGGAGTAGGAAGCTTTTGGAATTTGACTTCCCCTCTTAGCAATGTGAGAGACAGCAATATGGCAAATAAGGCATTAAAAGCCTAAAGAGATGGCTAGTCAAGTGAAGCTCAACTGCCGTGCACCACGGATTTTAAGTTTCTAACTCATCGCGACTTGTCAATTCTGTACCAAACGATGTAGGTACCCACCATGACGTTAATTTATTATCTATGTTAATATAAGGTACTAGATATCGATGGAACCAATACCGTTCAAGTGGTTATTTATCAACATACATACCTGTGTTTATTATATTTAGTATGCGACACAATATGTTACAAGAATTGTTAATTTACGCATGTAACTAATGTATAGGTGTTATTTAGTTATAGTTACTGAGTGCATTTGCAAACATGTGTTGATAAAATTTAATAATTAAAAAAATAGAGTTAAAATGTTATGAGTGAAAAAAATATTAATTAAACTTTTGATGGACTTTTGGAATAGTTTTTGTGGGAATATTCAATATTACAAATCGACATGGTGCGTATACTTTTAAAACTATACGAACTAAATACATTATTATATTAGTAACAACTCAATGTTTTAGGTTCCCAATGGTGTTAGATATTTAAAATCTGTGGTGCACGGCAGTCGAGCTTCACTTGAATATCCATTTCTTTTAATGCCATATTGTTGTCTCTCACATTGCTAAGAGAGGAAGTCAAATTTCAAAAGCTTCCTACCTATTAATTTCTTCATATTAAATTAGCCGTAGTTTTACCCCCGGGACTGCAATGGACTTCATTGTTTTTGGCGGTCGCCGCTGTTGATCCTGGCTACACAGGAGACACATCAGCCTGTATCCACTGCTGGATATAAGCCTTCCCCAATGCTTCCCACCAAATACGATCCTCCGCCTTCCGCATCCAGCCGCTCCCAGCCGCTTTCTTAAGGTCATCGGACCATCTAGAAGGAAGACGCCCAACACTTCGTCGTCCTACGCACGGCCTTCACTCTAATACCTTCTTCTCCCATCTGCCATCACTTACTCGGCAGATGTGACCGGCCCATTGACACTTCAGCTTGCAAACTCTGAAGGCTCAAGGAATGTCTGAAATGTCGAAAACTTTGGTTCTCCGTCGAATTTCTTCGTTCCGGATTCGATCCCGCAGAGAAACCCTGAGCATAGCCCACTCCATCGCTCACAACCTTTAGCCTGTGGACCAGTCCGATGGTCAGTGTCCAAGTCTCCGCACCATATGTCATTGCAGGGAAGACGCACTGGTTGAAGACTTTAGTCCTCACACAACAACCCATAAGGGAATTGTTATTTGTCTGCGGTATTCTGTGAGGTGGAGGTACATTCTCCAGTCGTGTAGCTTACAATTACGATCCCTAATGCCTCCCTTTTCGCCAGAGCTTCGTTTGTCAGTCAGCAGGGTGCACCGCGTGCAGATGAAAGCTTGCCAGAATATAATAAATATTTTATCTGCAACGATGGACTGCTATGCCTTGTTTAGTATTGTAATTACTTAATAGGTAGATGGCGCCACACTGCGACTTCACAGCAGTAAAATATAAAATGCCAAAATTCGCCACCATCACCTTCCTGGTAGCTTAGTTGGAACAGCACTCGACCTGTCATTGAGAGGTCGTGGGTACAAATACCACATTTTTTCATTTTTAAAATATTTGTGTTAGCCGAAATCAACTATTTATATAATAGGTAATTGTCTAGATCTATCAGCGCCATCTATTTTGAAAACAAACGAGTCACTAACATTACCAATTTTTTACACAGTACAGCAAGCTCCCATCAGCACCACGCTCTCGACTCCTCTACATTATAACCCTGGCCTTTGCCGTCTACCTCCTCATTCTATTATTCGGTTTTCCCGTCTCACACCCTTACCTTCGTTTAATCCAATCACCAGTCGAAGAGAACCACCAGTCTCGACTATTACCACATTACTATTGGAAGCACAGATCCTCGAACCCAGATTCCTATGTCAGTGAATCCTGCACGGAGTTTCCAAAGGAGGACGACATCCATTACGCGGCAGCTCATTGGCAGTATATGAAGATAGCCAACGGAAGTCTCTATATGTATGGAGCTCACTGGGATAACCGGTTTGAGGAGCCGTTGGTCAGGGTGTTCATGTACACTGATGTAACGCCTCTGCCGAAGATTTATTGTCAACTTTGGTAAGTTTGAAACTCGACATTTCAGCATTAACCCATCTTATCTTATCTTGAAATGGGTCCAGCGCTGCAGCACCGGTGGCACGTCGACCCTGTTGGATCTTTTGTGCACTCCCTATTCTTTAGTAACTCTCCCCTGAGTGTCTGAAGACATGTTCCATGTACTTTAGTACATCTTTAATTGAGAAGAGCCTGAAGTCCTCCAGGTCTGGGTACGCCTTTTCTAGGATTACCATTCGTTTGGCAGCTAGGACATCACATTGACACATCAAGTGCTTCATGGTCTCGTAAGGTGCCTTGCATGTTCTGCATTCTGGGCTATTAACAAGTCTCATCTTGTATAGCATTGACCCATAATCATCCCACTGCTCTGGTCTCCCTTCAAATGAAGGGATTTAGAGCGTACTCCACCACGATGCTTAACTGCGGTTTGGCAGACAAGTGTTGCTCAAGCTGTCTAAAGGCCACTGACTTGGCTTAACGGCTGTCATCCAATGATAACAGGCAGGACCGACGGCTCACGTCACTCACGTGCTAAGGATGGAATGGGCTGGTTACATCTTCAATGTCAGGAGAGAATAATAATAATAAGTAATAAGAGCTTGTGGCGAGCTGTTGTGTGAGTAGCGACACCACGGACCCGAGTCTCCAGAGAGTCGGTCAGGGCCTTCGTCTCCGACGTGTCTTCATCGGTCGGAGTGTAAACACAAGAAGGCCCGCAGGACTCTCAGCTCTGGCTTGCCTTCATTGGCCGTCCAGAGAGGAGCCAATGAAGTAAGAATGAAGAAGTTCGGAGAAAGCGCAGCACACCTCTCGACATCCCTGAGTCACTCACACCGGTGTTGCCCCGGCCGTTTTCCTGGCATTTCGGGGGCCCATCTAGTGAGTGGCAAGCCACCGCCTGCCGCAAATAACTAGCAATAAAAGCAGTTATTGCAGGCGTCCGTCCCTCTTCTGTAATAGCCCGGTTATTTAGTTCACCTAGATCTCATCTCCATAGTCCATTTATTTTCCATCACAGTTCGGAATAGTCTCAACGCTTGCCGAGACTTGCTCATGGGTATGTCGTTCTATTGACATATCCTGAAGCGGGTCACGGCGGGCGTACAACATTACATTAAACTTCTCAAATGGGCCTCTACGCGTTGGATCTATATCCCCGCGCACGCCTATCAAATGACCGGGCTAGACCCGTGATTTAAGAGAGATAAGTAATAATAATTGTTTATTTCAGACTGTAGTCCATGATGTTAGTAACAATATTTCTTAATTTAGTATTATATAATTAGGTTTTATTATTATAATATAGTTAAAAATAAAATATAGATTTGGAAATTAAAAAAAAAAAAAAATTTTTTTAGTTTGAGTGTTTTTTTTTGGTTAATAATTTCTTGTTAGGTAACTTTGCTAGCAGATAAAATGTTTTAAGTTAGCATTTTAAGCAAAAGGGATAAAAAACACAGTTTGTAGTACTTACTCGTACACTATAAAAACTAATATTTCTTAAAAAACTATGTTATTTAGAATATAAACTATTGGTATGGGGAACAATGTAATTATTCCAATGCGCCAGCAGCGGACTATCGGCTATCGGAGATATTTTTCAGGATGCTGCTGGGGCTGGCACGTAGGCGAGTGAGCATGGATGCACACTGCCATCTCTTGCGAATAATAGCGTGGAAACCATCAGTTCGTGCCTCCACGAACATTCCAGAAGCACTACAGCGCCCTGACAAACCCAACAGCATAACATAATAAAGATTTATTATATAATATCCCCATATATTGTGTGGTTTCCGGCAGACTAGAATAGAAGCACTCCGTCTTTTCCCGTGGATGTCGTACAAGGCGACTAAAGGAAATACATTATCAAACATCGATCAGGCCTCCCCAACCCGTTTGACCAGCGTGGGGAGTGTAGGCCAAATCCTCCTTCTGTCTGGGACGGACGAGAGAGAGTCGTGCTCCTGTAGTGGAGACTAAAATGACCTGATGATGATGATGATTTAATATCCAGGTACCTGCACGAATCAGCTCCTCACACAGTCCTCGCCGAGCCTCTGTACGGCTGGCGACCTGAATGGGGCGGCCCCATGCCGGGCGTCAACGAGCCGTACATCCTCGGCTGCAGAGCCACCTTCCACCACCACCATCCTCACGCTAGAGACGCTCCAGCTCTTGCTGTTTCGCTGGTACTCGAGCCGTGTGAGAGGGCCACTAATGTTCTTAATGTTCAGGTATGGAAGTAGGATTTTTTTTATACAGTTAATATTCCACCTGCTGGAAAGCGGTAGCCGTAGTGATATAGACGGTTGCAATATGGCGCCACTGGGATTACTTTCAGGGAGGTGCATCTGCGTCTGATTACTAATAATAACTAATAAAATGGCCGTCCAGAGAGGAGTCCAGGAGTGGAAGTGTTAAAGGGCATAACGCCGCGAGTAACTTCGGAGAAAGCGCAACATACCCTTGAGTCACTCACACTAGTGTTGTCCTCGGCTACCTTTCCTGGCATTTCAGAGGCTCATCTAATGAGTGGCGAGCCACCGCCTGCTGTAAATAACAAACAATAGCGGTAGTTATGACACGCGTCCGTCTCATCCATCTGGGTGGACTAAATAGCCCAGTATGTAGTCCACCCAGATCATCCTCATAGCCCATTTATTTTCTAAAACACATTAGCAATAGCTCCAATGCCTGCCGAGTCCTGCTTATGGGTATATTTGTAGTATATTTATATATCTACCTACATGTGGTTTCTATCGATGATCCGCCCGCCTCTTGGACCAGTATTAAACTAGCTCTAATACGATACAGTTGTTGTCATTTACCTACCTATCCAAATATACGTTAGTGGCGACGAGTGACGGTAATCCAATCGCGTGTGCAAAAATGGCGTCTTATCTCGGCAATATAACGAATTTTGATTATAAAATTACGGACTGGTCAATTTTCAAAGGTCGAATAACGCAGTTCTTCACTGTTAATGACGTGAAAGAAGATAAAAAGCGTGCCGCAATTTTAATTACACATCTTAGCGACGAATCCTACCGGCTTTTGTGTAATCTCGCTTACCCGTCCGAGATAGGTTCCCTGTCGTATCTCGAGTTAGTTACATTACTCGATAGTCATTTCAAGCCCAGGAAGTGCTCATATGCAGATAAAGCGAAGTTTTACGCAGCAACGAGGAGCTCCGGCGAAAGTTTAGAGGAATGGGCGGCGCGACTAAGAGGTCTCGCCAGTCTATGTGACTTCGGTGTCGCCCTGGAAACGAATCTCACGGACCGTTTCGTCCTCGGCTTGGGCCCAGGGCCCGAACGAGAAAAATTGTTCGAGCAAAACCCTTCGGTTTTAAAAATTGGAAGGGCGTTGGAAATTGCGCAACAAGCTGAAGCTACTAGAGAGGCTAAGGTGATGTTGAATAGAGAATCAGCAGTCACGATCAAAGAGGAGCCTATGTACCGGGCTGCATGGAACAGTGTCGCTTTAGAAGCTATAAGTGTCAAAAATGTGGTGAAAAAGGGCATTTGAAAAAAGTGTGTCAAAACCGGCAAAAGTGTTCGCATATTAATCATACACGTGATACAGACGGGGACAGCGAGGACAGCGATTGCGAGGAATGTATGAACTTTAATTTAAGGTACGTGACAGACAAACCTATTGAATTAAATTTGGAGTTAGGGAAACACAAAATCACCATGGAATTAGATTCAGGTTCCGGTGTGTCTGTAATATCACAAAAGTTGTATAGTAATTTATTCGCTGATCATCATAAGTTATTTAATTGTAAAATGAAAATGTGTTTTTACAACGGACATAAAATATCGCCCGTTGGGTATTTTATTTCAAATGCTAAATTTGATGGTAGAATAAAAAAAATTAAAGTGTTCGTAGTTAAAAATGGTGGACCGCCGCTCTTAGGGCGCGATTTTATGTCTGCTTTTAATTTTGTTTTAACTACAAAATTATATAAAATAAGTACAGATGATAGCGAGGTACAACTATTGCTGAAACAATTTTCAGATCTATGGCGTGACGAACTTGGCTCTTTTAATAAGTTTAAAGTTAAATTGCAACTGAAGGAAAATTCGGTTCCCAAGTTTTTTAAACCACGTACAATACCCTTTGCCCTTAAAGACAAGGTTGAAGCGGAACTCGACCGCCTTGTGAGTTTAGGTATTCTCGTGTCAGTAAACCACTCGGAATACGCGACACCCATAGTCCCAGTTCTGAAGGGTAATGGCCAAGTTAGGATTGCAGGTGATTACTCTGTCACTTTGAATAAGGACCTAATAATCGATAAATATCCCCTTCCGCGTATAGAGGAGGTATTCGCTAAGTTAGGTGGTGGCGAACACTATACTAAGTTGGATCTAAAAAATGCATACAATCAATTTATTTTAGAGGACGAATCACAAAAATTAACCACGATAAATACACCAAAAGGGTTATTCTGCTACCGTCGTCTCGTGTATGGCTTGGCCAATGCACCTGCTTTATTCCAAAAGTCCATGGAAACCCTCTTATCAGGGATTGATGGTGTTAGTTGTTGGTTTGACGATATTTGTATTACAGGTTCCGATAAAACAACACACTTAAAAAGGCTCCGTGAAGTTTTATGTAGGCTTAGTGGCGCAGGCCTGCGATTGCAAAAAGAAAAATGTAAATTTTTCCAGCCAAGTGTAACTTATTTGGGGTATGTAATTAGCAAAAATGGATTACGAACGTGCCCTGATAAAGTACAGGCTATTATTGACGCTCCGGAGCCTACAAACGTAACAGAAGTACAAAGGTTTCTCGGTGTTATAAATTACTATAGGAATTTCATTCCCAACGCGTCGTCTATTCTAAGTCCTCTGAACGAGCTATTACGCAATGGCGCTGCGTGGGAGTGGGGTGTACGGCAGCGTAGTGCTATGGCGCGCATACGCAGCGAGCTGGCTTCTGAGAGGACATTGGTACATTTCGAGCCTTCTGCGGTCCTTGTGTTGGCTGTAGATGCTGGACCGACCGGCCTGGGCGCGGTGCTATCGCAACGTGATGCCAGGGGAAACGAAAGACCGTTGGCTTTCGCATCGAGGTCCTTATCGGCTAGTGAAAAAAATTACAGCCAAATTCAAAAAGAGGCGACGGCGATTATATTCGGTATAAAAAAATTCCATCAATATTTATATGGTCGTAGTGAGCCGTTTATTTTAAAAACCGATCACAGACCGTTAGTTTCTATTTTCAATAATAAAACAGGCATATCGACTACTACCGCTCTCCGCTTACAGAGGTACGCGATTATATTGTCTGCTTACAATTACACAGTGCAGTACATTAGTAGCAAAGATAATCTAGTTGCAGACTATTTCTCTCGGGCACCGGTGCCACAGAGTAAGTGCGACAGCGATGGAGAATATGACTCATACTGTTCGTTAAAATTTTTAGATGCGATTTCGCCCGCAATCACTATAAAAGATATTAGGCAGGCTACGGAAAATGACGAAACATTGAAAACTGTAATTAAGTTTGTAAAGCAAGGTTGGCCACGCAAAATTACTTGTCCTAATATTATCCCGTATTTCCTATGTAGAAACGATTTGGAATTTGAAAATGGTATCCTACTTCGTGGGCATAAAGTCGTAATTCCGCAAGTGCTTCAAGAACGTATGTTAAGTGAACTACATAATACTCATTTAGGTATAATAAAAATGAAAAGCAACGCCCGCGCTAGGATGTGGTGGCCTAAGATCGACCGGGATATCGAGAGGTGCGTAGGTACATGTGATACTTGTATGTCGCTGCGAGCAGCTCCGCCGAGTGACCCCTCCCCCTGGCCTCGTCCTTCTGGGGTATGGCAACGTTTACACATTGACTACATGTCTGTAGGGCAAAGGGTGTATCTCATTGTAATCGATGCTTACAGTAAATGGCTGGAATGTTTGTATATGAATAATGGTACAACTACTCAAGCGCTGATTACAAAGTTGAAAAATATTTTTGCTATCTTTGGTATTCCAGACGTATTAGTATCAGACAATGATGCAAAAATAAATTCATTGGAATTCATTGAATTTTGTTCCAGCAATGGTATTAAATACCTTACATCTCCAGTTTATCACCCGTGTAGCAATGGACAAGCAGAAAATGCTGTTAAAACATGCAAAAAAATGTTAAAATGTATTTTGAAAGAAAATGTACCTCACGCTAAGTTACATGAAATGTTACTTGGCTATTTGTTTCAATATAGGAATACACAGCACTGTAACACCGGTGAAAGCCCTGCCAAGTTAATGTTCGGTAGGAATTTAAGATGTAGATTAGATTTGATATTACCTAAAAAACAAGAACAAGCTATAAATAAAAAAAACACAGAAAATAAAAGATTGTTTAAATTAAATGATAACGTATGGTTTAGATGGTATACTGCTAGAAAAGAAAGTTGGCAAAAGGGTGTAATAAATAGAAAAATAGGAAATAAAATGTATGAAGTGTTAAATATTCAAAATGGCAGTTTGTGTATTAGGCATGTAGACCAAATATTTTTGAACAAACATTGTAACGAGCCGGTAACTATTACAAGCGACACTCGCATAGTCGCTTCGCCTCGTTCTTCGGCAACTACGCTGTTGACACCGTCCACATCTGTCTCTAATGGCATAACAAATGGTGATATCATCCCAGTAAGCAGTAGTGAGTCGCGACTGGAGTCAACAGTGGAGGGGCAGGAGGAAGGGGCTGTTCTCGAGAATAACTCGAAGGACATTGCTGAGGGGGGTGAGGTTGAGCGAAGGGTCCAGGACATGGCGGACACTACTGAAATTCAGGCGACAGCCGGTACTGCCGAAATACAAACTTCGGCCGCCACCGCCCGCGCCGACGCGGGACCTGATCCGCCCCTCACACGCCGCCGCCTTCGGCTCGGCCTAGGCACTTTGCCGTCATAGGTATTATGACGGCAAAGTGCCTAGCCTGCCTATGACTTTATTGTCTAAAAACATTGTATTTATTTATTGTTACCAGGTCTCAGAATAAGTGTGGGGAGATGTAGTATATTTATATATCTACCTACATGTGGTTTCTATCGATGATCCGCCCGCCTCTTGGACCAGTATTAAACTAGCTCTAATACGATACAGTTGTTGTCATTTACCTACCTATCCAAATATACGTTAATATTGTTCCATTGACATATCCTGGAGCAGGTCACGGCGGGCGTATACCATAACATTAAACTTCTCTTAGGGGCCTCTACGTTTTGGATCTATATCCTCACGCAAGTCTATTAAAGGACCGGGTTTAATCCCGTGAATTCAAGAGACTAATAAAATCATCTTCATATAATAATACATTTTCAAGACAATTAAAGTATTGTCAAATTTGATTCCCGGACAGGGGGTGTAAATGCACCCTGTTGCACCCCGCTTCCGGCGCCAGGAACAAAGCAACCTCAAGGGTATTTTTACATGGCTGTGATCTTCTGTAAGGTGAAGATGCTTCCTCAGTCGACCGAGTCGGAACAATCCGTAGCTTTCTTTCGCTTTTTCTTCTTTCGTTAGTCAGCAGGATGCATTCATTCAGGTGCGGTTGACTCTGGCTTTAAAGATGATGGTAGTCCAAATAATTATTAGTTATCTAGTAACCATAGAACAGATTACTTAATAGTTACTTCATAACCCATAGCTCTGCTTAGTAGGGACTTTAAAGTGACGGGGGAGCCACCACTGTGTATCCCGTGTAGCCAGGATTAACAGCGGCGACCGCCAAGAAAGGCAATGAACAATGAAGTCCATTGCAGTCCTGGAGGTAAAACCACGGCTGCTTTGGAACTCACAACGAATTTAATCAGAAGAAATTAGTAGGAGTAAGAAGCTTTTGGAATTTGACTTCTCCTCTTACCAATATGAGAGACAGCGATATGGCAAATTGGCATTAAAAGCCTAAAGAGATGGCTAGTCAAGTCAAGCTCAACTGCCGTGCACCACGGATTTTAAATATCTAACATTATTGGGGACCTAAAACATTGAGTTGTTACCTAACACATCGATTCCAATAGTGAATTGCAAAATCGTCTGAAGGCTTGGTAATTCTCCCTTGTTGCTACAAAATCAGAGTAGTATACTTGCTTAGTTGGGACTATGTAATTTACCCAAGAGTATATCTTTCTAATTTCCAGGGAGCTCCAACCCCTGAGGAGTCTCTTATGCCCTCAATGATAGTTCCGTCCAACACCTCAGTGGCTGCCTGTCTGAAGTGGCTGGACTATCGAGATGACATCTCCGCGCAGCTGGTGGAGTGGCTGCAACTCCTCAAGTATTTCAAGACTGACTTCGTGTACATATATGTGGTGCGAGTGAGTATTCTAACCTGGCAACAGTGCGATTATTAGGCTGTTTGTAATAAAATTCCTCGTAAGTTCTGAAACAGCTGCTGTTTTTCTGTTGTGTAAACTATAAATAAGTTATATTTGTAAGCTATGTATTAAGAAAATTTTAAAAAGATGTAGATAGCTCCTTAACTTGTGCTTGACTTGTGCTCCTTCCTTTCTGGTAACCTTACTCACCCTCAGGAACACAACAACCCTCAAGGGATTTGTGATTTGGCTGCGGTATTCTGTGAGGTGAAGGTACTTCCCCACTCGAGCAGCTTACAAATACTGTGAACCCTCCGTTTTTGCCAGAGCCTTTTTCACTAATCGCCTGGGTGCTCCCGTGCAGTTGAGGTTGGCTTTGTGTATAAAGATCGTAGTGCGCCACTTACATTCCAAAAGTACATTGTTGCACTACTAGCAATATCTACATTAGTTTCATCACCACTACTACCATGAGTTTGGGATATATGCGGCTCGGGATCGTCTGTAGTCCAAAGCCACCATCATACTGTCCTGTAGCCAGAGAAGTAGAGCACATTAAGATCTACTGCTACCTCCACTTTACAGTATATCGCTGCGATATAGCTGTCAGTTGTGTTCCTGCGAGGAGGTGAAGGCAACAGACGTGACGAGATGTTGTGGTAATGACAGTAGTACCAGTGATGAATATTTTTGTATTTATTTATATAAAACACACTTTGCTTCCTACTCCTAATAATTTCTAGTAGTTATACCCTGGGGCTACAGAATACTTCATTATTTATTGCCTTTTTGGTTGACCGCGGCTGTCAAGAAGTTTTACCCCAGGACTGCAGTGGACTTCATTATTCATTACTGTTGGAAGTGACAGCCAGAAAAGTATAAAAACCGGCGCGAACACGTGCCGATTCTCATTCCGTTGCGAGTCTTCGAAGCGTCAACATCACATCATATTTTCATTTCGAGTACTTTTGTAGAAACTCTTGCCAATTGTTTAATTTCGTTGTAATTTGGATTAAATCAGTGGCTTGGAAGCTGCCGTTAATGTCATTTTTTAATATTTTCATAACGAAATGCTAAAATCAGAAGTTGGATAGAATTCATCGCCATTTAACCGCCCTATTTTGACAGCTACAGGTTTTTCATAGAAGTCGAACAGTAACCGATCTCGTCATGAGGACGAGAGTCGGCGTCGCGATTCCAGACGCCGGGATCGCATTCCAGACAACGAACTGCTGCAGGAGATGGCAGCAATGCGATCCCGACTGCGAGCGTTGGAAGTGCGTGCAGGGAGCCGGCCTAGGCGGTCGGCAGGCCGTCCGGCGTCCTCGCCGCGCACGCCACCAGCCCGGCGCTTGCCGAGCGTGTCGAACGCGCCACCGCCATCCCGGCGTGAGTTCAGTGCGCAGTTGTTGTCGTTGCCACCGCGTGCAGCGAGCTCACGGCGTGAGTCGCCGTCTCAGCGCGCATCTGGCACATGGCGCGAGTTATCGTGCCGGCCAGCGGTCCGCACGTCGCTGCCACCGCGTGCAGCGAGCTCGCGGCGCGAGTCGCCATCCCAGCGTGTATCTGGCACGCGGCGCGAGTTATCGTGCCGGCCAGCGGTCAGCACGTCGCTGCCACCGCGTGCAGCGAGCTCACGGCGCGAGTCGCCATCCCAGCGTGTATCTGGCACGCGGCGCGAGTTATCGTGCCGGCCAGCGGTCAGCACGTCGCTGCCACCGCGTGCAGCGAGCTCACGGCGCGAGTCGCCATCCCAGCGTGTATCTGGCACGCGGCGCGAGTTATCGTGCCGGCCAGCGGTCAGCACGTCGCTGCCACCGCGTGCAGTGAGCTCGCGGTGCGAGTCATCGTGCCGGCCAGCTGCCCGTACACGATGCCGAGCGTCGTCCCCGTCGAGATGACGGACACGGTGGCGGCCCGCCACCAGGGTCCCTGGCGTCTGTACCGCCGAGCGAGGCGCCTGCAGAGCCTCCCCGTGCTGCGGAGTCCATCTCCGAGCAGGCCGTCAGCGATGCGAGCATGGCACTTGGGGTCACGAATCGACTTGTGAATGCTATTCGTTTCATCAACAGCTCGGTGAGATCCAACCAATATTTTTATATGTCAAACTCTAACCCTAGTTGGGACACCACTTTACACAATTAATGATTGCTTGCGATGAACTGACTAAGTCTCGAAACAACTAGGGTGATTATGAGTGCCTTTCATGGATAAGTAACTGCTTGAACGGGGTTAAGTTATCCCACACACGCCGATTACGCCCGTCGATCGTTACTTCGACTGCGTATAGTACAGGGACTCAGTGACGAATTGATTTCCACGTCTAGTATGTTGCGTACTGCCCAAAGAATATTTTTTTTTGTCAAAAAAAAATAAGCATACGCCTAGTAATCCTATTACGTAAACATCGTTTAGATGACGGTAAATGTTTTTTGCAATCCTAAAATGAATTCAGGCGAAAGTGTTAGTACTAGTGGTTTATCTAATGCAAAAACTATGTTTGTACCATCGAGTCACCATTCATACCCGAGTTATATTCATTTTGTAACAAGCATGGGCATAAGATCGAACATTGTTTTGCCAAATAAAAATCCGAGACGCGCAATAAAAATGAAGTTAATTTTAACTACCCACTTTGCTATTTAAGAACTTGACTATTCAGTTTGACAATTGGAATATTTTTGTGATTTGTTATTTACGTTTGGCGATGTTTATGGAGACAGTTACATGTCTGTAATTTTTGATGAGTACGTTCCGATTTATTTAACGAAATTAGAAAAGCAGCATATTCTCGTTGGTGAAAACGTTATTTTGTGGTTTCACCGTTTTATTTCAAATCCGATACAGTGAGTTGGCTTTGACTTTTGCTGTATCTGCTTATTACTTTAAGTGAATCAATGCCTAATACAATTATTACTGAAAGCAGTACTAGTATACTCCGGAAGTAATTCTGGGAGACGTTCCAGAATTCGTTCTAGGAGCCGTGATTCTCGTCTTAGACATCTAGATTCATGTTCTAGACACCGTGATTCGTGTTCTAGATGTCATGATTTATGTTCTAGTCGTAAACGCAGATGACATAGCTGTTTTAGCAATGTATTAACTCTACAAATGCAACAAATTCTAGATCAATTGACATCATTGAGGACAGCGTCGGTTGTCTCGACCGTGGCTACGTGGGCCGAGGGGCCTTGCGTCTCTGGTGACGTCGCCGCTGCAGCCGCCGTTGGCAGAGACTGTGCCGATGGTCTGGGTGCTGCGAGTGAGGGAGAGCTGGTGCTGCGAGTCAGCGCTCTGCAGCTCCGCTTTCGCCGGGGTACTCCGTGAGTGCTACTACGGATCGAGGCCCCAGCACGACTGATCGTACAATGGATGCTATACGATCCAATCAATACGATGGTGAGATCTAACCAAGCTATTTTTAAATCACTGTCGTCGCATTGGCTATTAAGAATTTAAGCTTCTGTGCATTAAGAAGCCAGATATAGCAAACGTTTTATACGAGATCATGAGTACTAGCTCGCCGATCTTTACTAAAGTTACGTATAGTCAGAGGGTTAAGTGACAAGCTAATTTCGGATATGGTATTACGGATCCACAAATCCGTGCCTCTGCCATGAATGCAAAACTAAAGCCAAATGAATTAGTGGCATTCTTTTCTATTTAAGTTAAATCAAATCATCCAATAAAAAGTTTAGTAATAGTTCGCATCCTATAATAGTTATGTCGAAAAGTCACAAGTAGATCATGATATCATTCTGTAACTGTGCTAAGGGACCTAAAACTGATTCGCAATGGTGGCGATAATGGTCAAAAGGGTTTTGTCCATAATTCTTCTAAAATTGAGCCATATGGTTTTTGTAGAAAACCTGGTCACAAGGTCGTGACTTGCTTTGCGATATGGTAGATGATGGTATAACGACTCTACGTAATGTACTCCAAACGCTGATGGATTGCCCATCAATCTGAGAAACTGCTTGTTTTAGTCACCTAAGATAGAATACTTAGGTCGCGCTATAAGTCATAGTCAGGTACAGCCGAGCGATAGTAAAATCAAAGCATTGTCGATTCTGCTGAGCAAAAATTGTTACAAACTAGCTAACTAGGTAGCCCATGGTAAGGTAGTTGGTGGGTGTACCTTCAAGAGTTAGATTTTGTTTGGACAATAAAAATGGGCATTTCTGTGACATATACTATCTGGGTGGGAGTCCTGCTAATGTATGCGCCGTCCAAAGGCCAGTAAGGTTTAGATGCAGAACCTTAAAATTTGTTAACGAATAAGCCTACAATAGTACAAATTCGATTATTTTGTTTCAATTGATTGCAGGCTTGGGCTGAACGGTCTTTGCGACTCTTTGATATATGCAGCGTCTGCAACTGATGCTGGGTGTGCTACTGCACGCCTCTGTGGCGCGCTGTGACGAGCGCTCCAGCAGATACCGGGTGCGCTTGTGCGGCAGGCTGTGACTAGTGCTTCGGCAAATGTTGAGCGCGCTGCGTCAAGTGGCCAGCGCACTCACTGACGCTAGATGTGCTGCTACGCGCCAATGCTGTGCGCTGTAGTCGATGCTTCACCTGATACTGGGAGCGCTGCCGGGAGAGGTTCAGCCGATGCTGGGATTGCTACCGAGCACTACAGACAGTGCTGGGAGCGAGATGGATAAGCTTCACGCCGTGCCTCTGTCCTACCGTGGTTAAAACAGACCTCACTATGTGTTTATGTGTGAGCAGACCTCACATGCAACTTTGTTACCTAATTGTGTGAGCAGACCTCACTTATCTATTAATGTGTGAGCAGACCTCACATGCTAACCGTGTGAGCAGACCTCACATAGTCTCTTTAGTGGGCAGACCCCATTGCACATGTTGTTAGTACCTTACATGCTAGTAGTGTGAGCAGACCTCACATAGTCACTCTAGTGGGCAGACCCCATTGTATATGTCGTTAGCAAGCAGATCTCGCTTAGTTGCGATTGCGGTAACGCATAATAAGATGAACATTTGTTCCACAGCTTATGATGATGTTCCTTCAGAGTCAGACGAGCTGGACGTCGGCGAACTGAAGTTGAACCTCGAGCTGCAAAGTCTACCGGTTCCTCAAGATGAAGCTGTCCCTAACACATCTCGAGGCGGTGAAGAACCAAAACCAAGGGAGCCCGAGGACGGCCTCCTGTCAGGAGAGGCCGTGTTGGAAGTGACAGCCAGAAAAGTATAAAAACCGGCGCGAACACGTGCCGATTCTCATTCCGTTGCGAGTCTTCGAAGCGTCAACATCACATCATATTTTCATTTCGAGTACTTTTGTAGAAACTCTTGCCAATTGTTTAATTTCGTTGTAATTTGGATTAAATCAGTGGCTTGGAAGCTGCCGTTAATGTCATTTTTTAATATTTTCATAACAAAATGCTAAAATTACCTTATTATTTTGCTGATCGCCGTTGTTAATCCAGGCACACGAGACACGGCGGTGGGCATGTAGGGTTAAAACTACGGCTGCTTTGGACCTCACAACGAATTTAACATGAAGGAATTAGAAGTAGGAAGCTTTTGGAATTTGTCTTCCCTCTTGGTAAGGGGCCATCCATAAATTACGTCACACGTTAAGGCGGAGGGAGGGGGTCGACGAAGTGTGATATTGTGTGACAAGGGGGCGCGAGGGTCCTAAATTTTGTGACGTAACATTTCAAAATGTATTATAATCTAAGTGTTACACGAACGTTCAACTATTAACGAATAACTCAACATTTGCAACTCTACATGTAAAATTGCAAAATATGTGACGTCACACTAGGGAGGGGGGGAGTCTCACAAATGTGACAAGGACGGGGGGAGGGGTCAAAAATCATGAAATTCGTGGGACGTAATTTATGGATGGCCCCTAATGTGAGAGACAGACAATATGGCAAATAAGACATTAAAACCCTAACGAGATGGCTAGGCAAGTGAAGCTCAACTGCGGAGCACAACGGATTTTAAATATCTAAAACACTATTGTCTCCTTTATTTATCCAGGCTCATAAGAACGTTCACCGCGTTCTGGATTACTATACCCACCTGGGTTTCGTGCACGTGACGGAGCTGGCCCACGCTCCCTGGCTGTCCACTGGCACCAACGAGAAAGGCCGGCGCTATGGCCAGGGCGAGAGAGAGTTTCACGACTACCGGCGTGAGCTCCTACCTCTCAACGACTGCCTCTACCGAGCGATGCTAAACTACCGCTGGCTCGCAGTGTTCGACCTGGACGAGATCATTGTTCCCGTCAGGTACCGTATTTTTAACATCATCATCATTATCAGCGTGTAGTGGAGTGAAACCTAAAATTCCTGGCGTTTCCAGGGAGCTTTAGGATTTTAAACGCTCGGCTTCTTAACCTAACTTTCAAGAGAGGTGGGGTACAGCGTATTTGTAAGCTGCCCGACTGGGGAAGTACCTCCACCTGACAGAATACCGCAGAAAATAACAATTCCCTTGAGGGTTGTTGTGTTCCTGCGCGTGAGTGAGAAGGGAAGGAGTTGATTCATTGGCAGAGGGGGGTTGCGAGCGTTAATATGGGCACAGTAACCGCTTCATATCAGGCGGGCCGTATGTTTGTCTGTCACCCACATAAAATAAAAAGAAACATAAATACTATCTAGACATACTACAAATAAAACAAATATTTAATTTTTTTTTTTTTTTTTTTTTATACCACTAAGGTGGCAAACAAGCATACGGCCCGCCTGATGGAAAGCAGTTACCGTAGCCTATGGACGCCCGTAACACCAGAGGCATCACGTGCGCGTTGCCGACCCTGTAAAAACCTCTTTACGCCCTTTTTGAAGAACCCCATGCTGTAGTCTCCTGGGAAAACCTCAACAGGCAGTTCATTCCACAGCTTAGTAGTACGTGGAAGAAAACTCCGCTGGAATCGCACAGTACGTGACCACTTCGGTTCCAATGTGTGAGGATGAATTCCCTGTCGATGGCGAGCGGTGCGACTGTAGAAGGAGGCCGTGGGCATCATGTCAAACAACTCCTCTGAACACACCCCATTGTACAATAGGTAGAACACGCAAAGGGAAGCAAAATCTCTTCTCAGACTCAAAAGTTCTAAACCGTCCGTCAATTTGGATTCGTTAACAATCCTCACAGCGCGTCTTTGGATTGAGTCACAAGGCGCAAGCTGGTATCCAGGCGCTCCCGCCCATAGATGACAACAGTACTCCATATGCGGCCGTACTTGAGCTTTGTAAAGCTGAAGCCTTTGCCGCGAGTTGAAGTACTGCTTCGCTCTGTTGAGCACACCTAGCTTCTTCGATGCCAGCTTGACCTTCTCCTCCAGATGACATCGAAACTGAACGTCGCTGGAGATTTCAACTCCTAGAATCCCAATAGATTTTGTGATGGTGAGGGGTGTGTTTTCGAAGTGTGGAGCCACAGCAAATGGGGTTTTCTTAGCGGTAAATGCGCAGACTTGTGTCTTAGAGGGGTTAAAACGCACTAAGTTTTGTCGCCCCCAGTCCGACACTCGCCCCCAGTCCGACACTCGCCCCCAGTCCGACACTCGCCCCCAGTCCGACACTCGCCCCCAGTCCGACACTCGCCCCCAGTCCGACACAAAACACAAAACACAAATTATGGATACTGGTCGCCCACTGATCGAAATTCTAGCAAAGAGTATTATAATGCTTCCTGTGTCAGATACATGCTAGTGTTGTAATGTTTTTTTATTGAATTAATGTATTTTTTATACATAGTTTAAAAAAAATGGCACTCTGCTTTCCATATATATTTTTTTTTTTTATACTACGTCGGGTGGCAGACAAGCATACGGCCCGCCTGATGTGAAGCGGTTACCGTAGCCATATTTACGCTCGCAACAATAAATATCGCTCGCGCGCCGCCACCCCCGCTGCCAACGCAGCATCTGCTTCCTTTCTGGTGACCTCACTCACTCGCAGGAACACAACAACCCTCAAGGGAATTGTTATTTGGCTGCGGTATTCTGTGAGGTGGAGGTACATTCCCCAGTCGGGTACAATGACGTTCCCTACCTCTCTTTTCGCCAGCGCTTCGTTTGTCAGTTAGCAGGGTGCACCGCGTGCAGGTGAAATTGGCTTTGGTTCAAAGATCTTGATGAACCACTTACACCCCAAAATATTCAAAAATGTAGTCAATTACAATGACGCGTGACTCTTACAGCATGATCTCAATCGTTTTCAACAATATTGTAATTGGAATATTTTGGATCTTAATGTGCCTAAGAGTTTTACTATTACTTTCTCTCGTAAAACAAATATTATATAACCTATAATTACAAGCTTAAGGGATTACGTCTCAAGCGAGTTGATTTAATTAAAGATCTAGGGATTATACATGATTCAAAGATGTTAATATGATAAACATAATGATTAGATTGCGAATAAAGCACTGACGTTCGTCATAAGGTCCCTGCTCTCAGTTCACGGGCGTCAAAACGTTTCTTAAAATTTGTAGAATACAAATGCAAAAAGTAAGATAAAAGTTACGATTTACATCTTAAGTCGTAACTTTTATCATACTTTATATAATTATTATATTTTACACAGAGACATCATCTGCTTCCATTACAAGAAAGGCGTAATTGCGTTTGCGGATATATTGGTTCTGCCAAATATTGCGCAATCTAAAATTGATTCTTCCTCACTTCTGGCAAAAATACCTAAATGTCTATCTGTTCCATTAGTATCCACAAATTACCGACAGAATTCATACTTTATCCTAGCACCCTGGGCTTTTAATGATCTGGTTGACTTCCCACAACACCTTACCACCAACTCTTATTGCGATTCAATAACTGAATAGAATGCTTATTCATACCAATGAATAAGCGACTCTATTTCTGAAATAGCAAGGAATTCGCAAGAAGAGTTGGTAATTATTTCTGAAATAGAGTCGTTGTAACTATTTCAGAAATAGTTACCAACTCTTCTTGCGAATAAAGTCACTTATTAATTGGTATGAATAAGCATTCTATTCAGTAAATCGCAAGAAGAGTTGGTGGTAAGGGGGCTGGATCTGTTTAACACGAGGATCACCACTATGAGACGCATCTTGTCTAAACATTGGTTCGATTCAGTCTCCTAATTCTGTAATGGTTGGTCTACGTGACTGCATGTACCCAAATTAATTTGTTGTTTTAACGAGTAATAACTCTTTCGTTAGGTAGAAATACTTGTAAGCGGTTAATGTTATTATTTATATGCGGAAACATATAAAGAAGAAGAAGAAGAAAAACATTTATTTGCACACATTATAATGGCATGTTTTTGTGCATATTGTAATTTTTGTTGTTTAAAATGCTATTTGTTTTCTGAAGAAAATCTCTATATATAAACGATAAGTATGCGAAATTTCATACTCCTCCCGCGCAGTTTTGCAAAAAGCGGCCAAGTGCGAGTCGGACTCGCCCATCAAGAGTTCCGTAGCAGCAAGTAACATAATATAAAAGTTCTTGTAGTTCTTTGTACTTAAATTACTTTTATATTTGAGTTGATTGAATGAAAGGTAAATTGCAGTTTACGATTTATGACGTATTAAAAACTAATTTCAAAAATCTTAAAATTTCAAACCAATTTCCGGTGGAAGTTTGCATAGTAATGTACACATAATGAACTTAAAATATGTGTGTAAAATGTACAAATAATGCGTAGAATCTTGCTTTTGTTACGGAGTGGTGTTTTTTTAATTGGATAATTAGTAAGAAAAATAGATTTAGTGCTAAGTCTTGTTTCGTCGGTTGCAGAACGTGCCAAGTTTTTTTAATCAAATAGCATTACGGCTCTGGAAGCAATGTCCTTTTGAGCCCATATTTGTATTATTTCTTTTTCTTATTCCCGGCTTCAGGGACATGTTGAAAAAATACCGTCAGGAATCTTCATGTTACTCCATTACCTCCATTACTTTAATAAGCAATGCAATTTTTCTGCTGTTTTGCACGTCTTCTTGGAATAACTCGGAAAGGTTGGCGGAAAGAGATCCCTATAAGGGATAAGTCCGCCTTTGTACAAATTGTATGTCAACATTTCTTATTATTCTGTGTACTGAAAATGTTTTGTACATTATAGATATTTACAACAACAACAACAACAACACGGCAGCCCCGATGCAAGCATTTTTGCAAGCTTTATGTATGTTGGTCCGAGTGGAATCTTGCAACTTAGTTTTGAACCAGTTATCGTCAACCAATTGAGCTGAAATTTTGTATACACGCTTAGTTTAGATGACAATACATGGTTAGCTATGTAATGTCATTCTAAATCCAATATGGCGGATTATCCAAGATGGCGGACTAGCATTTTTTTCTGCATTACTACAATATGAGTATCAAATAAAAGGGCTTGCAAAGGAGAACACGAAAAATAATACTACGTTACATTAAATCCAATATGGCGGATAATACAAGATGGCGGACTCGTTATTTTTTCTGCACTACCACAATATGGGTATCAAATAAAAGGGCTTGCAAAGGAGAACACGAAAAATAATACTACGTTACATTAAATCCAATATGGCGGATAATACAAGATGGCGGACTCGTTATTTTTTCTGCACTACCACAATATGGGTATCAAATAAAAGGGCTTGCTAAGTAGAACATGAAAAATATGCCCAATAATAACTAAAAAATAAATAAACTGTAAAAAAACTGTTTTAAAACAAGCTTTTATTTAAGTGACCTAAAAAGATGAAAATAAACTTTTAATTAAATCAAACTAAACAATTTAGTACTATGTACCTATAACACAATAATTTTTTTATAAAAGCTTGTCTTGTTTGAATACCGCAGCCAAATAACAATTCCCTTGAGGGTTGTTGTATTCCTGCGACCAGAAAGGAAGGAGATGCTGCGTTGGCATCGTTGACTCGCGCACGAAGGGTTCCGTACCATTATCTATACAAACGGCAAAAATATCACGTTTGTTGTATGGGAGCCCTTCCCCCCCCCCCCCCCCCCCCTTAAGTTAATAATAATAATAATAATTGTTTATTTCAGACTAGAGTCCATAATGTTAGTAACAATATTCCTTAAAAATCTATGTTAGTAAATAAACCATTGCTATCGGTATGGGGAACAATGTAACTTATTCCAATGAGCCAGCAGCGGACTGTCCCAGCTATCGGAGATATTTTTCAGGATGTTGTTGGGGCTGGCACGTAGGCGAGTGATCATGGAAGCACATCTCTTGCGAATAATGGCGTGGAAACCATCAGTTCGCGCCTCCATGAACATGCCAGAAGCACTGCAGCGCCGTGACAAACCCAACAGCGCCCTGAAGGCGTTATTGTATTGCACTCTCAGGGCATTGTATGCCCGACGCGTATAGTCGACCCACAGACTACACGTGTAGAAGGATTGACAATAGGCCTTAAATAATGTAATCTTCACTTCCCTCGTACAACGTGCAAATCTGCGGGCCAACATGTTGCACCGAACAGACAACGCCCTGCGCTCTCTCTCTATGTCTAGGTTGTCACTAAGGTCCTCAGAGACCCAGTGGCCCAGATACTTGAAGTTGGCGACCCTAGAGAGTGGAACCCCAGATAGAGTGATATCTGGCAGATCAGTAAATGTTTTCTTTCCTGCTTTGAAAACTAGTACTACACTCTTCTTCGCATTGTATCTGAGCCCATGGGCCTCCGCATAAGACTCACAAATGTGGATCAGTTTCCTCATGGCTCTAATTGAGGGGCTCAGCAAGACCATGTCATCTGCATAGCTGATATTGTTTACACACGTTCCGTCTGGCAACTGGCAACCGACATTTGCCCTGCTGAGCTCCCCAATCAAGCGGTTCATGTACAAATTAAAAAGCCGAGGTGACGTTAAACTATTTATTTTTAAAGTGTATATATAACTAAATATTATGTGAGTATTTCAAGCCTCTACTTAGTGCCGTTATCAATTGCGAGCAAAAACGAGAAAAAAAAATCATGTTTGTTGTATGGGTATGTTGTATGTATTTAAATATTTATTTTATTGCATTTTTTAGTATTTGTTGTTATAGCGGCAACAGAAATACATCATCTGTGAAAATTTCAACTGTCTAACTATCACGGTTCATAAGATACAGCCTGGTGACAGACGGATGGACGGACGGACAGCGGAGCCTTAGTAAATGGGTTCCTTTTTCCCTTTGGGTACGGAACCCCAAAAATTACTTTTGTTGTATGGAAGACCCCTTAAATATTTATTTTATTCTGTTTTTACGCTTAATTTGGGACTAGATGGCGCTGTGTATATTGCCCTGAAATAGTTATTTATTATTTTCAGAGATGGGTCATATCCAAAACTGTTGTCCCGCGAGTTATCCTCAGGCTCCTTCGACGCGTTGGTCTGCCCGAATGTGTTCTTCCTGGACGCGGCGCAGCGTGACGTCGACGCGCCAGCATTCGCCCGAATGCTCGGCCATCATTGGCGAGCACGGGTACCCAGTGGGCCTGGTAAGTTAATAAGTATAACATTATTTGCTACTTAGGTATTGAGGACTTCGATGGGGTCGTTGCGCCTGTTAGTGTAATCGAACAGGCAAGTTAAGCAACATTAAGAAATTTGACCGAATCAAGATTGTATTATGCGCGATTGACCGCGGTATCGTGCGTTACGTCTGTGTACACTGTGACCTTACGTAGCGAAAATGTCATCGAGTGCAAAGTCGGAAACATTAAAATGTGCGAGTTGCAACATAGTAATTAGTGAAATACTGTGTTATATACAAAATAAGGTTGATGTTATGGACAATGAAAGTATGGTGCGTATCTGTGCTTCAACATTTAAAGACGATGAAGTTGCTATGGCTAAGTCGTTACTGTTTGATACTATAACGACAAGCAAGCGGAACATATCGCGAAGAAAGGATGGAAAAAAGCAGAGGGACCTTGAGGACATCATTGCGGTATTCAAGGAGACAGACCCGGAAACTGTGCCGATTTTTGTAGCGAGAGATTTGAATAAACTCCCGGTGGTCAGTTTTGACCATCTGGATCCAAGTACGTTATTAAAAGAAATAACTATGATAAAATCTGATTTACGAGCGATTAAAGAAGATTATGTTGTTAATAAACAAATGGAAGATTTAGAAAATAAGTGGATTAATTGCCGGTACGCGTCAATTTTAAGTAGTGATTGTAAGGTAAACACAAAACGCGGCGGATACCTACTAGATAGCGGGCCGATGGCAATCCTGACACCGAGATATGACTCAGCGTCAACGGACCAACAAGCTACATGTTTGAATGGAGCGTTGACTACATCATGCATGCGGTCCCACTCACACACACCGGAGTTCACGCAATCGTCGTCCGCCGCCGACAACGATCGCCAGCGAGGTGCCGAAGTTTGTCCATCTCACTCACACGTTACTGCACCCGCATCTACCCCTAAGCGACCGCACTCGCACCTGTCGCAGACGGCCAGTAATGACATTATGATTCATTTACAAGGTACAGATAAGGATCAGCTGATCGCGGTGGCTGGGGAAGACAGCACAGCAGATGTTTACCATAAGCAAGTGAATAGATTAACAGAAAGAAAGTTGTCATTCGCGGATGTGGCACGAAATAATAATGAATGGCAGAAGGATAAGAAAGATAATGATTGGATATTAGTACAAAAGAGAAGACTAAGAAATAAATTTCTAGGCAGTAAGGGAAAAGCAGAATCGGACCCCAACAATAAGTTTAAAGCGGCAGATACTAAGATACCATTATACGAGTATGTTTCGAATGTACATAAAGATGTATTGGAATCCGATATAGTCGACTATATATATGAGAAAACGAACCAGAAAGTATCTCTATTGAAAATCAATATGAAAAAACAAAAGGGCTACAATTCTTACAAGGTATTTGTCACCAAGCATATGCTTGATATTTTTCTGGATGACAAGTTATGGCCATGTGGAATATCCTTCAGGAGGTTTGTAAATATGAAGAAAAATACAGCTGGGCCGTCAAGTCCTCGAGAGCAGCCATCTAATCATTCAATAAATGTATAACGTAAATAAATCGAAAATAAGTAGACTTGTGAGTTTTAACTGTAGATCTCTTAAACGTTCAATAGAAGATATACGTATATTGTGTAAATCTGCTGATGTAGTGGCGTTGCAAGAAACGTGGTTATTGCCACATGACTTGCAGATACTTAACACGGTGGATGGCGACTTCGGGAGCACTGGTACGTCGGCAGTGGACACATCAACGGGTCTCCTGATCGGTCGTCCGTATGGTGGTGTCGCGATACTATGGCGAAAAAGTGTTTTCAAATCAGTGTCAGTCATTGAGTGCGGAAATGTGCGTTTGTCAGCTATCAAGGCGGTACTGGATAATGGTAAGCGAATATTAGTGTTTAGTGTTTATATGCCTGTTGATTCCATTGAAAACTTGACTTTTTTTTTTTTTTTTTTTTTTTTATACCACTAGAGTGGCAAACAAGCTTACGGCCCGCCTGATGGAAAGCAGCTACCGCAGCCTATGAACGCCTGTAACACCAGGGGCATCACACGCGCGTTGCCGACCCTGTAAAAACCTCTTCACGCCCTTTTTGAAGAACCCCATGCTGTAGTCTCCTGGGAAAACCTCGACAGGCAGTTCATTCCACAGCTTGACAGTACGCGGGAGAAAACTTCTCTGGAACCGCACAGTACGTGACCACTTCGGCTCCAATGTGTGAGGATGAATTCCCTGTCGATGGCGAGCGGTGCGACTGTAGAAGGAGGCCGTGGGCATCATGTCAAACAACTCCTCTGAACACACCCCATTGTACAATCGGTAGAACACACAAAGGGACGCAAAATCTCGTCTCAGACTTAACGGTTCTAAACCATCTGTAAGTTTGGGATCCTCAACAATCCTCACAGCACGCCTTTGGATCGAGTCACAAGGTGCAAGCTGGTATCTAGGCGCTCCCGCCCATAGATGGCAACAGTACTCCATATGCGGCCGAACTTGAGCTTTGTAAAGCATAAGTCTTTGCCGCGGGTTGAAGTACTGCTTTGCCCTGTTGAGCACACCTAGTTTCTTCGACGCCAGCTTGACCTTTCCCTCCAGGTGACAACGAAACTGAACGTCGCTGGAGATTTCAACTCCGAGAATCCCAATGTTTTTAGCGACGGTAAGGGGTGTGTTCTGGAATTGAGGAGCCACAGCAAAAGGGGTTTTCTTAGCGGTGAACGCGCAGACTTGTGTCTTTGTGGGATTGAACTGAACTAGGTTCTTTCGCCCCCAGTCGGACACACTATTCAGTGTGCTCTCCATTTCCGACACAAGTTGTTCGCGGCTCTCCTCCACCAGAGAGCGGGGGATATTGGCGCGGCCCGTGTAATAAGTGTCCCCGGTGCTGTCGTCGGCATAGCAATGAATGCTGTCAATAGACAACATATCATTGATATGCAGCAAAAACAGCGTCGGGGACAATACCGAGCCTTGCGGGACGCCAGCTATTGACTATTTACACAGACTGTCTTAGTATTATAAGTTCAATTATAGACAATAATAGTGATACTGAAGCTGTTTATATACTTGGAGATTTTAATGCCCACCCAAATCAGTTGTTTTATAATGAAATGTTAGAGTTTTGTGTTGAACAGGATTGGTGTTGTATTGATATAGAGCGGCTTGGTGCTGCCTCGGATACTTATACATATACGAGTGATATACACGGGTGTAGAAGGTGGTTAGATCACTGCTTAGTTACCGCCTCCGCATATGACACTGTCAAAAATATTTATGTACAGTATGGTGTGTATTGGTCTGACCATAACCCGCTTGTTGTTGAGTGTGATTTGGGTGGCATTAGAGCTAAATGTGATTCTAGTACTGATGTATTTTGTAATAAGATTATATGGGGGGACAGAAAACCGGAACAGGTCAATAGGTACCACACTATATGCCACGAGAGACTTAGAGAAATTGATTTCCCATCCGAACTTACATATTGCGCTGATAAGATTTGTTGTGATAAAAGTCACACGTTAATACTGGACAAAATGTATAATAACATAATAAATATTTTAACAGTGGCATCTCAACTATCTTATGGGCGCAAGTGTCATAGGAAGGGAGGTTACATCACGGGGTGGAATAAATACGTCGGTGACGCTCACAGGGAGTCAAGATTTAAATTTCAGCTCTGGGTGGGCGCTGGTAGGCCGTCGAGTGGTAATATATACAATGACATGTGTGACAGCAGACGGATTTTTAAATCAAAGTTGAAGTGGTGTCAGGACAGACAGGAACAATTAAAAATGGACATATTAGCCTCTAATCATGCAGCTAAAGATTTTAAATCTTTCTGGAAGAACACTAAAAAGTTAAATGCTAAATCGAGTCTTCCAGTGAGCGTCAACGGTGTAAGTGAGTACAAGGACATTGCTAATAACTTCAGGCGTATGTTCACTGTCAGTAGAGCTACTGATTCAGTGGACGCAGAGGTGAGCGGTGCTGAGGCCGTCATGGCGGAGCGTAGCTTTAATATTACCGCAAAAGATGTTCGTTATGTGATCAAAAATATGCATCGAGGAAAATCACCAGGTCATGACGGCCTCAGTATCGAGCATCTCAGTAACGCAGGTGTGCATTTGCCTCGTGTGCTGGCAATGTTCTATACGCTGTGCTTGGGTCACTCATATTTACCTGAACCGCTAATGAGAACCATAGTCGTGCCAATTCTTAAAAGTAAAACTGGGGATGTATCGGATGCATCCAATTATCGGCCTATCTCACTTGCTTCTGTAATGGCTAAGGTGCTTGACAGTTTGCTTAATAGTTATCTTGGCATGCACATTAAGCTGCATGACGCACAATTTGGATTTCGCACTGGACTGTCAACCGAAAGTGCTGTTTTATGCCTTAAGCATACTGTCAGGTATTATACGGAGCGAAATAATAATAATACCACCGATATAATAATAATAATAATAATAATAATAATAAAAAAAAAAGCAAAAAACTACAGACCCATTACGTGCTTGCCAACATTATACAAGCTCCTTACATCCATTCTGACATCAAAAATTGCTAAACATATTGACTGCAATAATGTTTTGGCCACTGCTCAGAATGGATGTAGGGCTGGGTCCCGTGGTACTAAAGAGCTTCTCCTCATTGACATGACCATTTGCCAACAGGTTCGCCGAAACAGGAAAAACCTGTCCGCCGCCTGGATTGACTACAAAAAGGCCTATGATTCGGTGCCTCATTCATGGCTAAGACGGGTACTGGAGTTGTATAAAGTAGATACAACTTTATGCGCCTTTCTTGGTTCATGCATGGGGCAGTGGACCACAGTCCTTTGTCAACCGGGGAGTGGAGTTTCTCCTGCATTGGCGAACCCTATAAGGATACAACGTGGTATCTTCCAGGGTGACAGCCTCAGTCCGTTGTGGTTTTGCCTAGCCCTCAACCCACTTAGCACACTGTTAAGGGATTCAAGGTTGGGCATTCGACTTCGTAGAGAGGGTGAGATCATTTCTCATCTGCTGTATATGGATGATCTCAAGTTGTTTGCACCAAACAAACCAGACCTTATGGAATTGCTGAAAGTAACCGAAACTTTCAGTAGCGCCATTGGTATGGAGTTTGGTGTTGACAAATGTGCGGTCATACATGTACAGCGGGGTAGAGTTGCAAATTCGGAGAGTTTGCAACTCTCAGAGACAATGTTCCTCAGATCTCTCTCTGAAGTCGAAACCTACAAATATCTTGGTATGTCGGAGTCTCTAGGTATAGCCGGCGGGGACATAAAACAATCGGTGTTGGACCGATTCTTTGGTCGCCTGACAAAAGTCTTAAAAAGTCTGTTGTCAGGTGGTAATAAGGTTCGGGCCTTCAACGGTTGGGTTATGCCCCTGTTGATATACACCTTCGGCATACTAAGGTGGACTCAGACTGAATTAGACACCCTGGATGTAAAGGTCCGAAAACTGCTTACAACGCATCGCATGCATCACCCACGATCGTCAGTGATGAGATTGTACATCCCACGGAAGTGTGGGGGTCGTGGCTTTTTAAATGCCAAAAACCTACACAACCGTGAGGTGTGCAATCTCAGGGAATATTTCTTAAACTGTGAAAGTGGGATGCATTGCGACGTTGTAGCAGTTGATAAGGGCCTTACGCCACTATCCTGGGCAAACGAGAATTGGCGTAAACCATCTGTGCTTACCACTCAGGGCCGCAAGGATATATGGAAGAGCAAGGAGCTACATGGGCGATTCTACCGGGCTCTTAATGGGCCTGATGTAGACTCGCTCACGTCGGTGGCCTGGCTACGTTTCGGTGACCTCTTTGGGGAAACCGAAGGTTTTGTCTGTGCAATTACGGACGAAGTTATCAAGACGAATAACTACCGGAAATATATCCTGAAGGACGGTACGGTCGACATCTGTCGAGCATGCCACCGTCCCGGTGAGTCACTCAGGCATATTGTTTCCGGTTGTTCTCATCTTGCTAACGGCGAGTACTTGCATAGACACAACCAAGTAGCTAGGATTATACACCAGCAACTTGCTCTTAAATATCGCCTTGTGAGCTCTGAAGTACCATACTACAGGTATGCACCTGCGCCAGTTCTCGAGAACGGTAGTGTCACGCTCTACTGGGACCGGTCTATTATCACTGACAGGACTATTCTCGCAAATAGACCTGATATAGTGGTATTAGACCGGGTGACGAACCGTGCAATTCTCGTTGACGTCACCATTCCCCATGATGAGAACCTCGTTAAGGCCGAGAAAGAGAAACTTTCAAAGTACTTGGACTTGGCCCACGAGGTTACCAACATGTGGCATGTGGACTCAACGATTATTGTTCCGATAGTCGTGTCAGTAAACGGACTTATAGCTAAGAGCCTCGACCATCACCTCGAGAGGCTCTCGCTAGGCAGTTGGGTCAAGAACCAGATTCAGAAGGCGGTTCTCTTGGACACGGCCCGCATCGTGAGAAGGTTCCTCACTCTGGAGCCCTGACCACCGGTAGTTTGGGTCTTCGCTCCGCTACCGGCGGGTGCCCCTGTTTTTTTATATTTTTAAATGTATTTTTATTTTTATTTTTTATATGAATATATTTAAAAATGTATTAAAATAAGAGTTAAAATTAAATAAAGGAGATAATAATAAATCTTTATTGCAGGCAAAACACCCATAGTACAAAAAAAAAGCAATAATAATACAAAATATAAATAAAAGTCAAAATAAATTTCCAAATACAATAATATAAAAATATACAATTGTAGGATTTATCTCCTAAATAAATTTAAAAACTTAAAAACAAAAGTTCCTAACGTCACTTGCTATTTGCGTTTCGATGCACGCTCGTCCAGTGCCTGGAGATAGCGCTCGTCAAGTCTTCACTCAATGCTTTCAATATAGCGTTATCAGTACTGCGCAGCCTATTCCAGAACGAAGCAATACGACACCTCAGTACAGCATAAAAGTCTGGCACCCTCGCGTCAGCAAACATAGTAGACGCACTGCAAAATCTAGGCAGTCGCATGAGGATACGAAAAGCGTCATTGTACTGTATCCGCATGGTATTATATGCACGTTTGGTGTATTTCGTCCACAGGTGACAGGTATACAGGTTCTGACAATATGCATTAAACAGGGTCAACTTAACCTCCCTGTTACACCCATGAAATCGTCGTGCTATCATGTTGCTTCTGACAGCGAGCGCTCTACGTTCACGCTCTATATCCCTATCATCTTTGAGGTCTTCGGTCAGTACATGTCCAAGGTACTTAAACTGCTGAACCATCCGGATATTTTGCCCATTCAATTTTAACACTGGAATGTACTCTGGACCCCTCCCCGACCTAAACACCATGCATTCTGTTTTTATCGCATTATATTTCAGTCCATGGACATTGGCATAATGTTCACATAATGTTACAGACCGAAAGAAGCTCCTTGAGACCTTTAATTGAGGGGCTGAGAAGCACCATATCATCCGCATAACTGAGGTTGTTTATACAAACTCCCGCAATATGACAGCCAACCTTGGTGCGTCTCAGCTCCCCAACCAGGTCATTTACGTACAAGTTGAACAGGTCGGGAGAGGTCAGTCCCCCTTGGCGTACTCCGCATTCTAGCCTATATTCGCTAGAAGTCGATTCGCCCCATCGCACACAATTGGTCTGGTTTCCGTACCAGAACCTCAACAAGTCAATATACACTTTTGGTACGCTTGTTTTCAGCAATTTGTTCCAGAGAATATTATAATTCACTGAGTCAAATGCCTTACTCAAGTCGAGAAAACAAGCGTACACAGATGTTTTCTCTTTGACATAGTGGCTGACAGTATGCTTGAGAGCCAAGATGGCCGAATCTGTTGAGAGACCGGAACGAAAACCAAACTGCCCATCTTCAACATCCAGGTTTCCCACTATATCCGGCTGGATCAACCGCTCGAGTACCTTACCCACAATGGTTCCCAAAGAAATAGGTCGATAGTTGCTCGCAGCTCCAAGATCACCAGTTCTATTCTTAGGAATAGGTACCACTATAGTTCTCATTAGAGAAGCTGGCAAGTATCCGTATCTCAGACATAAATTAAATAAGTTTGTTAATTTGACACTAATTTTGTCACCAGCAAACAAGATATGTTCTATGCTGAGTCCGTCCTGCCCAGGAGATTTACCCCTCGACATATTCCTAATGACCTCGACAACCTGCTCCAACGTATACGTTCTGGCTTCCTCGTGGAAGCCGCGCGGAGGTTCTATCTCGACACTACTTGTTGGCTCAGGGGTAATCTTGAATCTGCGAGCAAATACGTTAGCTATCTCCGTAGGATTCTGTATCTTATCTACTGATACAGGAAGCTGAGATCGGTAGGAAAACGTTTTTGTACCGTTCCAAAATTTGCCAAAATTTTTATCTCTTCTATGAAGAGCTAAAATATTACATTTTATGCTCTCTTCATTCTTTTGGCACCACTTTAATTTATTTTTGAAAACCGCACGACTACGCTTCATGTTTTCGAAGACCCGTCCTGATATCGGTTTGCCCGCTAATACCCAGCACTGAAAAAACTTTCTGGATACACTGTGAGACTGAGCTACATGATAGTTCCATCCAATTACTTTCTTTTTGCGTGCACCGGAACGCCGACTAGCACTATGTATTGCCGCTGCCTGTAGTACGTTTATTAAGCCATTATACATTTTGTCAATATACATAAAATGCTCTTTCTTACGATTACACACACCATTTATACATTCTTCGCATACATAAGCATCGTCAATATTATCTAAATTTTGATTACAGTAATCGAAATATAATTTAATTTGACTAGAGTCTCTTATACCCCAAATAATATTATTACATTGACGATTCTTCTGGACTAGATTGGGAATAGGCATTACACTAATATCACAATTTATACGTATTGGAAAGTGATCAGACCACAACGAGCCATACATAATTTTTACAGATACTACAGTGTCAAATCCAGCTTTCGTAGTTAAACAATGGTCTAACCATCTTCTCGAGCCGTGCGCGTCGCTAACATATGTATAGGCGTCAGACTGTAGGCCAAGCAACGCAATGTCAACACATTCAAGAAGCTGATCTTTACAAAAATTTAACATTTCATTCCCGAACAGCGCCGTAGGATGTGCGTTAAAATCACCCAGAATATATACAACCGATATTCCCTCTTCGTCAATAATTGCAGAGACTCTAGCCAAGCAATTAATAAAATCTGTTAGATTGTCTGGATTATCAACAGGCATGTACACCGAAAACACCATAAATTGATATGTACCACAACATATTTTTAGAGCCACTATTCTATCCGACGCACAATCAACGATAGTCACGTTAGGAAATAACGATTTGCGCCACAATACCGCTAAACCACCATACGGTCTACCCCGGAGCACTCCCGTTGATGTGTCTACAGATGATGTTGATATGTAGCCAAAGTCACCGTCAATTTCTCCTACAAAGTCGGTGTCGTGTGGTAGTAGCCAGGTTTCTTGGAGAGCCAGTATATCACATTCCTTACAGAGTTCTCTAACATGCTGGGCGGATCTTTTGATGCTTTTGCAGTTAAAAGACACCATCGAGATATTTAACTTATTTGGATTTGAACTAACCATTGTTGTTATTATTATTAACAGATTTGTTCACATTATTACAATCTCGCAACGGCACTCGCTCTCTGAAACGACGAAATACTAAACCAGTGGGCCAAAAGTCTTTGTTCAAGAAAACATCAGTTTTACTCCCTGATATAGTAATTTTAAACGACAAAAAATCTAAATCGCGATTTTGTTTCAATAACTGTATATCATGAAACATTTCACCCATATCCTTGATGTGTTCGGCAATATCATCTTCCGTAGTACCTAACTTTGCTCGTGATAGATAAATAAACGTCTTAGGTTCACTCGCAAAAATGCGGGTTGACGTTTGAAGAGCTCCTCTCATATTACGTTTATTTGTATATTTCTTCGTAGTGACTAATGTAAATCCATCTTTATCAATGGGCAACTGAGTCCCGTTTCTATTTTTTGTTTGCATTAAGTTGTATCTCGTCACATTATTCTGTATAGTATTGCTGTCCTTTATGCATGCTATATCTCTATATGTCGGCTCCGTTGTGTTAGAGTGAGAGCGTTGATTTCCTTCACTAGCTGTTGTAGGAACCAGTTTTGAAGGCCGCGGCCGCGCCGGTGGCGTGATCGCCGCCGCCGTTACTGCAACCGCGAGCTGTTCAGTCGCTTGCGCGCCGCCAGACCGGCCAGGTGAATGTGATGTCTCATGTATTACTGTGTCTGAACCGGTTTGTTCCTTTTGGCTCTTCTTTGATTTAGTGCTAACTTGTGTTTTGAGTTCGGTTAGCTCAGTGTTCATTCTAACTTGCATTGCACACAGATCCGTCAAGGATTTTTGGATCTGCGACATTTCAGCTGGAAGGGAGATATTATTATGTATCTCATCATTGCAGATATTCGCTTTGTTGCTCGCTTTTAATGTTGCAATATCGCTTCTTAGCACAGTTAGTTCCTTTAAAAATGATGTGACGTCAATGCTATCCCAGGTCACCGGTGGTAATTTATGTAGCTTATGAGCAACGAAGGTCGGCAAGCAGTCGGGCTCCGTTTCTTTTAAAATCTTAATAATTTCTAATAAGCTTTTTTGCTCCGATCCATCTTTGCGTCGCAATATTTTCTTATTAGGACGCAGTAATGAGCACACTATTTGGCGGCCATTTTCAATGACTTCACTACTAAAAGCACTTACACATATTTGAACAATGGCTGTCTCAGTTAACGTATCTATCTTATCACACACGAAAGCTAGTAGTTCGTTAATAACAACATTACATCTGCCACATTTGTGGCACGAGTCAACTTGATGCGCGTCCGACTTTGCTTCTTTTTCATCCATTGCGCCATGGTAAGGAGGCGTACGTATCATCGCGTAGTGTACGAGAGACTGTGATATACGCATGCTTTCTTGATATGTCCAAAGCCTTCGATAGAGTTGTTTATGACATTCTATGGGAGAAGCTAAGGAATGAGGGTGTATCGGCAGTGTGTATCGATCCTTCAATTCTGGTACAAAAATCAAAAGAACCAGGTGAGATGGGCGGATACTTATTCGGATGAATATACTTTGGAATGTGGGGTGAGACAAGGGGGTATTACATCACCTATATTGTATAATTTATATATGAACCAGCTTGTTGAGAGGCTCAGTAGTACGCATGTTGGATGCCACATTGATAATATTTGTGTTAACAACATTAGTTATGCTGATGATATGGTGCTGCTGAGCCCTTCAATAAGTGGTATCAGGAGATTGGTGAGAATTTGTGAGGAGTACGCTCGTGAGCATGGTCTAAAGTACAACTCAAATAAGAGTGAATTACTCATCTTTAAAGCAGGAAAAATTTGTCCTACGTACGTACCTCCTGTTGTGCTTGATGGCTGTGCTCTACCAATAGTAGATAGATTTAAGTATCTCGGGCATGTAGTGACTGGTGATCTGAAAGACGATCTCGATATTGAACGAGAACGCAGGGCGTTGGCGGTAAGGAGTAATATGCTAGCTCGCAGGTTTGCTCGATGTTCAAAACGGGTTAAAATATCTCTCTTTAAAGCTTACTGTCAGTCTTTTTACTCGAGCAGCTTGTGGGTGCGGTATACGAAACGAACCTACAACGTCTTGCGTGTTCAATATAATAATGCTTTCAGAATGCTGCTGCAGCTGCCACGACGATGTAGTGCATCGGGGATGTTCGCCGAGGCGCGCGTAGACTGATTTCACGCTATAATGCGCAAAAAAGTAGCATCACTACTACATAGAGTTCGTGGCAGCAGTAACAGCATCCTGAAAATGATCGCTGGTCGGTTTGACTGTCCCATCCAGGCGCACTGGGTAGCAGTCGTCACTGGCAGAGTCAAGTGAATTACAGTGCAAACATATTTTGCATTGTAATTCACTTGTACGTTGCCTAAAAAATTTCCCAATTCACTACACATTGTTACTAACCTAGTTATAAGATTTTCGATGTTACTAACCCTTCTATGGATGTCTTACGTCCGAAATAAATGGTTATTTATTTATTTATTTATTATGATTTCCAAAATCAAATCATAATTTCCTCTTTCTTTGACGAGCTCGGTGGCGTAGAAGTCAATGACGCGGCTTCGACACCAAGGCTCGTGGGTTCGATTCCCACACAGGACAAACATTTGTGTGCATGAACATGTCTGTTTGTCTTGGTCTGGGTGTTTTCTATGTATCATAAGTATGTATGTATTTGCAAAAAAAAAATGTATTTAAGTATGTTTATCAGTTGTCTAGTACCCATAAAACAAGCTTCGTTTACTTTGGAGCTAGATGGCGCTGTGTAATTTGTCTGACAATATTTATTTATTTATTAACTCGATTTGTCAACTTTCATTTTTAAAAACGCTGAGCGAAACTGGGTTATCCAGGTACTAAATAATTTATCATAGATTAACAATTGGTCGCCGCTCCGCTTCGACTAGATGCCGCAGTCCAGGGCTTGGCCGTAAAAACAACAGCTCCGTGAAAGCGGCAACTCAATATTTTAGTGTGCGTAAAACAATGTGCAGAGATGCTAGTGTGCGTGAAGAATTGTATTGCATTGCAACAGGCTCGGGTACGCCGAGTTCGGCGTAGTATTTGTTGCTGCATTTTACAAGTGCGCCGCGGCATCTAGTCGAAGCGGAGCGGAGACCAATTGATAATCTAAGTAATTTATATATAATAAACTTTAAGCCAAGTTAGTGGCCTTTATGCGACTTGAAAACACTGGCCTCCAACTGGCGCCAACACGCAGTTGAACAGCGTCATAGTTTTCATTACCTACTTTTTTATGTTACTCAGTGACAGACAGACCTGATGGTGAGCGTTAACTGTCGCCCATAACATCAACGAATCACACATTGAAGCTGTTGGCAACAAAAATGAGACATCCATGAACACTGCAATGTTGTTTATGGCCTGTCGATTTTGTAGCGTATTTGTAGTTATATACAACGTAGGTAGGTACCTATATGTTCAAATTATTAACGAACGTCAGCGCAGGCGCGAATCTTGCGTGGGAGCGGGCGGTTTTGCGTACGGCGACTACGGCGCAGCCCCACCTGGCGCCCCATTAAACCCCTATAAATGTTGTCAGTGTGGGCGTGTGACGGCCATACGTACGGGCGCGCTCACATACAAACCGCACTCGGTGCGTTTGTATGAAGTTACCTTACTTCTCTATTTTTACTATGGTTTTGCGTCCCATTGAACACCTATAAATGTTGTCAGTTTGTGCGTGCGACGGCCATACGTACGGGCATAGTACAAATATATAAGTAAGGTAACTTCATACAAACGCACCGAGCGTGGTTTGTATGTGAGCGCGCCCGTACGTATGGCCGTCGCACGCACATACTGACAACATTTAGGGAGGTTAAATGGACCGCCAGTCAAGGCTGCGCCGTACGCAAAACCGCCCGCTCTCACACAAGATTCGCGCCTGCTGCGCTGACGTTCGTTAACAATTTTAACATAGAGGTACCTATCTACGTCGTATATAACTGCACGTAAAAGATGGCTACAAAGTCGACTAGCCATAAAACATATTGCAGTGTTCATGGATGTCTCAACAGCAATTTGTCAAATCCAAAATTATCTTTCTTCACACTACCTACCGAACAAGAACGGTGAGTACCTATGTGATCTATTACTACCTATATCATACGTAGCTACCTACATACATAATTTTATGTTAGCTATTTACCAGTACCTATCGAAATTGCTTAGTTGGGAAATAGTTCTGGTCCAGATTTGATGTAAAGTTATCTCATTCCTACCTATTTATGTGGATCACTTGAATCCTTGATTTCATTTGATTATGTATAACGTAGGCACAGGAATAAACGTAGGTTTAAATTTATAAATTAGGTAGTAACATCGTAACGACCGTTGAAAAAATAAAACGTACTTACCTATATACACCGGGAGCCAGACTTTTGTTAACAAAGATAAGATTTATAAATAAAATCGTAATTTGTGTTTCTATGTGTACAACGATTTGCTTGCTTTGTCCTGGCCCCACGGCTCATTAATGTATTGAGTGAGAACTTTCAAGCTTAGCAACCAGGAGGTGTTAGGTTTCAGTGCCGATAGTGAGCCGCTGTGTACATGTTTATGTTAATGTAATTTGAGCCAGTAGGAGCCATGAGCTCGCTACTGGAACTCTTCAGTGGCTAATAGTTAACCCCTCGAGTTTGGGCTCATTAGATTGCTCTTGATGAAGCCTTTTCATTACACTTGGTAACGAGGGTCTGATGATGGAGCAGGACGGAAAACAGTGGAACTCCTGCATTACTGATAGGAAAAATATTCTGTTTGAACTCATATGATCTTCCTGACGAGACCCGTTCGTTACACTCGATGACGATGAATCTTTGGGAACTCAGTCACCCAATTAGATAAATAAAAAAACATCATTGACGAGCTTGGTGGCGTAGCGGTCAATGACGCGGCTTCGACACCAACGCTCGTGGGTTCGATTCCCACATAGGACAAACATTTGTGTGCATGAACATGTCTGTTTGTCTTAGTCTGGGTGTTTTCTATGTATCATAAGTATGTATTTACAAAAAAAACCGGACAAGTGCGAGTCGGACTCGCCCACCGAGGGTTCCGTAGGTACGTAGTATCATTATTAAATTTGATATTTTTCATTATAAATAAGAAATAATGCGTCGAAAAAAATAAATAAAATATATTTTGCGATGTGTACATCAAGCCCTTTCATATTTGTCCATTTGAACTAGTAGGTTCAATTTGAAATTTCGACACACTATAAAAAATATAGACCCCCTATTTTTTAAGATCTATTTACAAATATATAGTTTTGAGATTTATTCCTGTACTTGTTTGTAGTCTATAACGATGTTACTTGACAAATTTCATAGTTCTAGGTCAACGGGAAGTACCCTATAGGTTTTGATTCCCTTGAGTGTGTCGAAATATGCGTTTTTTGCTGAATAAACGGCCGTAACTTTTTGCTACGTAAACTTAGCAGTTTGATTTTTTTTTAACTTCATGGGACCGTAGACCTGAGTATACAGTTCAAATTTCAGCTTGATACCTCCACGCATTCTCGACATAGAAATTCTTGACAGACAGACAGACAGACAGACAGACAGACAGACAGACAGACAGACGGACAGACGGACAGACAGACAGACAGACAGACAGACAGACAGACAGACAGACAGACGGACAACAAAGTGATCTTATAAGGGTTCCGTTTTTTCCTTTTGAGGTTCGGAACCCTAAAAAAATGTATTTACGTATGTTTATCAGTGGTCTAGTACCCATAACACAAGCTTCGCTTACTTTGGGGCTAGATGGCGCTGTGTAATTTGTCTGACAATATTTATTTATTTATTATTATCATTCTGGTGATGTTGATGTTCTATATGTAGGTGTTTTTTGGCGTTCCGTACCCAAAGGGTAAAAAAGAACCCTATCACTAAGGCTCCGCTGTCCGTCCGTCCGTCCGTCCGTCGGTCCGTCTGTCACCAGGCTGTATCTCATAAACCGCGAAAGTTAGACAGTTAAAATTTTCACAGGTGATGTATTTCTTTTGCCGCTATAACAACAAATACTAAAAAAACTGAAGAAAATAAATATTTAAGGGGGCTCCCATACAACAAACGTATTTCTTTTTGCTCGTTTTTGCTCCCAATTTATAATGGCAATAGGTAGACGCTTGAAATACTTACATAATATTTAGTTATATATTCACGTTAAAAATAAAACAATTATTTAAGGGGGGCTCCCATACAACAAACATGATTGTTTGTCGTTTTTGGCACGGAACCCTTCGTGACCGAGTCCGACTCGCATTTGGCCGGTTTCTTGTTACAGATCCCTAATACTTACTCTACTTAATTTTGTATTTTCTACCTTACTCGTACTTATTTTTTTATATAGAGATTGACTAAGTATTTTTGACGGTTGAATAAACTATTAAGCGACAGCCCTACGTGTTTAGGCTATTATCCTCCGCTCGGGGCTTGAGTTGTCTTACTTATATATTTGTACTATGGTACGGGCGCGCTCATACTAACCGCGCTCGGTGCGTTTGTATGAAGTTACCGTACTTCTTTATTTTTACTATGACAGCGTGGTGAAGTATGCTCTAAACCCCTTCGATTGCCTCCATCGAAGGGGTTCAGAGCATACCTCCCCTCGGAGGACCGTATCCCAGCAGTGGCATGAATGAGGGTGGATGAGGATTCTGTGAGGTGGAGGTCGGTCGGGCCAGCTTGTGGATACGCTGTGCGCTCAGCTTTTACCAGAGCCTCGTTTGTAAGTAGTAGCAGTAGGGTGCAAGTAAGCTTTTTTTTTATACTACGTCGGGTGGCAGACAAGCATACCGCCCGCCTGATGTGAAGCGGTTACCGTAGCCATATTAACGCTCGCAACATAAAATATCGCTGCCAACACAGTATCTCCTTCCTTTCTGGTGACCTCACTCGCAGGAACACAACAACCCTCAAGGGAATTGTTATTTGGCTGCGGTGTTCTGTGAGGTGGAGGTACATTCCCCAGTCGGGTAGCTTACAATTACGCTCCCTACCTCTCTTTTCGCCAGAGCTTCGTTTGTCAGTCAGCAGTGTGCACCGCGTGCATGTGAAGTTGGCTTTGGTTCAAAGATGTTGATGAACCACTTACACCTCTAAAAACAAAGCTTGCCTTTTTCTCAAAAATAATGATTAACTATACCCCATGATGATTGGAATCATTTAAATGAATTGTGATTCGAGACCCTACTCCACATCAGTCCTTCACTCCTCAGGACTCCAAGTCAAGTCTCTGCACAGCACGCGCACGGTGGTCGCCATGCACAACCACATGCCAATGTCTTGTGGAACACGAGGGTGTGTCCTCAAAGATGCGAACGTCACGGAGGCCAGGCTACAGCATTACAGGTAATTAATAAATAATAATAAATAAATAAATATTTTCAGACAAATTACACAGCGCCATCTAGCCCCAAAGTAAGCGTAGCTTGTGTTATGGGTACAAGACAACTGATAAACATACGTAAATACATTTTTTTTTATAATTACATACTTATAATACGTAGAAAACACCCAGACCAAGACAAACAGACATGTTCATGCACACAAATGTTTGTCCTGTGTGGGAATCGAACCCACGAGCGTTGGTGTCGAACCCGCTTCATTGATCGCTTCGCCACCGAGCTCGTCGTGACGTTAATTGACTGTTACGGTGGAAATGGAACCGACCCATCGACCCATTTAGGGTCGGCAACGCGCGTGTGATGCCCCTGGTATTACAGGCGTTCATAGGCTACGGTAACTGCTTTCCATCAGGCTGGCCGTATGCTTGTTTGCCACTAAAGTATAAAAAAAAGTTCGTATAAGCAAGCCGACGAAACTGACGTTAGTGACAATTTATTGAAATAGGTAAAAATGTCTTTTGTACTGTACTACATAAATGCACAATTTTTGTTGATAAAGAAAAGAGAGGTAGGGAGCGTTATTTGTAAGCTATCCGACTGGGGAATGTACCTCCACCTTGTGAGGTGGAGGTACATTCAAGGGAATTGTTATTTGGCTGCGGTATTCTGTGGAATACCGCAGCCAAATAACAATTCCCTTGAGGGTTGTTGTGTTCCTGCGAGTGAGTGAGGTCACCAGAAAGCAATGAAGGAGATGCTGCGTTGGCAGCGGGGGTGGCGGCGCGCGCGCGTTATTTTATATTGCGAGCCGCGAGCGTTAATATGGCTACGGTAACTGCTTTCCATCAGGCGGGCCGTATGCTTGTTTGCCACTCTAGTGGTATAAAAAATAATAATAATGGTAACAGTGTGACACCCTGGCGAACATTACGCGCGAAACACACGGCGGGGCGCGCCGGGGCGGTCATATTGACCGGGAACGAAAGTGCAAAGGGAATCCTATACCAAAGTTTCCCGAAAGATGGTCCGCGGAACACTGGGGTTCCGTGGAAGGGCCAGGAGGGCTCAGCGATCCGTCCAAAAATTAAAACATTCGTCGAAAAAAAAAAGACTAGTTAGGCCCTATATCAGGGTTGTCCAAAGCCCGGCCCGCGAGCCGCATGCGGCCCTCGAGTTATATTTGTGTCCGTCCGTGACGTGTTTTTCATTTAAAGGTTTTTATACAATTTTTTACCGCTACATGTTTTTTACAACAAATCTAACTGAATATTATATATTTTTAGAAAAGTTTAAGTTTTATAACTAACTAAGCTTTATAACTAACTTAACTTTCAAAGTAGGTAGTAAAAATGTAAAGTAGGTTTTTGTTTGTGCGGCCCACTAATCTATTTAGTAATTTGTAATGTCCCGGTATTGTATATGGTTTGGACAGCCCTGCCCTATATAATAAATTACAGCTGCTAGGGTTCCGTGGCAAAAAAAAAATTGGGAACCTCTGTCCTATACTACTAACGCACATGGAGGGCAAAAAGACTGCGCCGCCGCTGCCCGGCGGGCAATGGCGGCGCGGCATATCATATCGGAGGGCAGCAAAATACTTTTTTTTTATACTACGTCGGGCGGTAGACAAGCATACGGCCCGCCTGATGTGAAGCGGTTACCGTAGCCATATTTACGCTCGCGGCTCGCAATATAAAATAACGCGCGCGCGCCGCCACCTCCGCTGCCAACGCAGCATCTCCTTCATTCCTTTCTGGTGACCTCACTCACTCGCAGGAACACAACAATCCTCAAGTGAATAGTTATTTAGCTGCGGTATTCTGTGAGGTGGAGTACATTCCCCAGTCGGGTAGCTTACAAATAACGCTCCCTACCTATCTTTTCGCCAGAGCTTCCTTTGTCAGTCAGCAGGGTGCACCGCGTGCAGGTGAAGTTAGCTTTGGTTCAAAGATGTTGATAAACCACTTGCCCCCCTATATATATATATATTGTATATATATATATATATATATATATATATATATATATATATATATATATATATATATATATATCTTTTATATATATAGATATATATACAATATATATATATATATATATATATATATCCATATATATATTCAATATATAAATTTTAATTTATATATATGAAAATATTTCTGGACAATTTACACAGCGCCATCTAGTCCCAAATTAGGCGCAAAGCTTGTGTTATGGGTACTATACAACTGAGAAATGTACTTAAATACTTTTTTTTTTTGTAAATACATACTTATAATACATAGAAAACACCCAGACAAACAGACATGTTCATGCACACAAATGTTTGTCTTGTGCGGGAATCGAGCCCGCGACCTCGGAGTCAAAGTGGCCATTGCTAACCATTCGACCACCGAGCTCGGCAATTGATGATGATGATGGGTACCGGAGCTGTAAGGCGCGCTGCCATATATAGGGTCGCTCGCTCACTTCCCCCCACACTCCGCACGCCTACCGTAATTGTACCCACACTTGGGCGCCAGACAGCCGGCTATCTGTTGTCCCTGACAGGTACTGGTTAGTTAATTGATTCAGCCCCCTTACCACCATCTCTTATTGCGATTCAATAATTGAATAGATTGCTTATTCATACCAATGAATAAGCGACTCTATTCCAATTGAAATAGAGTCGCTTATTCATATTAGGTGGTAAGGGTCTGGTGTTATTTTGCGGACGTCAAATTTACAGGCAATATGGTCTACACTACTTTGAGTGCTTCTATGTTGATGGTGATGGGACGGGGGCCCACCACACATTCCCACCACTGTGTTTCCTGTGTAGCCAGGATTAACAGCGGCGACCGCCAAAAAAGGCAATGAACAGTGAAGTCCATTGCAGTCCCGGAGGTACAACTACGGCTGCCTTGGAACTCACAACGAATTTAATCAGAAGAAATTAGTAGGAGTAGGAAGCTTTTGGAATTCGACTTCCCCTCTTAGCAATGGGAGAGACAGCAATATGGCAAATAAGGCATTAAAAGCCTAAAGAGATGGCTGGTCAAGTGAAGCTCAACTGCCGTGCACCACGGATTTTAAGTATCTGACACTATCGGGGACCTAAAACATTCAGTTGTTACCTAACACATCGATTCCAATAATAAGTAGTTGATGGTGATGGTTGACCAACAACATCTACAGATCGCCTGAGGATGCCTCGCGTAGAGGCGAAACACGTGTCGCAGAGACGACCACGGCAGTCGGGGCGGTGGCAGTCGCATGTTTCTTTTATTACAAATGTTGGAGGCTCGCCGAGACGACCGCAGCAGCTGCAGCAGAGACGACCAACGCAGCCACGGCAGTCGCACGCATCTACTAACGGTAGTTGGTGGTTGCCGGCCGGAAAGTAGAGTAGATTGCTTGTAACTAGAAGCTGCCCGGGACTTAGTCCGCCTGAAATTTCAGCTCTTTGACTTTTCATGATCCATGTAGATCAAATTGCATGTACTGGTTAGCTTTGGCAATACGCATTGGTGAAGTTTTTAGGTGTAACTGGTTATTAATTTTAAAAAATCTTTCCAGAGCTCACTGCCCCAGCCCGCCGGGCAGCGACGCTTGCAAGGGTCTCACAGAAGACGTCATCTTGGAGACGTCGTTGGAGAAATACAGATGGAATTTACTATCGGACATACCTCGCATACTCACGGAGCTCGACATACCTCTGCCGGCGTAACGCACCGATTGTACAATGGGGTGTGTTCAGAGGAGTTGTTTGATATGATGCCCACGGCCTCCTTCTACAGTCGCACCGGTCGCCATCGACAGGGAATTCATCCTCAGACATTGGAGCCTAAGTGGTCGCGTACAGTGCGCTTCCAGAGAAGTTTTCTCCCGCGTACTGTCAAGCTGTGGAATGAACTGCCTGTCGAGGTTTTCCCAGGAAAGCATGGGGTTCTTCAAAAAGGATGTGAAGTTGCCACTGGTGTTCCAGGCGTTCATAGGCTACAGTAACTGCTTTTCATCAGGCGAGCCGTATGTTTGTTTTCCACTTTAGTGGTATACAACAAAACATTGGCATCATCTACTCTTCTTATCAACTGGCTCATATGTGTAGCGTAGCTTACTCTAGATGTACTCTGTATCGGAATTAGGTGGTTCTACCTTTCGGGGTGTAAGTGGTTCATCAACAACTTTGAACCTAAGCCAATTTCACCTACAGGCGGTACACTGCTGACTGACAAACGAAGCTCTGGCGAAAAGAGAGGTAGGGGGCGTAATTGTAAGCTACCCGACTGGGGAATGTACCTCCACCTCTGTGAAGAATACCGTAGCCAAATAACAATTCCCTGTGAGAGTTGTTGTGTTCCTGGGAGTGAGTGAGGTTACCAGAAAGGAAGATGCTGCTACGTTAGAGCGTGGGGAGTCTTCTGTCTGTTCGAACTGAACTCACCAGGACCTTTGTAGACCAGGGGCCTCGTATCATTAATACGGTTGATACGGCGATAGCTAAGCCCCTGCTTACATGACCAAAAGCCCGTCTCACCTGCACGTGGTGCCTGCTGACTGACGAGTTTCTGGCCAAAAAGAGCTAGGGCACAGAATAAGTGTATCTATAAAGGGGCATCATTTCATTTATTTATTTACCGCATATGCACACTTCATTGAGGTGTATTTTTTTATAAATACAATAAAAAAAATTGTCAACGAGTTGTTTCCGTGCAATATTATAACTCTCTAATATTATATAACACCTATGATCGCGACTTAACGTGGTGCATTTTTAAAACTAATCAACAAAAAGAAGAAGTCAATTGATATTTAATTGAAACACCACATAACACAATGAATAAGTATATCAATGCTATTATTTTAACAGTGTATATATTTCTTAGATTTTTATGTTTCCTCTAAAACGGGCGACATTTCGTTTAATGGCAACACTTAAGTCTATCGTACCGCCGTAAAAAAACATTGCTTTGAAAAATATATGATGGTGATTAGTTCAAGGGGAGGACCTAAGAGGAATTCTAAAGTATAAAAACACAATTTTTAAAGCATTCCGATGACCTTAAGAAAGCGGCTGGGAGCGAGTGGATGCGGAAAGCGGAGGATCGTATCTGGTGGAAAGCATTGGGGAAGGCATCCAGCAGTGGGTAGATACAGGCTGATGATGATGATGCACCTTTACGTGCCTACTGATCATATGACCGACGGTTTTATATTGTATGCAATTTTATTTATTACATACATTAAATGGGCAATTTGCCTGCAATAAATGCATTTTATCTAATCTCATACTGAAATTTACACATTAAAAAACTGAACACAGTATCTTAATGACAGTCTTTACGCACAAGCTACCAAAATAAATTTAAAAAGTTATTTTTCGATACAGCTCTTCTATGGACAACTGTATCGTAAAATAACTTTTTTACCATTTCGATACAGCTTCAGCCCTGGATACAGGTATTTTAAACAGGTTGCAATGCAAATACATCGCAACTTTGCAAAATTTTTCTACATAATCTGTGAACGCGGCGCCGCGCGGCGCGTCGCGCATGCGCACTACGCATGCTCGATGTGCAAATGGATTTATAAGTAAGAATTATAGCTGTTAAATTAACTCATGGTTGTATTTAAGATATTATCATATATTTCATGAGATTAGATACAGTAGTGTATGAAACTGCACATAATTAGGTATTAAAATACTCGTGTGATCTATTATAACATTCGCCTTCGGCTCATGTTATAAACTCACACTCGTATTTTAATAACCCTTATTATGCAACAGTTTCATAAACTACTATTATTATTTATTTATTTTTATTATAACACTTCAGATACAAACGTCGCAAATATTTTTTTATCAGCTGTAAATATTTACTTGAAAGCTGTTTGATCTGTTTTAAAAAATTGGGTGGGGTTTGTCGGTGCTTACGGCCGTTTGTTGACGTGAAACGTGTATATCAGCGATCATCGCGCTATCGCGTGTGAGTCGTGAGTTGTACAAGACAAAGCGCTGACTTCCGTTATTCTACGCAATGCAATGTCGCCGATCCGTTGCCAGTCTCTACTTCTTCCTTTCTTTCTTTCTGGTGACCTCACTCACTCTCAACTCCTTCCTTTCACCAGAAACCTCACTCACTCGCAGGAACACAACAATCCTCAAGGGAATTGTTATAGTAAGGTAGCTTAAAATACGCTTATACGCTTAAATAATACGCCTTACCTCTCTTTTAGCCAGAGCCACATTTGTCAGGCAGCAGGGTGCATCACGTGCAAGTGAAGTTGGCTTTGGTTCAAAGATGTTAAAGAACCACTCAAAAAATTACTAAGATCTAGCAGTCACGGATACTTAGGCTAAAATAGAGATTACACATTTTTGCCATAATTTTTTTTATATCATATACATACACATTTTCATATTATATTGACTAGTAATAACACAATAATTAACTAGGTACAAAAACATGCACATTCAACTCTATTGACGGTCAATCGACTACTGTCCCTACTGCCCCCTTACCACCAACTCATAAGGGGCCGTCCATTAATCACGTGAGGGTTTTTTTTGCTTTTTTAAACACCTACCCAGGTGAGGTGTAAGGCAAACACCCCCCCCACCCCCCATCATGTGAATTTTTGAAGCTATAAATAATCAAAAATTTTTGGAATATTATTTTTAAATGCAGAGAATTTTACATAGAATTATATACTTTATACCAAGTATATAATTCTATGTAAAATTCTCTGGAAGGAACCGCACAGTACGTGACAGTTAGGCTCGATGGCGAGCGGTGCAACAGTAGAAGGAGCCCATTATGGCAAATAACTCCACTGAACAACCACAAAAAATATATACACGTGCCCTCTTCCACCCCCCCCCCCCCTTGTGATATTTCGTGATTTTTACCGAAGCCCTCCGCCCTCTTTGGAGCCTCACGTGATTAATGGACGGCCCCTAATGCGTTTCAATAACTGAATAGAATGCTTATTCTCTCTAGATTCTATTTCAAATGGAATAGCAATGAATAAGCAATCTATTCAATTATTGAATCGCAATAAGAGATGGTGGTAAGGGGGCAGAACCTTAACACCACGAACCTTACGAAAAAAGTCGTATTACACAATTTGTGGCAATTTTTTTTTTAATATTTGACAGATTTTTGACGTGATAATGTCTTATAAATCGATGAATGCCGGCTGCACGCACGAAAAAGCATTATTCATTGTCACGTTCCGCCTGAGCCGAACGCGCAAGCGAGAGCGCGGAACAAGCGATAGAGAGTCGTGCCTCGGCTTAAGCGTTCGGCTTGTGACACATCTATCTCTCTTGCACTCCATCGGCCGATGTTTTCTTATGACATTACACGTAAAATTATCGTCCGTAAACCGACTTTACAGACAACCGAATTTTTTACACAATCTTCCGTAAATATTAATTGTATTGAAAACTCACTTTCGATACAATTAACACTCTATAATCTCACGAACTCACAAACAAATATCAACAAATACGCTTCTATAATAAAATTGTATTTTATTGATCGAAGCAAATACCTATTTAAATTTCCAATCATTTTTAACCCACTCCAAAAAAGGAGGGGGTTCTCAATTCAGTTGTGTTTTTTTTAATGTTTGTTACTTCATTACTCCGTCATTTATGAACCGATATGAAAAAAACTTATTTATTTGAAAGTTTATACTTCCAGATTGGTCCCATATTTTTTTCATATTATAAAGTTCAGTTCTTACAGTGTTTTTAACTTTATAGTGGTGCTTACGATTGAAGAGTATTTTGTGGAGTCAGTTTTTTTTGTTAAATATAATTTTAACCAAAAAAATCCGACTCAAAACATTACTCTACATTTATGTATGTAGATACAGGCTGATGATGATGATGATGAAAAAAATATCGGACCAATTTGGAAGTATTCTCTTTCAAATAAAAAAAGTTTTTTTATCTAATCTCATACTAAAATTTACACATTAAAAAACTAAACACAGTATCTTAATGACAGTCTCTTTACGCACAAGCTATCAAAATAAATTTTAAAAGTTATTTTTCGATACAGCTCTTCTATGGACAACTGTATCGTAAAATTACTTTTTTACCATTTCGATACAGCTTCAGCCCCGGATACAGGTATTTTAAACAGGTTGCAATGCAAATACATTGCAACTTTGCAAAATTTTTCTACATAATCTGTGAACGCGGCGCCGCGCGGCGCGTCGCGCATGCGCACTACGCATGCTCGATCTGCAAATGGATTTATAAGTAAGAATTATAACTGTTAAATTAACTTCATGGTTGTATTTAAAATATTATTATCATATATTCCATGAGATTAGATAAAGTAGTGTATGAAACTGCACATAATTAGGTATTAAAATACTCGTGTGGTCTATTAAAACATTCGCCTTTGGCTCATGTTATAAACTCACACTCGTATTTTAATAACCCTTATTATGCAACAGTTTCATAAACTACTATTTCAAATCGTTTATTAATAAAAAAATATAGCCGAATTGAGAATCTCCTACTTTTTTGGAGTAACCGACTCTATTAAGCGTGCTGCTCACATGTGAGCAGCACATTAACTAACATTGTGGTTTAACCTTAAATGGTCGGGTGGTTTTTTTTAACATAACGGGCCGGGTGCGGTCACCGTGACCGCATGTACTATAGATATAATATTTTTATGTTATTATCCAAATAATACATAAATAAAAATACAGAGTGTTACTGAAAGTATTTACTTTTAATTAGAAAAGAAAAATTAACGACATATAACTTTTATTAATGTTAAATAAAAAATAAAAAACATTACTCAAACGCTAAAAATAAAGAAAATAAAAAAATAAAATAAAAAAGGTCTTTAAAAAGGTCCTTAAAAAAATCTAAAGTATTTTTTTCGGAAAAACATTTTAGTTTCGTTATCGTAAGAGATCATATAACATAAAGAAAATAAAAAATAATCATAAACTACATTACTAATGAAAAATTGACAACCGTCATTCATGGTCTTGTTTTACGGCAATCCCGACACGTCTTTTGGCTACATTGGATACTTTTGGCTACATTCAAGCCTTGCTACAATAAAAACATAGATAGGTCTTTCGTTTTTCTTTTGGGATTGCAAGTATTGGATGTTTTTTTTTAGTTTTGACCTTTTCTTCTACCTCTTCTATGTTTAACAATAAGAAGAAGTGTACATCTTATTATAGCTAAACGAAGATCCTCCTGATCAATATCACTACATTCACCATCGCCATCAAAGGTAGGGCCATGACTATCCTCTTGTGTTTGTCTCTTACATTTAATTTCATAAACAATCTATTTTGTTAATAAAATGTAGACAGTAGTAAAAGGAATTTATTAATTAAAGTCACGCAACAGGTCGGGTGCGGTCACTGTGAAGCTGCAAATTTTTAAACAGTAAAAACTCAAAACAAAAGTCGCGTGCAATTATTGCTGATCCGCTCCTCGTATCAATCGGCTGAGTTACGAAGGTACCGGGAGGGGCAAGTACCATCGAATATTGGAAGAATAAATTATTGGTAGTGTTGCAACCTACTGCGGTCATGGTGACCGCACCCGGCCTGTTAAGGGTTAATTTTAATCTCATTTTATTCCGTCAATTGCCAGCCTTTACTATCTTATATCTATGGACCATAGTGTCTCGTAGGTGTTACCACAGTGCTACGTGGGCAGCGGTATTCCAAGCTCGTCGAGTACATGTGGTATATCTGACAACAAATTATACCTGTATCTCTCGAGGGAATTATCCTCGATCACGTCCTCCGTGAGAGCCTTGCAGACGTCACTGCCGGGATCGCTGGGGCAGTTCGTTCTGCAAAAAAAAAAATATATGTTAAAAAGTTACACATTACACAGCACTAAACAAAGAAGTCAAACAGACACAATTATCATTTTTTTTTTTTTTTATACTACGTCGGGTGGCAGACAAGCATACGGTCCGCCTGATGAGAAGCGGTTACAGTAGCCTAGGTAGGTAGTTATATTAACGCTTGCGACGTAAAATATCACTCGCGCGCCACCACCCCCGCTGCCAACGCAGCATCTCCCTCCTTTCTGGTGACCTCACTCACTAGCAGGAACACAACAGGCCTCAAGGGAACCGTTACTTGGCTGCGGTATTCTGTGAGGTGGAGCTACATTCACCAGTCGGGTAGCTTACAATTACGCTCCCTACCTCTCTTTTCGCCAGAGCTTCGTTTGTCAGTCAGCAGGGTGCACCGCGTGTAGGTGAAGTTGGCTTTGGTTCAAAGATGTTGATGAACCACTTACACCCCAAATATATTTGGTGGTAAACGGTTTCAGCTTCGGCGATAGGGCTCCCGAGTGCTTAGTGAGTGTTTTATGGTTACACTCGAACGTATTAACGTTTACAAGCCGACGGAATTGAGACAAAGTTCCATATTGTGACTTTACCAGACGCGTGTTACATATCCAAATTAGCCGGGTTGCACACTTCAAAATGTAAGCAAGTAAGCCACATCATTTTGATATGTAACACGCGTCTTATAATTCACAACATGAGTTCTTACTTCCGCAAAATAACACCTGAATCAATTAATGATCATCAAATACATTTTCCATTGAAATCAATGGAAAACATTCACTCAGCGAGTCTACTCGCGCCACTCGACCTCGATTTCTGCCCAGTGGGGTAGAATCCGGCCTAGTAGTTAATGGTGGAAATTATAAATCGCCATTTTGCGACTAAATTGGATTAAAAATGTCGACATTATGAACCAAATGAGTCTGTTGATAGGTACGTGCAGGTATTACCTTTTATGTTGAGACGATGTAATTGTTGTACTTGTATGTTCGTCATAAAACGAACATACAAGAACAACAATTACATCGTTTTCTAAATCGAATAGACCTAATGGATAATTAATTTAATAATTTAGTACACTATATTTTGCCTCTAATTTAAAATCACATAAACAATGTATTTGCATGGCACTGACTTGGCAAAACATGTATGCTCTATTGGTTATTTGTCAACTTTCACACCGTGTTTTGTGCAAATAAATATTTATTATTATGTATCTCTTTTTAATCACAGGTCAAGCCCGGTCATTTGATAGCCGTGCGCAGGGATATAGATCCAACGCGTAGAGGCCCCTTTGAGAAGTTTGATGTAATGTTGTACGCCCGCCGTGACCCGCTCCAGGATATGTCAATGGAACGACATACCCATGAGCAGGTCTCGGCAGGCGTCGAGGCTATTGCGAAGTGAGATGGAAAATAAATGGGCTATGGAGATGAGATCTGGGTAAACTTAATACCGGACTATTACAGAAGAGGGACGGACGTCTGCTATAACTGCTTTTATTGCTAGTTATTTGCGGCAGGCGGTGGCTTGCCACTCACTAGATGGGCCCACGAAATGCCAGGAAAACAGCCGGGGGCAACACCGGTGTGAGTGACTCAGGGATGTCGATTATTATTATTATTATTGCCTATAATGTTGGAGTCTGGCTTCCGTTACGTTCGTGTACCGTAGATCACACTTCCGTTTCCCGCAAGACATCGGCATGTGGTTGTGCATGGCGAGGACCGTGCGCGTGCTGTGCAGGGACTTCACTTGTCGCCCTGTGGACGATCATACATACATATATATACTGGCGAGCTCGGTGGTCGAATGGTTAGCAATGGCCACTTTGACTCCGAGGTCGCGGGTTCGATCCCCGCACAAGACAAATATTTGTGTGCATGAACATGTCTGTTTGTCTTGGTCTGGGTGTTTTCTATGTATTGTATGTATGTATTTACAAAAAAAATGTATTTAGGTATAATATCAGTTATTCAGTACCCATAGCTTTGCTTAGTTTGGGTGATATTAGGTATATCAAGTAATATTTAAATACAATACGAGTATAGTTGGTACTAGCAGTTCAAAGTTTTATCATTCCTAAAGCCGAGTCCTATCATTCCTAATTCCAACAACAATAGTTGTTGGGCAGCGGTCTTCTGTCAAGTTCTTTCGCCTATCTCTTTTGATTGCAGGGTGCATCACATGCAGGTGAGCTTAGTTTCAGCTCTAAAGATAGTCAGCTTGCTTTGGCTCCATAAGTATGATCGCTTACCTGGTAAACTGGGTTCCCGTGCTCGCCAGCGATGCCCGAGTTTTTTCGCGAAAGGTGGTGCGTTGACGTGGTGCTGCGCCGCGTCCAGGAAGAATATGTTTAAGGAAACTAAAGCGTCGAAAGAGGATCCTGATGCTGCTTCACGGGACACTAGTTTTGGGTACGTTCCGTCTCTAGAAATAAATAAATTTTTTGAAGTGAAAACTTCTTTAGTGGCGTTGTACACTTATTGAGATGGGTAAACAATGTTAAACTCGCGTCAGGAGAGGGTGGTAAACGAACACGTGGGTTACCTGATGGAAAGCAATCACCACCGCCCATGGAGATCAGCAACACCATGGGGTCTTCAATCCGTTGCCAGCCTTTCTTTCTGGTGCCCTCACTCACTCGCAGGAACACAACAACCCTCATGGGAATTGGTGGGATAAAAAAGATAAATCTATATATATAAAAGAGAAAATCACTCACTCACTCATCACGAAATCTCAGAAACTACAAGCGCTAGGAGTTTCAAATTTTGCAAGGGGGTTCACTTTAGGACGTAAGTGCTCACTAAGACGGAAATTTGGAAAATTCAACCCCTAAGGGGGTGAAACGGGGGTCCAAAGTTTTTATGGGGAACCAAGATTAGTTGGACTATTTTATAAGAAACTTTACACGAGTTCTTCTGTAGATAAATGAGTAAACACGTGTTTCAGGATTTTTCAAAATTCAACCCCTAAAGGGAAATGAGTTGCAAACGAAAATCGTCATGGATATTGTTTTTATGGTTTATCGGGTCGTTGATTTCGAAAACAACAGCTATTTTATGATCTAACATAACCGACGTGACACAAGAGCACTCATTAGGGGTGCGATGGGGTTGAAATGTCATATCTTAATATCAATATGGGTGTTGATTCTATGGTTTTCTGAGACGTCAATTACGAAACTGGCATCGCAAAACATGTTCAACTTTATGAGCATTTTCTGTTGAGGTATAAAATAAAAATCCAAGATTTGGAACACGTGATGCAGAACCATAATGGTTCAGCAAAACTATAAGAAATATAAAAATGATGCCTTAGCAAAAGTTGTTCAGCCTGATGAGCATTTTTTGTTGAGGTATAAAAATCTAAGATTTGGAACCCCTCGATGCAAATCTATTTGCATAAGCAACATGGGGTTTACAATAAATTATAGTGTAAAAAAATAACTAAAAACACGCTATGCTATACTTTTTTAGTTCTATTGCTAACGCAAATAAAACTAAAAAAAATACTTAAGATAACAATAAATAGTTTAACAAAATATTGATTGTATTGTAAAAAAATAACCGCGCAGTGCTACTTTTATTCTTACCTGCTACATGTTTCATTTATTTACAAAGGTAACGTGGTCTATTTAGTCAGTTAATTATAGACGTGTACGCTAAAATTGAAATGGAACGATTGGTATATATTCGCACAAACCAGAAGAATGCGTACATTTGCGGGACGCTATGTAGCAAGATTTTGTGATTCAAAGTCTATTAAACAACGAAGGGAAACTGTTTTTCTTAGATGCTTCAGGAGGGACTGGAAAAACATACCTGACGAGAGCAATCCTCGCTGAAATCAGGCGATAAACAAATATTTCACAGCAGCATCGCCAGATATAGCAGCCACATTACTTCTAGGCGGAAGGACGCAAAAACAATGTTCAATATTCTACTTTTACGATTATTACAGAACGGAAACACCGACATGTTTTGTGACACGAAACTGTGACAAAACGAAGATGTTTCAGAATTGCTGTCAAATCGGTTCAGATGAATGCGAAATGGATAAGGCTGAAGCTGTAGATAGAACTTTACGTGCCCAATAGTTTTCAAAAATATTATTAAAATTTGGGGAAGATCTCCTTCCTGAAGTAAAGTCAATGTTTAGCAGCGAAATATGTATAATTGAAGCTGAGATTCTCACTGGGAGTGGTGCCGATGAAACTGTATTTATTCCGCATATACCACTCTTCCTTCTTACGGCAGTGTGGTTTCCGGCAGACTAGAATAGAATCACTCCGTCTCTTCCCGTGGATGTCGTACAAGGCGACTAAGGGAAATACATTATAAAACATCGATCAGGCCTCCCCAACCCGTCTGGCCAGCGTGGGGAGTGTAGGCCAAATCCTCCTATCTGGGACGGACGAGAGAGGGTCATGCTCCTGTAGTGGAGACTAAAATGACCTGATGATGATGATACCACTCTTCTCCAACAATTTTCCATTTTAATTTTAAACGTACACAGTTCTCTGTGACGACTTGCTTTGCTATGACAATAAACTAAAATATGAGGTTGTTACCCCGGTCGTCCAGCCCCGTTAACGGGGCGGTTGGGAAAAAGTGTTTCATCGACCCCGGTAGTGCCGACCTCGTCGTCTAACGGGGTGGCTGGCACTGATCAAGGTTCATCTACCCCGGAGTGGTTTTTAAAGGGGCGGTTGGCACCGATTGAGTAGCATACGCCCCGGTAGTGTTCAAAACATGGAGATTAAAATATTATTTTATATACATAAAATATGAACTGAAAATAAAAAGAAATTTGTATGCAACAATCAGTTTTTATTATTGGTATAAAAATACTATCAAACATACACTCATGGACAAATTCAGAGGAACGCAAACAAAGGTTTATTATCTTGCGTACTGGCCTCATACTTTAGTAAATCTTATTAAAACAAGAAAGTTTTGGAATTTTCTTATTTTTTGAATTTCATTTGTTTTTACGTAATTAATGCGTAATAATGTGCTCTTCATAGGTACTGCGAAAAATTTTGCTAACTTCTGAATTCAAGTTTATTTTTAGGTTTTGTTTAAATTTTTGCCCCGCGTTCCTTGTGCCTCGTCATAAGGGTGAATTTTTACTGCAAATAAACTGAGAATGCCAGATCCAAACGCCACTCAAGTTGCTAGGGCTGTTACTTTAATTGAAACTGGGGACACCTACAAACGTGTGGCCAAAACTTTACGAGTATCAAAATCTGTGGTACACCGGGTTGTCAAGAGGTATCGGCAGACCGGACAGTACACGAGACTCGCAGGACAGGGATGTAAATGGAAAACTGTAGCCAGAGACGACCGGTTCGTCGTTACCAGCGTACTCAGAAACCGAAACTTGACTTCTTCTGAAGTAAGAGCGAAGCTTTAAGAAGTTCGAGGGGTTACAGTAATCACACAAAACTGTGAGAAGAAGACTGAAATCGGCTGGAATAAATTCACACTTGCCTGCCAGAGACCCTCTTCTTGCCAGATGCCATAGAGTAGCTCGAGTCAATTTTGCTCGAAATCACGAAAATTGGAATGACAAAGCCTGGAGTCAAGTTCTATTCACATATGAGTCCAGATTTTGCCTGAAGTCAAATAATGGAAGGATTAAAGTGTGGAGACGCCTGGGAGAGAGGTACGCTCAGTGCAACATCATTGGAAAAGAGGCATATGGTGGAGGGTCAGTTATGGTATGAGAGGGTATTTATTCGGGGGCACGTACGGAACTCCGCATCATAGAGAATGGGTCACTAACAGCGGCACGATATGTAACCAGATTTTAGAAGAAATTGTAGTGTCATTTGCCCTTTTCCTAGAAGATGGATTCGTTCTTATGCAAAATAATGCTCGCCTGCATACCGCGGCCGTAGTTGTTGAATACATTCTAGACGTTCAATCAATGCTATGGAATGGCCAGCGCGCTCGCCAGACTTAAACCCCATAGAGCATGTATGAGATAAGCTTGGAAGACAAATTAAAAATCCTGCCCCCGCTAATCTGAGAGATCTTAAAAACGCATTACAGGAAGAGTGGAATGCAATCCCTCAAGATTTTATTGAAAACTTGATTAGGGGAATGGAAAATAAAAAAAACTAATTAGTAAAAACTAATTTAGTATTGCCCCCTCGAGATTTACGAACAGCTTCCAGTCTCCTTGGCATTGTCCACGTTATTGAATTTTTTTTTTATACTACAAGCGGGCGGCAGATAAGCATACGGCCCGCTTGGTGTGAAGCGGTTACCGTAGCCATATTAACGCTCACAACATAAAATATCGCTCACGCGCTGCTGCCAAAGCAGCATCTCCTATCTTTCTAGTGACCTCACTCACTCTGAGGTGGAGGTACATTCCCCAGTCGGGTAGCTTACTATTACGCTCCCTACCTCTCTTTTCGCCAGAGCTTCGTTTGTCAGTTAACAGGGTGCACCGCGTGCAGGTGAAGTTGGCTTTGGTTCAAGGGTGGTGATGTACCACTTACACCCCAAAAAAGAAAAATTACTAAGCAATTAAAAAAAAAATGTATAAAACTGTTTCCTTCCAATAACATTTATCTTTTTTTTTAATTTGCTTAATTTTGACCGTTAGATCGTTTTATTTTTCAACGTATATTTTTAAATTATCGTATAATAAGCAAAATCCAAATAAATAAATTTAATTCTCACAAACATTCATGACATTTTGCTTTATACACACAAATTTTGTGTTCCTCTAAATTTGTCCATGAGTGTATATTTAAAAATTATTATAAAGAAACATAGTTGACTTGATAAAAACAGACATAGCTAGATATAAACCCAATTAAATTATAACCCATTATAATAATAATAATATGTAAATATTACATAATATATATAATTGTGTTATATAATAATGGGGTTTATATCTACTTATGTTTATTTTTATCATGTCAACTAACTACGCTTCTTTATAAAAAAATAAATATATTTTTATACTCATAATAAAAACAAAAACTGATTGTTGCATAGAAACTTCTTTTTATTTTCAGTTTATATTTTACGTATATAAAATAATACTCTAATCTCCCTATTTTAAACACTACCGGGACGTATGCTACTCAATCTGTGCCAACCGCCCCTTTAAAAACTACGCCGGGGTAGATGAACCTTGATCAGTGCCAGCCACCCCGTTAAACGACGAGGTCGGCACTACCGGGGTCGATGAAACAAATTTTCCCAACCGCCCCGTTAACGGGGTCGGACGACCGGGGTGGATGGTACCGACTCGTTTTTCGCATGGCTAAATTTACGTGGCTTTATCGAGGGTTAGTAACGCTTCAGGTCTTTTCATATTAGCTCCCGAAGGAAAGACTCCCTTCATTTATTTTATATATTTTTTTTAAACTATGGTTACTATCTTAAATAAAAATAATAATTTATTGACTTTTAACGTATAATACTGCCACAAATATTTTCTTATGTATCTACATTAGTTCGTATTTGTATTAATACGCCGGAATCATAAAGTCCACGCGAACGAAGTCGCGGGCATCAGCTAGTAATATAAATAAATAAAAAATATTTCTGGATAATTTACACAGCGCCATCTAGTCCCAAATTAAGCGCAAAGCTTGTGTTATGGGTACTAGACACCTGATAAATGTACTTAAATACATTTTTTTTTGTAAATACATACTTAAATACATTGAAACGCCCAGACCAAGACAAACAGACATGTTCATGCACACAAATGTTTGCCTTGTGCGGGGATTAGAGATGGGCACTTTCCCGGTAAAAACCCAACCTCTGGAAATATTTCCATTTATTCCCATTTCTTCCCACCCAATTTTAATTTCTTCCGGTAAGAAATTGAATTCGTTAAATTTGAAAATTTGACAATTCTAAGTAGCGTTTTTTTATTTAATTTAATAATTTACTAAAGCAAAACTTTTAAATAAACGCGATAAAATAGAATGACACTTAGCGTGCTATGTACCTGCATACTACCTAGAGTGGCGGCGGCGCAGCGGCAGGCGGGGAGGGGGATTCACCCGTCAGCCCAGTCCGCCATTTTGCGCAGTTTAGTCAAGTGCGCATACGCTTCAAGTCTCAAAACTCATAGATTAGTATTACATTCATCGTGTCGTGTAGACTTGAGCAAAGCAGTTCACTGAACTGAAAAGAGAGATGCAGTTCTTTTGACGCAAATGAACTATATCACTCATCTAGTTCATTTAGTTCAATTACTTAATTTACTTCTGTAGTTCTTTTGACTCACTAGTTCAGTTTAGTTCAATGTATCTTTGATTCAGTCGACTCAGTAGTTCTATTGACTGATTCCTTCTACAGTTCTATTGCATCATTTTGAAGACATTGTATATTTGTATTAAATAAGTATAACCAATTAATTATTTTATAAATAAAAATATTGATTTTCCTTCAAACTTTTCACAGGCTTAGGACTGTCAAGCTTGAGTAAAAATAAATTATTTAGTGGTAAAATAATAATTAATATAAAAATTGAGCCTTGTACTACTACTATAACATATTTTCGCTAGCAGCTTATGGTTCTTATGTCCTTAGCCTTAGAGTTCTAATTCGGTCAGTCAATCACGCACGAAACTATTTGTCTCGTTTTATCTCGAACAATTTTAGAATCTTCCGTCCTTTTCGTTCTCTATGAGCAATTTTGGCATTACAACGTATCTCTCTCTAGCTCGTACGCTTTATGTATTTCCGTTCTTTTTACTCTTTGTCACTCGATTGAACTAAATGACGCAGTGAACTACATTGGACAAGAAAGAGTGAGTGACAAGAACCGGCTTGTATGGTGAACTGGTACAATTGAACTACTCACTCAGGAACTACATAAGTCTAGTTTCGTGTTACGTACGTGTATCTACCTGCCTGCTCAGAAACAGCAAGTACAACTGAGTTAAATTACATATTAAGCTAGTGTACAAAAATATTACTGCCAAACAAATGACACTATCGCTTCTTGAATGAATGTAATAAACATTACCTAAAGCGAAGCTAAATTTTGAGAAAAAAAGCATTTGGCGATACTAGTGTATTAGTCCAAATAATTACACGGTTTATCTCATATTCACGGCCCATATTTATATTGGACTAGCTTTCGCCCGCGGCTTCGCTCGCGTGAAATTCGGGGCAAACACGTGTTTACTCATTTATCTATAGAAGTACTCGTGTAAAGTTTAGGATAAAATAGTCCAACTAATCTCGTTTCTTCATACAATTTTGGGCCTCCGTTTCACCTTCTTAGGGGTAAAATTTGAAAAATCCTTTTAAGTAACTTCATGTCGACTATGTTATGTCCCAGAAAACCATAGAATAAACACCCATATTGATATTATGACATTTCAACTCCATCGCACCTTTACAGGGGTGATTTTATGTCACGTCGGCTATGTTGGATTACAAAATAGTTGTTGTTTTCGTAATCAGCGACCCGATAAACTATAAAAACAATACCCATAACGATTTTCAGACCTTTTCACCCCAATTTAAACATTCCAATGACATCACACCCCAATAGAGTATGATGATCACGATAGCCACATTGAATTTCAATATCGTTATTGTTTTCGTAATCAGCGACCCGATAAACCATAAAAACAATACCCATGACGTTTTTCAGACTTTTGGGACCCAGTTTACCCTTTTAGGGGTTGAATTTTGAAAAATCCTGAAACACGTTTAGTCAATTATCTATAGAAGTAGTCGTGTAAAGTTTAGGATAAAATAGTCAACTAATCTCGTTTCTCCATAGAATTTTTAGACCTCCGTTTCACCCTCTTAGGGGTAAAATTTTAATAGTCCTTTTAACTAATTTTATATCTACTGTTATATTTTCAAATCGATGCCATTTTCGTAATTGACGTCCCAGAAAACCATAGAATCAACACCCATATTGATATTATGACATTTCAACCCCATTGCACCCCAATAGGAGATGATGATCACGTTAGTCACGTTGAATTTTAAAATAGTTGATGTTTTCGTAATCAGCGTCCCGCTAAGCCATAAAAACAATACCCATGACGTTTTTCAGACTTTTGGGACCCATTTTACCCTTTTAGGGGTTGAATTTAGAAAAATCCTGAAACACGTATTTAGTCAATTATCGATAGAAGTACTCGTGTGAAATTTAGGATAAAATAGTAGAACTAAACTCGTTTCCCCATACAAACTTTGGACCTTTGTTTCACCATCTTAGGGGTAAAATTAGAAAAATCCTTTTAAGTAATTTCTTGTCCACTATGTTATATTTTCAAATCGATGCCATGTTCGTAATTGACGTCCCAGAGAACTATAGAAGCAACACCCATATTGATATTATGACATTTCAACCACATCGCACCCCCACAGGGGGGATTTTATGTCACGCAGACTACGTTTGATTAGAAAATATTTGTTATTTTCGTAATCAGCGACCCGATAAACCATAAAAACAATACCCATCACGATTTTCAGACTTTTTCACCCCATTTCACCCCTTTAGGGGTTGAATATTGAAAAATCCTGAAACACGTGTTTACTCATTTACCTATAGAAGTACTCGTGTAAAGTTTCGGATAAAATAGTCCAACTAATCTCGTTTCCCCATACAAACTTTGGACTCCCGTTTCACCCCCTTAGGGGATGAATTTTGAAAAATCCTTTCTTAGTGTACCCCTAGACGTCATAAGGAACCTATGTGCCAAATTTGGAATCTCTAGACCCAGCGGTTTGGGCTGTGCGTTGATATATCAGTCAGTCAATCAGTCAGTCAGTCAGGACTTTGAATTTTATATATATAGATAGAACACGCTATAAATAATTGTTACCTGTAACGTGTTTGCCTATGCGGTGGCACAGGCAAACACGTTACAGGTAACAATTATTTATAGCGTGTTCTATCTATATATATAAAATTCAAAGTCCTGACTGACTGACTGATTGACTGACTGATATATCAACGCACAGCCCAAACCGCTGGGTCTAGAGATTCCAAATTTGGCACATAGGTTCCTTATGACGTCTAGGGGTACACTAAGAAAGGATTTTTTTTCTACATAATCTGTGAACGCGGCGCCGCGCGGCGCGTCGCGCATGCGCACTACGCATGCTCGATCTGCAAATGGATTTCTAAGTAAGAATTATAGCTGTTAAATTAACTTCATGGTTGTATTTAAAATATTATTATCATATATTTCATGAGATTAGATAAAGTAGTGTATGAAATTGCACATAATTAGGTATTAAAATACTCGTGTGGTCTATTATAACATTCGCCTTCGGCTCATGTTATAAACTCACACTCGTATTTTAATAGCCCTTATTATGCAACAGTTTCATAAACTACTATTATTATATCATATATTTTTATTATAACATACATAAATATAGAGTTAGGTTTGGAGTCGGTTTTTTTTTGTTAAAATTATTTGTGTTAACACAAAAATGCCTCACTTTAATCGAAATTCTGGTTCCGCAGTAACACTTCCAAAAAAATGAACTTACCTGACTGGCACGATGATCTCGTCCATGTCGAAGACAGCGAGCCAGCGGTAGTTGAGCATCGAGCGGTAGAGGCAGTCGTTGAGGGGCAGCAGCTCCCGCCGGTAGTCCTGGAAGGTCCTCTCCGTAGGTTTGTAGTACCGGCCGTCCTCGGTGGTGCCCGTGGACAGCCAGGGGGCGTGGGCCAGTTCCGTCACGTGCACGAAGCCCAACTTTGAGTAGTAATCTAGCACGCGACGTACGTTACTGTGAGCCTGGACACGCACATGTGTATAAACTAGGATGGATTCTAGCCCACGGGGCCGAAATCGAGGTTGAGTAGAGCGAGTATATTCGCTGAATGTACGTTTTCCATTGATTTCAATCATTGATCATTCCTCAAGGACATGTTCGATCTCAATTTTTTTCTTCACGAACCTCAAGCATAGTATAAATAGAGAAGTAAGGTAACTTCATACAAACGCACCGAGCGCGGTTTGTATGTGAGCGCGCCCGTACGTATGGCCGTCGCACGCACACACTGACAACATTTATAGGAGGTTATATGGAGCGCCAGTCGGGGTCGGAGCTGCGCCGTACGCAAAACCGCGCAAGATTCGCGCCTGCGCTGACGTTCGTTAATAATTTGAACATTTAGGTAGCTACCTACGTCGTATATAACTACAAATTCGTTAAAGATGGCTACAAAGTCGACTAGCCATAAAAAACATTGCAGTGTTCATGGATGTCTCAATAACAATTTGTCGGTAACAACCATTCGGCCACCGACACTCCTAATAATCACATGATAAGTGTGTAAATTAAAAAGTATTAAAAATAGTTTAGTGTAAAAAATAATATATAATAGGTACTTAATAAAAATGTATTTTCATAATAATTTATATTATTTGAATAAATATTATGATTCAGTAAAGCTACGTTTTAATTAATCCTATTCCTATTTAGACCGTAATTTTTCAAATCACTAAACAGATAACATGAAGTAGGTTTTATCAAATGGTAGGAGTCCGCCTGGGTGAGGACCACTGCCTTATCTATTTCTGCCGCCAAGCAACAATGCTTTTGTTGTATTTTGTGTTCCGGTTTGAAGGACAACGCACCTGCGATTCTGCATTTTTGTTGCCAACAGCTTGAATGCGTGAATCGTGGATGTTATGGGCGACAGTTACCGCTCACCATCAGGTGGGCTGTCTGCTCGTTTGTCACTGAGTAAGCATGCATTAAAATGTAGGTAATGAAAAAATTGCAGTCACTCCTGGTGTATGTACAAAAATAATTATTTTTATTCTTTTTAGATTTCCACACCCAAAGGGTAAAAACGGGACCCTATTACTAAGACTCCGGTGTCCGTCTGTGTGTCCGTCTGTCACCAAGGGCTGTAGGTATCTCATGAACCGTGGTAGCTAGACAGTTAAAATTTTCACAAATGATGTATTTCTGTTGGCGCTATAACAACAAATAATAAAAACAGAATAAAATAAATATTTAAGGGGGGCTCCCATACAACAAACGTGATTGTGTGTCGTTTTTGGTACGGAACCCTTCGTGACCGAGTCCGACTCGCACTTGGCCGGCTTTTTGTTACAGATCCCTAACACTTACCCTACTTAATTTTGTATTTTGTACCTTACTTAATTTTGTATAATAGAGATTGACTAAGTATTTTTGACGGTTGAATAAACTATTAAGCGACAGCCCTACGTGTTTAGGCTATTATCTCCCGCTCGGGGCTTGAGTTGTACTACTTCTCTATTTTTATTATGCCTCAAGCATTTCGAGGTCTTTATTAATTAGGACGTAGTGTAAAAAAAATAGGGAAAGGTCAAGTCAATGATGGTTTGTACAATGTACAGGGGCGACCTCTTTCTATCTTCCATATAATATAGTTACTATACTTTCTAGTATTAGATGTGAAGAAAACACTGAAGAAAGAAGTTCTTTTATTGTCTGTTATAACCTTCCAGTCCAACAGTCCAAGAAAGAATGAACAAAAGGCCGCTTTCGCTCCAACTTATCGTCTGATGTTCGCGGTAAATACCAATCGATTAACTTGCACCAATCAAACCCGTACCCATCACTGAAAACCGCATTTGAATCGAACTCGTACTTTTGGAGATAAATGGCAACATTCGTTGGACAAACAAATGTTTACTGCAGCGCCCTCTGGTGAGTTGTCACTGTAACACCTATCAAAGAACATGCTCTAATCAAACCCGAACCCATCACTGAAATCCGCATCAAAATCGGACCAGTAGTTTTGGAGATAAATGGCAACATTGGTTGCACAAACAAATGTTTACTGCAGCGCCCTCTGGTGAGTTATCACTGTAACACCTATCAAAGAACATGCTCCAATTAAACCCGAACCCATCACTGAAATCCGCATCAAAATCGGACCAGTAGTTTTGGAGATAAATGGCAACATTGGTTGCACAAACAAATGTTTACTGCAGCGCCCCCTGGTGAGTTGTCACCGTAAAACCTATCTAAGAACATGCACCAATCAAACCCAAACCCATCACTGAAAACTGTATCAAAATCGGACACGTACTTTTGGAGATAAATGGCAACATTGGTTTCACAAACAAATATTTACTGCAGCGCCCCCTGGTGAGTTGTCACCGTAACACTTATCTAAGAACATGCACCAATCAAACCCGAACCTAACACTGAAAATCGCATCAAAATCGGACTCCTAGTTTTGGAGATAATTGGCAACATTGATTTGCAGAAACATCCTAGCACCCCAAACGCATATACCGTCGCCGTTCCGTCGCGGGTAAAAATACAAACCTGTGGCGTTATAACGTAGCCTTTTGTATGGAGCGTTTACGGGAAAGTCTTCAAAGTTTTCAAATTAACATATCTCAAGAGATTTTTGTGCTATCGAAGTAATTCTTTCACCTATGGTTATGTTATTGAGACGTCCGGATCCCTACATATCAAACTGAAAAAAATGTTGGTCTAATAGCCTATTGCATGTAGCTTCTTAGCTGTTATTTACTATAGCCCGTACTTGTACTCACTCTCACTAGGTATATGTACACGAAGTCAGTCTTGAAATACTTGAGGAGTTGCAGCCACTCCACCAGCTGCGCGGAGACGTCATCTTGGTAGTCCAGCCACTTGAGGCAGGCGGCCACTGAGGTGTTGGACGGTATGGTTGCTGTGGGTAACTCTTCAATTGGGGCTCCCTGTAATGATAGGAAATAGTCGTAGACAACCCTTAGCCATCCCACTGGTGGGATATGGGTCTTCCCTAAATCGAAGGGGTTTTGAGCATACACCACCCCGCTGTTCAACTGCGGGAGTGTTTTGAGCATACACCACCCCGCTGTTCAACTGCGGGAGTGTTTTGAGCATACACCACCCCGCTGTTCAACTGCGGGAGTGTTTTGAGCATACACCACCCCGCTGTTCAACTGCGGGAGTGTTTTGAGCATACACCACCCCGCTGTTCAACTGCGGGAGTGTTTTGAGCATACACCACCCCGCTGTTCAACTGCGGGAGTGTTTTGAGCATACACCACCCCGCTGTTCAACTGCGGGAGTGTTTTGAGCATACACCACCCCGCTGTTCAACTGCGGGAGTGTTTTGAGCATACACCACCCCGCTGTTCAACTGCGGGAGTGTTTTGAGCATACACCACCCCGCTGTTCAACTGCGGGAGTGTTTTGAGCATACACCACCCCGCTGTTCAACTGCGGGAGTGTTTTGAGCATACACCACCCCGCTGTTCAACTGCGGGAGTGTTTTGAGCGTACACCACCCCGCTGTTCAACTGCGGGAGTGTTTTCCAGCCACCTTAAGGCTGACTTAACTTAACGACGACTCACCTAATGACAGCCTGGACTAGGGTTGCCAACTATACTGTTAAAAACAGTATTATACTTTTTTTCACTACATTATACTTTTTACTGTTGAACAAAAATAAAGTATACAAAATACTGTTTTCAGCATCAAAATTAACACTAGTGTTATACGCTCACACATTTTTTTTTAATTTCATCATCATCAGGTCAACTTTAGTCTCCACTACAGGAGCACGACCCTCCCTCGTCCCTCCCCGACAGAAGGAGGATTTGGCCTACACTCCCCACGCTTTAATTTTAGTTATAATTGTGGTGAGGCGTATGTAATATTTAAAAAAGACTGTAAATTATTAAGTTGTGCGAGAAGATCTTAAATAAGTACATAGAAAACACCCAGACCAAGACAAACAGACATGTTCATGCACACAAATGTTTGTCTTGTGCGGGAATCGAACCCGCGACCTCGGAGTCAAAGTGGCCATTGCTAACCATTCGACCACCGAGCTCGTCAAATATAAAGACAAAGGCCACAAACCTGCACGTTGAGGATATTGTTGGCTCGTTCACACGGCTCGGAGACGAGGGAGACGGCAAGAGCTGGCGCGTCTGTAGCGTGAGGATGGTGGTGGTGGAAGGTGGCTCTGCAGGCGAGGATGTACGGCTCGTTGATGCCTGGTTTCAGTCCGCCCCATTCTGTTCGCCAACCATACAGCGGTTCAGCAAGAACCACGTGGGGAGCTGCCTCGTGCAAGTACCTGAGTATTAGACAATCTTATTTTTTCATACTACGTCGGGTGGCAGACAAGCATACGGCCCGCCTGATGTGTAGCGGTTACCGAAGCCCGCGACATTAAAAATATCGGGAGCAGCACCCCCGCTGCCAACGCAGCATCTCCTTCCTTCCTGGTGACGTCACTCACTCGCAGGAACACAACAATCCTCAAGGAAATTGTTATTTGGCTGCGGTATTCTGTGAGGTGGAGGTACATTTCCCAGTCGGGTAGCTTACAATTACGCTCCCTACCTCTCTTTTCGCCAGAGCTTCGTTTGTCAGTCAGTGCACCGCGCGCAAGTGAAGTTGGCTTTGGTTCAAAGATGTTGATGAACCACTTACATCAATCTATGAATTCTATACAAGAGGTGGACCGCCAGCGTTGAACTACTCGTAGTGATGACGGTTCTGACATTTAGTCTTCACCTACTGTTCAGGCCGTATGCAACGCCTGACAGTTTTAAAAGAGCAATTGTCACGCGCGCGGTAGTGGCTTGCGGGGCGACTAGGAATTCATTGCGTAGTTAATCTCCGTACTGTTAACATCAATTGTTTATAATTATAAAAACTCAAGAAAGTAAACCATTACGTAGCAGTTTCAAGGAGTTTTACTTCAAAGTCCCTTCTAATATAATTGAAGACGACCGGCGCAATCATATGGTGACCCCGACGTGATCTACCCTGGAACAACGGGAACAAATTTGGAGACCGACTCATCCTTCAGGAACTCGCCAGTATCCAGCTGCAGCTACTATTCCGAGGGAAGTGCGTCAACAATCCTTCTTTTATTACAATCCTTTCTACTTGCTTTAATTTGTGTGAATAATGTTAGTAAAATACATTCATACAAAAGTACAGTAACCCTCAACATAAAAAATAAAAATATTTTTTTTTCGTTTTTTGCAAAAATATACATTAATCATTGAATAATTTCAACAAACAACAGTGATTAAGTGATCATTGAACTTTACTTTACCTAAATCAAGTAAATAAATCTGTTTTTATTTGTTTTTGGAGCACATATAACAATTAAATTTTGTCAATCATTTGTGACTGATAAACTTGACTAAACCTCGAGATATTTATTTACATTATACTTAAATTACTTGCCGAACATTCCAGGTGCATACAGCAGTCCGAAACCTGGACTGTCAAAAGGGAACGCTAACGGAGCGCGGAGAATTTGAGCCGTGTTCCTGTGATAGCGGCAGCGGGCAGCCGCCGGCCGGCTACTCGGCTACAAAACCAGTTTGTTATCAGCGTTCACGTAACGTACAGCTGTTTCTTTATTTATAATTTAATTCTTTTGTTATTCCTTTGAAGTTGATTGAAGTTACGTTGTTTCGTCGACAAAATGAGTGATTTAAAAGATCTCATAAAGCAGAGGGGCCACATTAGGTCACGATTAACTTTATTTGAAAAGTATTTATCGCCTTTATTGGAATGCCAGGAAACTAGTGCAGTTAACATAAATGAACTCCGTTTGCGTTGCAATAAGATGCGTGACCTTTCGTGCAGCTTTGAGGACATACAGTCGCAGATAGAAATGTTAGACGAAGACAATGATAAACAAATGACGGAGCGCGAATCTACTGAAAATATATTATTTAATTTAATCGCACGGGCTCAGTCTTTGTTGGAATATTTTGAAAACCAGGAAAAGGCAGAGGCTTCGTCTAACAATTCTAAATGTATGAATGTCAAATTGCCGTACATTAAAATTAATTCATTTAATGGCGATCCGCAGAGCTGGCTGTCTTTTCGTGATACATATTTATCGTTAATACATGATAATGAAACCATAAATAATATTAATAAGTTTCATTACCTGAAGTCCTATTTGGAGGGATCGGCTAGTTCTGTCATAGGTTCGGTTACAATGTCGGCAGATAATTACATAATAGCTTGGAATTTGCTCCGTGATCGTTACGACAACAAACGGATTTTGATTAATGAACATATTAAATGTTTATTTTCCATTCAACCACTAGGTAAGGAGTCTTACAGTGGAATACGTAATTTAATTGATACTTTATCTAAAAATTTAAATGCTTTAAACTCACTGGGCGAACCAACGGATAAATGGGACACGCTCATCATCTATATGGCATCGATGAGATTGGACAGTGTTACTACTAGAAAGTGGGAGGAATTTAGAAGTAGCCTGGATTCACCTACCTTAGAGGAGTTTTATTCATTCCTCCGCCAACGTGCTACTGTGTTAGAAACATTAAATGCTGGTAAATCATCGAATGAAAAACGTCATAGCCTTCCCAATATAAAAAATACGAAATCATTTCATAGTGCATCTGTTGATTCATCGTCGCTTTCTAAACAGTGTCCAGTCTGTAAACAACACCACATGTTGTACGAATGTCCTTTGTTTAAAGCTATGCCTGTCACAGAAAGAATTTCAAAATTAACTTCTTTAAAATTATGTAGCAATTGTCTTCGTAGTGGCCATCAACATTATCAATGTAGGCTGGGTGGTTGCAGAATTTGTCACAGGAAACATAACACTATGCTGCATAAACAAAGTTCCTTGCCGTCTACTCAAACAAATGCAGTTTTTAATAATAGTGATAGCTGTGATATAAGTAACACTAACTTACCTGGACCTAGCGCTGACTGTAATACATCCAGCACTGCTCCTTCCGTATCAATGTCTGCTACGCCTCCTAGTCAAGTTCTTCTTACCACAGCGTTAGTTAAGGTAAAAAATAATAATAATAACTACATTTTAAGAGCTTTATTAGATTCTGGAAGCCAGACTTCATTTATTACGGAGAGCGCTCAAGGGAAAATAGGTTTACCTAGAAAAAACAATTCTTACCATTACATATCAGGCATAGGAAAAGAGGTATTAAATGTAACAGCACATTGTGACTTACAACTTTATTCAACTCACAGCTCGTACAACGTGCATGTCAAATGTTATGTTTTGCCTCGCATAACTGAGAAGTTGCCTCAGTCTAATGTTAATGTGCATAGCCTTAGAATTCCCAGTTTTGTGCAACTTGCCGACCCAAAATTCTACCAATGTTCTGATATTGATTTATTATTAGGCGCTGATGTATTTTGGGACCTTATAAGACCAGGCAGGGTTACTTTAGGGCCACTAAGGCCAATTTTACAAGAAACACAATTAGGATGGATAGTAGCCGGTCCCATTGCTACAGAATATTTTGATAAAAATAATTCGAAATCATATTGTCATTTTTCTGAGGAGATTAGTCAACAATTAAGTAAGTTCTGGGAACTAGAAGAAGTTAGTCCGAAATTAGAATACAATAATGATGATTATTGTGAATCTCTTTTCACTTCTACTACTCGTCGAGAAGACGACGGTAGATTTTGTGTAAATATACCACTCAAGCGTTCTACAGATTGTTTGGGTGATTCTTACAACATAGCAGAAAAAAGATATTTAATGTTAGAAAGAAAATTCAAAAATAATTCACACTTAAAACAACAATATTTCGATTTTATTCACGAGTATGAGCAATTAGGGCACATGACTGAGATTTCTCGTCCAAATTTTGGGTGCTATCTTCCACATCACGGTGTCATTAGAGAAGCAAGCGAGACTACAAAACTTCGCGTTGTTTTTGACGCCTCTTCAAAAACTACTTCTGGTTTGTCGTTTAACGACATTCAATATGTTGGACCAGTGGTGCAGAATGATCTGTTTTCAATTTTGTTACGATATAGGCAACACAATTTTGTAGTATCGGCAGATGTAGAAAAAATGTACCGCCAAATACTAGTAGATCCTACACAACGGCATTTACAGCTTATTTTGTGGCGCGACAATCCACACGATCCTATAAAAATATTTCGATTAAATACTGTCAGTTATGGGACAGCGTCAGCGCCATACCTAAGTACTAGATGTTTATTACAACTTTCAAAGGAATGCGAAGATCCTAATATAGCTCAGTTGCTTAGCGATGATTTCTACGTAGATGATTTTCTGTCAGGCGCTTCAACAGAATCAGAAGTACGTAACATAATTGAGTCTGTAACCGCAGAACTAAACGCAGCATGTCTTCCTCTACGAAAATGGCGTACAAATTTACCATGCATCTTTAAAAATGACACCAGTCAACCTAAGGAATTTGATTGCTCATCTCAAGCTAGCGTTTTGGGTTTAAAATGGGACCCAATGAAAGACGTTTTGCAATTTTCAGTTGATTTAGAACAAACTCAATCAATAACAAAACGAATAATATTATCCAAATCAGCCAAGCTTTTTGATCCATTAGGTTTGCTTAGTCCTTGTACAATCATTCCAAAAATTATTTTACAAAAACTGTGGATGTCCAAATTAGATTGGGATGACCCAATTGATAATGTCCTGCAGCGACAATGGCTTAACTTTGCAGGCAATTTAAAAGCCATTTCGGATTTTGATATACCTAGATGCGCTGTCATTCAAAATCAAGTAAAAATTGAAATACACTCGTTTTCAGACGCATCTCAAACGGCATATGCTAGTGCAATTTATATCAGGTCTATTAGTAACACTGGACAGATTTTAGTACGACTTCTTTGTGCTAAAACAAAGGTAGCACCAGTGAAGGCCACAACAATACCTCGTCTTGAACTTTGTGGTGCGCTGCTGTCTGCACGTCTGAGTGCCAAAGTATTGAAGGCTCTTCGTTGCAAAGTGGAATCAGTTGTACATTGGACAGACTCAACTGTAGTATTGAGTTGGTTGTTATCGAATTCAAGTGATTTAAAACCATTTGTTTCAAACCGCGTAAGTGAGATTCAAGATCTGACTTCTTCTAATATCTGGAGACACTGTCCTGGACATCATAACCCAGCAGATCTTGCTTCTCGAGGAGTGAATCCTAATTTTATTTCAACTTCCAAGATATGGTGGGAAGGGCCATCTTTCTTGTTAGAGGAATCATCTCAATGGCCTAATAATATCGTATCAAAAAATATTCTGGATCTACCTGAAACAAAAACTAGTAAGCAAATTAAAACTAAATTACAATCTAATAAAATCCTACATACTAATATTACATTACATAATTCATCTCATACACTTAAAAATAAAATTATCGATTTTGACAAGCATTCAAGTTTTACAAGATTACACAGAACATGTGCGTATGTTTTGCGGTTCATATTCAACTTACGCAATACAAAATCTAAAATAATTGGTCCACTTACCGTCGATGAATTAAATGTTGCATTAAATAATCTTGTAAGGCTACACCAGGAAGAATGCTTCTCAAATGAAATTAAAATCTTAAAAAATAAACAAAACTTACCTTCTAAATCCCGCTTGCTGTCGCTTAGCCCTTTCCTAAGTGAGGATAGCATGCTGTGTGTAGGAGGGAGACTGTACAATTCTGGTGAAGCCACCGAAAAGAAACATCCATTACTATTAGATACTAATCATAATTTTACAAAAATATTATTTATGCACTATCATCTAAAATTTCTTCACTGTGGGCCTCAACTTTTATTGAGTACGATGCGAAATAAATACTGGCCTTTAAGAGGCAGAATATTAGCACGAAGCACAGTGAATAATTGCAAAATTTGTAAGATTATGAAAGCTAAATCTCTTAATCCTATCATGGGGAACTTACCTTCTAGTAGAATCACTCCCAACTGTCATCCCTTCCATATAAGCGGTTGTGATATAGGGGGTCCATTTTACATAACCGATCGTAAGGGTCGCGGTTGCAAAATATCCAAATGCTATTTATGTTTATTTGTCTGCTTCAGTACAAAGGCTTTACACCTTGAAGTAGTCAGCGATCTGACTACCGCTAGCTTTATTTTATGTTTGCGGCGCTTTATATCTCGCAGAGGTAAACCTTTGGAACTCTATTGCGACAACGGTACGAATTTTGTCGGCGCAAACAACGAGATTACCGGTTTTCTTAGATCAAATAACAAAGATATCTCTGGTTTTGCGGCAAATGAGAACATGCGGTTCAGATTCTCCCCAGCTTACTCCCCCCACTTTGGGGGCCTTTGGGAAGCCGGAATTAAATCGGCAAAATACCACATAAATAGAATATTAGGCGATAAACATTTAACTTTCGAGGAGTTGTCCACTTTATTCACACAAATTGAGGCAATCCTCAATTCCAGGCCATTAACTCCTCTTTCATCGGATCCTAATGACCTTGATCCTTTGACTCCCGCGCACTTTTTGATAGGTAAACCCCTCACGTCATTGCCTGGCGAGTGTCTGCTTGACGCAAATGTAAATCGACTTGATCGATATAGACATATTGAGAAGATGCGGCAGCACTTTTGGGATCGCTGGAGGAACGAGTACCTGTGCGAATTACAACAGAAGAACAAATGGCGAACACATCAAAGAGGGCTACAAGAAGGCGACTTAGTAGCGATAAAGGAACCCAGTTTGCCTCCATTAAAATGGCGAATGGGACGCATCCAAAACCTCATTCCTGGATCCGATGGCACCGCAAGAGTTGCTGATGTTTACACTACTAAAGGCATCATACGCAGAGCTATTCACAATCTTTGTCTGTTGCCCAACGATGAAACCATGCGAGCAGCATCCACTAATTCTGTAGCAGCAGCAACCTTTGACTCCACGGCGAGCTGGACTTCACAAGCAGCGATTACTCAAAAGCCAGAAGCTTCCGAGGGCGGGGAAGATGTTCAGGCCGTATGCAACGCCTGACAGTTTTAAAAGAGCAATTGTCACGCGCGCGGTAGTGGCTTGCGGGGCGACTAGGAATTCATTGCGTAGTTAATCTCCGTACTGTTAACATCAATTGTTTGTAATTATAAAAACTCAAGAAAGTAAACCATTACGTAGCAGTTTCAAGGAGTTTTACTTCAAAGTCCCTTCTAATATAATTGAAGACGACCGGCGCAATCACCTACGCTTTCCCTCAGGCAAGGTAGAGACTGGCCAATCACATTAAAAAAAAGCCGGGCAAGTGCGAGTCAGACACGCACAACGAGGAAGCTCCGTGTAAGCAATTTAGCGGCGTTGTGTACTTTTTGGGATCAAGGGCGTCGCCAAGGGGGAGCAGGGAGGGGCAGCTGCCCCCCCCCCCCCCCCCCCCGCCTAGAGATTCTATTTATTTATAAGTTTTATTTATTGTAAAGTCTCTCGTGAAGCTTTACACGTCAGACTCTGTACCGTTATTATTACAATCGCTGTACATGTAAAGCTCGCACTGAAGTAAAAACCTTCATGAGCTCCCGACTTTACCTACAATTCATACTTTTCTCATTCTCCATATCAACTCCTTCCCCCCCCCTGGGCCATCGGCTGGCGACGACCTTGTTTGGGATGGATAAAAAATGTCAAACTCGCGTCAGGACACCTGACCTGATCAAAAATTCGTAAGACAAGGGCACTAGACTTGTGTAGTTCCTGAATGAGTAGTTCAATTGTACCAGTTCACCATACAAGCCGGTTCTTGTCACTCACTCTTTCTTGTCCCATGTAGTTCACTGCGTCATTTAGTTCAATCGAGTGACAAAGAGTAAAAAGAACAGAAATACATAAAGCGTACTAGCTAGAATGAGAGAGATACGTTATAATGCCAAATAGAGAGCGAAAAGGACAGAAGATTCTGAAATTGTTCGGGATAAAACGAGACAGATAGTTTCGTGCGTGGTTGACTGACCGAATTAGAACTCGAAGGCTAAGGACATAAGAACCATAAGCTGTTAGCGAATATAGGCTCAATTTTTATATTAATTATTATTTTAACTACTAAGTAATTTCTTTTTACTCAAGGTTGACAGTCCTAAGCCTGTGAAAAGTTTGAAGGAAAATCAATATTTGTAAGGGAATTTATAAAATATTTAATTAGTTATAGGTACTTACTTAATACAAAAATACAATGCCATCAAAATGATGCAATAGAACTGAGAAGAATGTAGAAGGAAACAGTCAACAGAACTACTGAGTAGATTGAATCAAAGATACATTGAACTAAACGAACTAAGTGAGTCAAAAGAACTACAGAAGTAATTGAACTAAATGAAGCAATTGAACTAAATGAACTAGATGAGTGATGTAGTTCATTTGCGTCAAAAGAACTGCATCTCTCTTTTCAGTTCAGTGAACTGTTTTGCGCAAGTCTAGAGGGCACGGCGTAGGAGAGGAAGTACCCCTCTCTTTCTACCGTGCGGCGAAAATGTTTGCCTGCTCCTGCTGTTTATTTTTAATGTAATATAAATTGTCATGTTTGTGTACGATAGCGCTACAAATGAATATTGTATTTTACCACATAAATGATAGTACTTTTATACTGATAAAAAAAGAAATTCGTGCGAAATTACTCCCTAACCATTCTAAAATATTCAAAAAAGCACAACGTTAACGTTCAAGTTTTCACTTCTGCCAGCACTGCCGGTGTGCAACCCGTTACCGTTACGGAACCCTAAAAAAAGTTCTATACACCATTCATCGCTCATCGGATTGCTGCATTAGGTGAGAGCTCCAGAGAGATCAAAAAATCAAAAAGAGTGAGAAAAGTAAAGAATAAACTATGTCTTATTCTATGGCTGTACATATTCCTGACTGCGACATCAGGTGAAGTCCCCCCCCCCCCTCCCCGACTTAAAGAATTTATGCTATGAATTTAATAAAAAAAACCCAAGATAAACCGTTGGGGCTGCCAAAATGAACTAGTTTGGCAGTTTTATAGTAACTTGTATACCTATACTTATACACCTTGTATATATTTATGTTGAAAGCAGCCCCCGACGGATTTTCTTGTTTTTTTTTTATTAAGTTAATAGCATAAATTCTTTAATAAGTTTCAAAATTATTTTATCCTTTTTCAACTACGTTTTAAACGTCGTGGGTCTTTTAAAAATTTTTTATTTTGTTTTTATTTCAAACTTTTTAGAGAGCAAGCACAGGTATTACAATTGAAAACCGCATCAGGATCAGACTAGTAGTTTTGATTTTACACAAACAAATGTTTATTGCAGCGCCCTTTGGTGAGATGTCACTGTAACACCTATCTAAGAACATGCTCCAATCAAACCCGAACCCATCACTGAAAACCGCATCAAAATCGGACGCGTAGTTTTGGAGATAATTGGCAACATTGATTTGCACAAACATCCTAGCACCCCAAACGCATATACCGTCTCCGTTCCGTCGCGGGTAAAAATGCATAGAGTCGCTTATTCATTGGTATGAATAAGCAATCTATTCAGTTATTGAATCGCAATAAGAGTTGGTGGTAAGGGGGCTTTCAAGCCGCTAGGCCATTCACTTGACTTAACTATCATCTAATGACAACAGCCGGGACCGACGACTGAACGTTCCCTCTGAAGCATTTTTTTTTATATGTAAGGGAGCAAATGAGCACGTTGGTCACCTGATGGAAAGGGGGTCGCTGATCAGTTGCATGTCTATCCTGCCTTCCTTTCTTTATTGAGATATATTAATCCGATCGACATTGTTTAACTTGCATGAAGTACTAAAAAATCTTAAGTTCTTGCTAATTAAGGAAAGGCGAGGCACCATCTCCCAATGCCCCCCCCCCCCCCGGTAAATTTCATAACTTTATCCCCCATTATAAATCATCATCATCATCAGCCTGTATCTACCCACTGCTGGATATAAGCCTTCCCCAATGCTTTCCACCAGATACGATCCTCCGCCTTCCGCATCCAGCCGCTTTCTTAAGGTCAACGGACCATCTAAAGGAGGGCGTCCAACGCTTCGTCGTCCTACGTGCATCCACTCTAACACCTTCCTCCCCCATCTGCCATCCCATCCATAAATTACGTCACACGAATTTCATGATTTTTTTACCCCTACCCCGTCCTTGTCACAGATGGTCACATTTGTGAGACTCCCCCCCTCCCTTTACATCTAGAATTGCAAGTGTTTTTGAGTTTTTCGTTAATAGTTCAACGTTCGCGTTTTACACTTAGATTCTAATAGATTTTGAAATGTTACGTCACGAAATTTAGGACCCCTCCCACCCCCTTGTCACACAATGTCACACTTCATCGACCCCCTCCCTCTCCCTTAACGTGTGACGTAATTTATGGATGGCCCCTTACTCGGCAGATGTGACCCGCCCATTGCGACGTCAGCTTGCATACTCTGAAGGCTAGGTGCAATATGTTTTTACCTAGAAACTTACCAGAGCTGGCAATAAATTTGGGGCCATGGCGTTACATCGGTGTAGACGAAAACCCTCACCACTGGCTCCTCGAACCTGTTATCCCAGTGCGCTCCATACAGGAATATACTCCCATTGGTAACCTTCATATGCTGCCAATGGACAGCAGCATACTGGATGTCACCTTCTTGGGGGAGCCTCGTGCAGGATTCGTCGAAGTAGGAATCTGGATTTGAAGATCTATGCTGCCAGTAGTAATATGGTAGCAATCGAGATTCATGTCCTTCTTTAAAAGTTATAATTTGGTAAGGGTGGGAGAGAGAGCTTGGAAGGTCAAACAAGGAAATGAGGAGGTAGATAGCGATGGCCAGCAAAATGAGAAGGAAAAGGACCAGGCGCGTTCTTGAGGTGAACATGGTGCTGTAAAAGAAATTGGAATATTATCAGTATCTCTTTTTCATCATGGGACAAGCCCTGTCATTTGATAGGCATGCGCGGGGACATGGATCCAACGCGCAGATGCCCCTTAGACAAGTTTGATGTAATGTTGTACGTCCGCCATGACCCGCTCCAGGATATATCAATGGAACGATATACCCATGAGCTGGTCTCGGCAGGCGTTGAGATTATTTCAAAGTGTGATGGAAAATAAATGGGCTATGGAGATGATGAATGGTGAACTAAATACCGGGCTATTACGGTAGAGGGACATAACTGCTTCTATTTCTAGTTATTTGTAGCAGGCGGTGGCTTGCCACTCACAGGCAGGCTTGCCAGGTGTTCGGTATTCTACCGAACCGTTCGGTACCACTGTGTTCGGTGTACGGTATAACAAAAATTCCGAAGTATGGGAGGTTCGGTATTTTTTTTTTCTAATAATTTTTTCTTAGTAAACGATTCTACTGTCACATTTTACGTAATCGACAATCGATGTTCCCGCTTCGTGCACGCGCTCATTGTTTTCGAGCCATTTCGCGAATTGCGTTGCTAAGCATGCATGACATGTTGCGAAATGCATGAGATAACTTGTTTTTTTTTTGCTCATTGTTCGGTATTTATTCGAAAAAAACATGGCAACCCTGCTCACAGATAGGAATATTATTATTACTATCGAGCCGATTCTAATTGAATATTTTGATTCCAAAATTAGTATGTTATGTTATAGTTAGTGTAGTTATGTTAGTATGATATGTTAAAGTTAATGACAAAATCTTCAGCTTAGTCGGTAGAGCTATACGATTTGTACCAACTGAGCTTCACACAATGAAGAATGTTAACTAATTTTGATTATTAGCACTCCATATTCTCTGTCAAAAATAAAAAATACTAGTGAAAGAATTACTTCGATATGTCAATTAGTTTCCGATTTAGAAGTAAAACAAGTTGTATCGACGCGGGCTGCCGGTTACGGTGTGACGTCATCGCACAACACGCTCAGGCTGGCTCGCTCAGTCCGCTCAATTTTTAATTAATAAAACTATTATTAATATAAATATTAACGATTACTGGCCCATGATTGTGTGCGCGTCCACACATCGCCGATTAGTCAGTACGTAGTTGTCTCGGTAAAAAAATAAAGAGAGACATATTCTTAGTGTTCTGTACTTATGTATCTAGTTCTTTCTGTCGATTTACAAACACAATATGGTGACATGAACTAATGTCAGATTGAACGTTATAAATATTAAATTTTGGGGTGTAAGTGGTTCATCAACATCTTTGAACCAAAGCCAACTTCACCTGCACGCGGTGCAGGGTGCTGACTGACAAACGAAGCTCTGGCGAAAAGAGAGGTAGGGAGCGTAATTGTAAGCTACCCGACTGGGGAGTGTACCTCCACCTCACAGAATACCGCAGCCAAATAACGGTTCCCTTGAGGGCTGTTGTGTTTCTGCGAGTGAGTGAGGTCACCAGAAAGGAAGGAGATGCTGCGATGGCAGCGGGGGTGGCGGCGCGTGAGCGATATTTTATGTTGCGAGCGTTAATATGGCTACGGTAACCGCTTCAGATCAGGCGGGCCGTATGCTTGTTTGCTACCCGACGTAGTATAAAAAAAATGAGAATTGCATTTTACAATTCACAATTCTGTTTTCGCGCACATTAAGTAAATGATTATAAGAGCTAAGAAATATTGCCGCAGCCGCGATCACTTTGATATCCATCGTCGATAGACATCTTATCATAGCAGTAGACAGTCAGTAAATGAATAGACACGATTGTGTGGAGAGCTGCCCGATCATGGCGGCGATTATGGACGATCATTTGATGGACCATCATGTCCCATTGTGAAGAGGAGCCATAAAATCAAAACTACTAGGTATTTTTGACTACAACAAAATATTGGTTGCCTGTAAAGTCGGTATACGGGCGAAAGTTTTACGTGACAACGACTTTGAGTGGTAAAATGTTTTCGAGTGGAAGGGACGCATGCCTTTCACTTTTTATGTCTGTCTCTCTCGCTCTTAAAAGGGACGCGTGCCTTTCACTCGCTCTCATTGTAAGCGCATAACGTGAGCCAGTTTCTTGAAGTGTCACCCGGCTAACCAATTTATAAGACGTTGTCACGTCAAAAACTAGTGTGTTTGTATATACATGTACTTTGGGGTGTAAGTGGTTCATCAACATCTTTGAACCAAAGCCAACTTCACCTGCACGCGGTGCACCCTGCTGACTGACAAACGAAGCTCTGGCGAAAAGAGAGGTAGGGAGCGTAATTGTAAGCTACCCGACTGGGGAATGTACCTCCACCTCACAGAATACCGCAGCCAAATAACGGTTCCCTTGAGAGCTGTTGTGTTCCTGCGAGTAAGTGAGGTCACCAGAAAGGAAGGAGATGCTGCGATGGCAGCGGGGGAGGCGGCGCGCGAGCGATATTTTATGTTGCGAGCGTTAATATGGCTACAGTAACCGCTTCACTTTTTATTGATTTAGTTATTTTCAAATTACTTAGAAAATTAAAATTAATTAGTGTTACTTAGTAACATTCTTCATTAGGGGCCATCCATAAATTACTTCACACGAATTTCATGATTTTTTAACCCCTCCCCCGTCCTTGTCACAGCTGAGACTCCCCCCCTCCCTAGTCTGACGACACATATTTTGAAATTTTACACCTAGAGTTGCAAATGTTAAGTTTTTTGTTAATAATTCAAAGTTCGTGTAATTTTAGGACCCCTCCCACCCCCTTGTCACACAATGTCACACTTCGTCGACCCCCTCCCTCCCCCTTAACGTGTGACGTAATTTATGGATGGCCCCTTACTACTATTCTAAGCTGAAATTTTTTTCATAAAACGTGCTGAAACTGCTACCACGGAAGCAATTCGAGTATAATTTACAAATGGCGATTTATGTTAAGTAGTATTAGACAATAGTACAATTACTACAAATAAAAAATATCCCCTAGATGTTTGTCTGTCAAGATAAAACCTGTCGGCAGAGTAATGTCGAAGTTATGCTGCCAGTCCCCAGAAGACTGGTTACTTTGCTGGATAGCAATACCAATTATCTGAGCAAGGTAATGACCAGCCTTCTGGTGCCAGGACGTGTAGACCAATTTTTGAGAAATGAGAGAATTCAAAATAATTTGTGGGCTGACTCTACCCCAAAGAGCTCAAATATGTAAATGTTGCTTAAATTACTATATTTGCGGCATTTGAGGCATTCTGCAGAAGCCGCTGCGGCACCGGCCTTAAACCCTGTAGCCGTGAGGTGGGACGAGGCCAGAGTATCGACGCAAGTAACATCCCACACCAGGGCGCGTCCCAACCTCCTGGGCAACAGAGTCATTCCATCAGGTCTCTTGCCATCGTCTCGAACCAAACCATTAGGTTCTAAAATGGCTGGAACTCAAACGATAACAAGAGCCCGTCAAATTATGTCGTAAGGCCGGCGTGGCGAGACATACGTCCAGCGCTTCTGCATGAGAGGCGGCGATGCTCCAGCCGATCGACTTCGGTACCATAAGGTCAACGATGGGGGTTTTTTTTTTTTATACTACGTCGGTTGGCAGACAAGCATACGGCCCGCCTGATGTGAAGCGGTTACCGTAGCCATATTAACGCTCACAACATAAAATATCGCTCGCGCGCCGCCACCCCCGCTGCCATCGCAGCATCTCCTTCCTTTCTGGTGACCTCACTCACAGGAACACAACAGCCCTTAAGGGAACCGTTATTTGGCTGCGGTATTCTGTGAGGTTGAGGTACACTCCCCAGTCGGGTAGCTTTCGATTACGATCCCTATCTCTCTTTTCGCCAGAGCTTCGTTTGTCAGTCAGCAGGGTGCACCGCGTGCAGGTGAAGTTGGCTTTGGTTCAAAGATGTTGAGGAACCACTTACACCCCCCAGGAACCACTTACACCCCTGATATTACAAGATATTACAAGGTGCCCCTATTTTTTTATCGCGTAACTTTTTCTTTTCTCTAAAAATAAAATATATAGGTTTTTTGATGTATATAAATTTTTATTTGCATGTTGAAAAAATAAATATAAAAATTTAAAATTAATTTTTATATTTATTTTTTCTTCCTTTTTATTTACATAATAATATTTATTTTAAGATTAGTTTATTTTTAATTTAGTTTATATAATATAGTATAGTACCCTTTATAATTAAAATGTAAAAATTAATTTTAAGTTTTTTGATTAATTTTAGTTTAATTTAGTTTTCTATAATTAGATTGTATTTTCTCAATAATACATAAATAATAGAAAAAAAGTGAAGTTTTATTGTCCAAATAAAAAAAATCTAATCGGCTAAAGTTCTCGCCGTAAGCTCCCGGCGGACCATAAGTTTTCTGAACCTATGAAAAGTTCAGTGTCAGTCGTAGGTACACCAATTTATACATGATTTTTGGATCAGCCAAAACACAGGATACACGACGAACAAATAAATAAACTTTCCAATAAAAACACTTACTTAATTTCTGTACTTCTGTAAACGCTCTTATTTTCTATACATTTATAAGTTCACTTATTTACGACGAGCTCGGTGGCGTAGCGGTCAATGACGCGGCTTCGACACCAACGCTCGTGGGTTCGATTCCCACACAGGACAAACATTTGTGTGCATGAACATGTCTGTTTGGCTTAGTCTGGGTGTTTTCTATGTATCGTAAGTATGTATTTACAAAAAAAAAATGTATTTACGTATGTTTATCAGTTGTCTAGTACCCATAACACAAGCTTCGCTTACTTTGGGGCTAGATGGCGCTGTGTAATTTGTCTGACAATATATATAATTTACTTACCTATACAATTTCTTCAGAATCCTTATCGCTTCGGCACTAAGTTTTGCTTTGATTGTTTCGATATCATGGAACTTTCGACAATTAATTTGCAATATTAATTAATTATTGAATTAATTGAATGCATAAACGATAACAAAAAACACTGTAATTCACGACTACTTTGAATGACCTATTTTTCCTCATTATTACGAATTATCTTTGCGACTAGATATGTTAACTATTGATAATAAATGATAACTGTGAGTCAGCGTAGCTTCACACATCCCAAAAGGACACCTGAAATACGTAATCACAAAACTGAGCGATACCGTTTTGCCCACCCCACGTAATAAGGACGGATCCAGCTTCGGCGCTAGTGTCAAGTCATTTCAAGTTACAATTTAATTTTAATAATAACTAGCGACCCGCCCCAGCTTCGCACGGGTGCAATGCTGATACTAAATGTACTACAGAAGGTCTTTGCGCTTTGTCCTATCCAGTCCTTCCCCAGTTATAGGCACACGCCGCCGGCTCCGCGGCCGGTACCGCCACAGCCGTTATGTCCCTGCATTTTAAATGTGTAATATCTTCTAAACTATTCATTTAAATTACATGCTGTGAAGGGCCATATTGATCTATATTAAATGCGCAATGTATTTAAGGTACTTAATTGGATAAGGATTAATTCTGTATTGCTTAAAATCGCTTCGTAAATAAGGCATTATTTCTTGTAAAAAGCAAAGGATAAAATAACGGTTATTGTGTGTTACCACTAAGAGATAGACATATACCATCGCGAACTTTTTTGTAGACCATTTTAAGGTGAACAATACTGTACTACATTATTTTGATCTATCTCGTTGGGTTCAGCCAGCGTTTGCAATGAAAGAGCAAAAAAATGTGTTTATTTACGACATCACATTAGAAACCTCTAAATTATCAGTGTTTTTCTACTATGTTATGCATATATTATACATATAAACTTTCCAGTTGAATCACTCTATCTATTAAAAAAAACCGCATCATAATCCGTTGCGTAGTTTCAAAGATTTAAGCATACAAAGGGACATAGGGACAGAGAAAGCGACTTTGTTTTATACTATGTAATAATGATAATACAAGTAAGAAGTAACCCTGATGCCCCTGTTTTTTTTTTAATATTTTTAAATGTATTTTTTATATACATTTATATTTAAATATGTAAAAAAAGGAGTAAAATGAGAAATAAATAATAATACAAGTAAAAAGTAGGTATTTTATTAATATTAATAAAATACCTACTTTTTACTTGAATTATCTACATATATGTAATTTTTTTTTTATTTAACAAGGTTTTAAGTTAAATTAAACTAATAAATCTTCAAAATTATTTATAAAGAACTATTCTTTAAGCCTTAAAATAAATTTTATTATTCCCTATAATTGCAATTTTACATACATATGTTAAAAAAAATAGCTACTTATTACTTGCATCTATTATTATAAAAAATAATTATAACTGTAAACAGTACATACATATTTATTAATTAACTTGACTATCCGCAAATTTATAAGTATTTCGGCATCCCGTGTGAATTTTTAAAATAATTTATTAGCCTACGTCGCCAAATATAATCGCATAAAATATTAATCTGTGTATCGATATACAACTAGAACGATCTGCGACCTTAAAATGTTTTTTAACCCCACAAATTATTAACTTAATTCCCATTTGTTTTATGGTCGCTCAAAGTTTGGTGGGAAAGTCCAATTTAAAAGAATGAAATTATATAAAAAATATATTAACTTTGGAAATACAATCAAAAATACTAGGTATAACTTTTGTTACGGCACTAGCTACATGAACGCAGTATTTAACATAGCCGTCGTACAAATTTCTGTTTTAACGTATAGAAAGTACTTAAGTGTTTCACTTGACGTTGGCAAAGTAACATATTACCATAAAGGAAAAAAAAAAAAAAAAAAGTACTTAAGTGTGACGTCACAATTCAGTAGCCTTTTGTATGGAGAGTTTTCGGGAAAGTCCAAAATTGTGATTTTCAAGTTATCATATCTCGAGAAGTTTTTATGCTATCGAAGTAATTCTTTCACTTATAGTTATATTATAATGACGTCCTTAGAAAGACACATCGAAAGAAAAAATCGTCGTCTAGCGTATTTGGTGTTGCTGGAGCACATGCGCATCTTTAGACATTTCCATATCTGTCAATCTTTGTTTGCATTTGTTCAATTGCGTATTTATAGTGTCACAGCAAAGCAATAAAAATATTATCTATCTATCTAAAATTATATATTTGACTTTAAGAGTTTGTTGCAGTATCTTAATACCACCTGTACACTACATGTCTATACTTTAATAACACCTGTATATTACCCATATTCTTCGCAAATAAACGTTTGTTGGTGAATATATTTACCCGGGTAAATACCCCACGCCTATCTCTAAAATTCTTGCTATATAATTCATAGATAGGAATCATTCATGCAATTGATTATAGCGATAACCTATCAGATGTAGTTATTAAGGCTAGTTCTCATTAGGTTAATATTTTAGTCTAGAACTAGGGGTGCAAGTGGTTCATCAACATGTTTGTACCAAAGCCAACTTCAAGCCGACTGAACAGGCACCTGACACTGAATAGAATGCTTATTATTGCCTGTTGAGGTTTTCCCAGGAGACTACAGCATGGGGTTCTTCAAAAAGGGCGTGAAGAGGTTTTTACAGGGTCGGCAACGCGCATGTGATGCCTCCGGTGTTACAGGCGTCCATAGACTGCGGTAACTGCTTTCCATCAGGCGGACCGTATGCTTGTTATCCACCTTAGTGGTATAAAAAAAAAATTCATACCAATGAATAAGCGACTCTATTTCAAATGGAATAGAGTTCCATCCATTTAAAATAGAGTCGCTTATTCATTGGTATGAATAAGCATTCTATTCAGTTATTGAATCGCAATAAGAGATGGTGGCAAGTGGGCTGTTTACAAGTGAGTAGTGTTTTGCAAGATGAACAGCCTACAACGTAATAAAATAAATAAACTTATTATGCAAAATACTAAACTAAAACTAATCTAAAAGCCTATCTAATTTATCTATAAAACAAAGAAAAACTTATGGGATAAAAAAAAATATAAATAAATACAAATTTACTTACAAATAAAAAGCATTACCTCGCTGGATAGCTATACTTATTCTCTGAGCAAGGTAATGGCCAGCCTTCTGGTTATAGATTAATAATTTTTGAGAAATGTCTCTAAATAGTTTGTGGGCTGACGGGCCCCACGGCCCCAAGGTCTCTACCCCAAACGGCTCAAATATGTAACTGTTGCTTAAATTACTATATTTGCGGCGTTTGAGGCATTCTGCAGAAGCCGCTGCGGCACCGGCCTTAGACCCTGTTGCCGAGAGGTGAGACGGGGCTAGGGTATCGACGCATGTAACGTCCCACACCAAGGCGCGTCCCAGTCTCCAGGGCAACAGAGTCATTCCATCAGGTCTCTTGCCATAGTCTCGAACCTAACCATTAGGTTCTAAAATAGCTGGAACGCAGACAAGAGCCCGTCGAATTATGTCATTAAGGCCGGCGTGACGAGACATACGTCCGGCGCTTCTTCTGCATGAGAGGCCGTGATGCCCCAGCTGGTCGACGACGGTACCACAAGGACTTATTAAGCTAATCGTTATGGCTATTTTAGTAGAGGTCGATGAGGATATTTGTATATTTAATAAAAAGAAGCTATGGATACGAAAAGTGATAGATAGAAGAGAAAAAACCGGCTAAGTGCAAGTCGGATCGCACACGAAGGGTTCCGTACCATTATCTATAAAAAAAACCGGCCAATTGCGAGTCAGACTCGCCCACCGAGGGTTCCGTACGTAAGATCATTATAAATTTGATATTTTTCATTATAAATAAGAAATAATGCGTCGGAAAAAATAAATCTATATATATAAAATTCAAAGTCCTGACTGACTGACTGACTGATATATCAACGCACAGCCCAAACCGCTGGGTCTAGAGATTCCAAATTTGGCACGTAGGTTCCTTATGACATCTAGGGGTACACTAAGAAAGGATTTTTCAAAATTCATCCCCTAAGGGGGTGAAACAGGGGTCCAAAGTTTATAAGTTATATGGGGAAACGAGATTAGTTGGACTATTTTATCCGAAACTTTACACGAGTACTTCCATAGATAAATGAGTAAACACGTGTTTCAGGATTTTTCTATATTCAACCCCTAAAGGGGTGAAATGGGGTGAAAATGTCTGAAAATCGTCATGGGTATTGTTTTTATAGTTTAACGGGTTGCTGATTACGAAAATAACAACTATTTTGTAATCAAACGTAACCAACGTGACATTAAATCCTCCCTGTGGGGGTGCGATGGGGTTGAAATGTCATAATATCAATATGGGTGTCGATTCCATGGTTTTCTGGGGCGTCAATTACGATGGCATCGATTTGAAAATATAACATAGTAGACAAGAAATTACTTAAAAGGATTTTTAAAATTTTGCCCCTAATAGGGTGACACGGAGGTCCAAAGTTTCAAAGTCAAAGTCAAAATTCTTTATTCTGTGGGCCCTCGCGGGCACTTAGACACGTCTTTTACAATTAGGTATATTTTTTATCTACCAGCATTTCGGAATGACCATTGACGAGAAGTTTGTATGGGGAAACGAGCTTAGTTGCACTATTTATCCTAAATTTTACACGAGTACTTCTATAGACAATTGACTAAACATGTGTTTCAGGATTTTTCAAAATTCAACCCCTAAAAGGGTAAAATGGGTCCCAAAAGTCTGAAAAACGTCATGGGTATTGTTTTTATGGTTTATCGGGTCGCTGATTACGAAAACAAAAACAATTTTAAAATTCAACGTTGGTCACGTGACATTTATTCCCTATTGGGGTGCGATGGGGCTGAAATATCTAAAATGGGATGAAATAGTCTGAAAATCGTCATGGGTATTGTTTTTATGGTTTATCGGGTCGCTGATTACGAAAATAACAACTATTTTCTAATCAAAATCAAAGTCGTCGGCTGACGTGACATAAAATCACCCCTGTGGAGGTGCGATGGGGTTGAAATGTCATAGTATCAATATGGGTGTTAATTCTATGGTTTTCTGGGATGTCGATTACGAAAATCGCATCGATTTGAAAATATAACATAGCGGACATAAAATTAGTTAAAAGGACTTTTCAAATTTTACCCCTAAGAGGGTGAAACGGAGGTCCAAAATTGTATGTGAAACAAGATTAGTTGACTATTTTATCCTAAACTTTTAAGGACTACTTCTATATAAATGAGTAAACACGTATTTCAGGATTTTTCAAAATCATGCCCAAAAAGGGTAAAATTGGGCCAAAAAGTCTGAAAATCGTCATGGGTATTGTTTCTATGGTTTATCAGGTCGCTGATTACGAAAACAATAACGATTTTGAAATTCAACAATCATTCTCTACTGGGGTGCGATGGGATTGAAATGTCTAAAATGGGGTGAAAAAGTCTGAAAATCGTCATGGGTATTTTTATGATTTATCGGGTCGGTGATGACGAAAAAACAACTATTTTATAATGAAATGTAGCCGACGTGACATAAAATAACACCTGTGTGGGTGCGATGGGGTTGAAATGTCATAATATCAATATGGGTGTTGATTCTATGGTTTTCTGGGACGTCAATTACGAAAATAGTATCGATTTTAAATATAATGTAGTGAACACGAAATTACTTAAAAAGATTTTTAAAATTTTACCCCTAAAAAATAAGAGGGTGAAACGGAGCTCCAAAATTTGTTTGTAGAAAGAAGATTAATTGGACTATTTCATCCTAATCTTTACACGAGTACTTCTATAGATAAATGAGTAAACACGTGTTTGCCCCGAATTTCACGCGAGCGAAGCCGCGGGCGAAAGCTAGTAAAATATATTTTGCAATGTGCACATCAAGCCCTTTCAAATGATACCCCATTGAACTAGTAGCTTCAATTTGAAATTTCGACCCCAGTAAAAAATATAGACCCCTTATTTTTTAAGATTTAATTACAAATGTATAGTTTTCAGATTTATTTGTGAACTTGTAGTCTATAACGATGTTACTTGTCAAATTTCATAGTTCTAGTCAACGGGAAGTACCCTATAGGTTTTGATTCCCTTGAGAATGTGTCGAAATATGCGTTTTTTGCTCAATAAACGCCGTGACTTTTTTTTACGTAAACTTAGCAGTTTGGGTTCTAGGGATTCACTCCGTGAGTTATTTAAGGAGATAAACATCGTCACTGTCGCTTCTCAATATATTTATGTAAATATTATGTACGTCCGTAAAAATATTTCGAATTTTACAAAAGTATGTGATATAACTAATGTCAACTTGCGGAACAAAAACGAATTGGTTATTCCAAAACATAGACTGGGGAAGGTCAATAATTCGTTTGTCGTAAATTGCATCCGCTACTACAATAAGTTGCCGGAGTCGGTCCTGATTTTACCCGGCACTAAGTTCAAACAGCTTATTAAGACCACCTTATGTAAAAAGGCTTACTACAGGACCGACGATTACCTTAATGATAAAAATGTATGGCAAATTCTCGGCACAGGACGTGAAGCACAGGCGTCTTATCTTTACAAGTAGTATTGTGGATATACATATTTAGACTTTTATACAATATGTATATACACTCTATATCATGATTTTTCATATTTTTTACTATTTTATTTTACTTAATTTTTTTTATTTTTCTCTTATTTTGGTTGAATACCTTTTTTTTTATTGTATCATGATAATATTGTATTATGAATAACTAGCTTTCGCCCGCGGCTTCGCTCGCGTGAAATTTGGGCCAAACACGTGTTTACTCATTTAACTATAAAGAAGTACTCATGTAAAGTTTGAGATAAAATAGTCCAATTAATCTTCTTCCGTTTCACCCTCTTAGGGGTAAAATTTGAAAAATCTTTTTAAGTAATTTCGTGTTCACTACATTATATTTAAAATCGATACTATTTTCGTAATTGACGTCCCAGAAAACCATAGAATCAAGACCCATATTGATATTATGACATTTCAACGACTTTTTGTCACGTCGGCTATGTTTGATTAGAAAATAGTTGTTATTTTCGTAATCAGCGACCCGATAAACTATAAAAACCATACCCATGACGATTTTCAGACTATTTCACCCCATTTCACCCCTTCAGAGGTTGAATATTGAAAAATCCTGAGACACGTGTTTACTTATTTATCTATAGAAGTACTCGTGTAAAGTTTCGGATAAAATAGTCCAACTAATCTCGTTTCCCCATACAAACTTTGGACTCCCGTTTCACCCCCTTAGGGGATGAATTTTGAAAAATCCGTTCTTAGTGTACCCCTAGACGTCATAAGGAATCTACGTGCCAAATTTGGAATCTCTAGACCCAACGGTTTGGGCTGTGCGTTGATATATCAGTCAGTCAGGACTTTGAATTTTATTAGATACAACATTTTTTTCCCGCTAACTGTCGTTCCCCTGGGAATTTTTCAAAATACAGCCATAACTAAAATTTATATTTACTAAGGTATGAATGCATGCTAGATAAGGTATGCATGCATGCTAGATTGAAAACATCTATCTTACGTGATTTAGATTTTTACATACAAAAATTTTTTCCCGCTAACTCCCGTTCCCGTGGGAATTTTGCAATATCCTGTTGCAACTAAGTTTACTAAGGTACCTGCATGCCAAATTTCAAGCGTCTAACTTAAGCGGTTTAGATTTTTCATACAAAAGGATTTTCCCGCTAATTCCCGTTCCCGTGGGAATTTCGGGAATTCCTTTCTTAGTGCACCTCTACGATACCTAAGCTACGTCTCTTCCAAATTTCAAGTGCCTACGTTGAGCCGTTTAGGCTGTGCGTTGATATGTCAGTCAGTCAGTTTCTCCTTTTATATATTTAGATGATAATATTGTATGGCGATTTAAAAAAGACCTATATTAACAGAGTTTCTTTCGGCATTTCTTCTCGTCAATGGTCATTCCGAAATGCTGGTAGATAAAAAAATATACTTAATTGTAAAAGACGTGTCTAAGTGCCCGCGAGGGCCCACAGAATAAAGAATTTTGACTTTGACTTTGACTTTGATTTTTTTACAACGGACCGTAGACCTGAATATACAGTTCAAATTTCAGCTATATACCTCCACGCATTCTCGAGTTAGAGGGTTACAGACAGACAGACAGACGGACAACAAAGTGATCTTATAAGGGTTCCGTTTTTCCTTTTGTGGTGCGGGACCCTAAAAACGGCAAAAAATAATATTATGTGAGTATTTCAAGCGTCTACCCATTGCTGTTATCAGTTGCAAGTTAAAACGAGGAAAAAAAACCGGCCAAGTGCGAGTCGGACTCGTGTACGAAGGGTTCCGTACCATTATCTATAAAAACGGCAAAAAAAGCCCCCCTTAAATATTTGTTTTATTTTTATTTAATTATTTATTTTTAAAGTGAATATAATAACTAAATATTATGTGTGTATTTCAAGCGTCTACCTATTGCTGTTATCAATTGTAAGTAAAAACGAGGAAAAAAATCACGTATGTTGTAGGGGAGCCCCCTTAAATATGTATTTTATACTGTTTTTTAGTATTTGTGTTTTAGCGGCAGCAGAAATACATCATCTGTGAATATATCAACTGTCTAACTATCACGGTTCATGAGATACAGCCTGGTGACAGACGGACGACGGACAGCGGAGCCTTAGTAATAGGGTTCCTTTGGGTACGGAACCCTAAAAACTAGGAGCTAATTGTCTTCTGGAATTGGCATTAGAAGCGAAACGACATTTTTGTGGCAAGTATACCTCCTCCATTTTGTTTTGTAAATACATAGAAAACATCCAGACCAAGACAAACAGACATGTTCATGTACACAAATATTTGTCTTATGCGGTAATGGAACTTGCAACCTCGGAGTCAAAGTGGCCATTGCTAACCATTCGACCACCAAGCTCGTCAGCAGCAGTAGTTTACATAAACTAACTGGTGGTGGAAGCACGCAAAGTGTGCATATAATAAAAAGTTGATTTAAAAAAAATATATGAACCGACTTCAGTTGGCGAGCGCAGCTTATTGGTAGAAATACCCCGGGAGACACTGCTGCCCGTCTTCCGGGAGAAAAGTTATTGCATCACACAAGATTCATTAGTCGTATGACATCCAGCGCAGAGCAATGGAGTGGCGCAATTTTATTTTGCCGGTAACCACACGGCAAATTGAAGGGTTTCCCTCGATTTTTGTGCATCCCATCATCCGACTCTGACTTGGTGAATATGGGACCACCTCGCAATCATACCTATTCATATAAAAAAACAGAATTTGACCACACCTGCTTATAAAATTTAAGGGTTTCCCTTGATTTCCCTGGGATCCCATCATCAGGTCCTGACTCGGTGAATATGGGACCACCTTGCAATCATACCCTTTCAAATAAAAAAAGAATTTTGAATAGGCTATATGACTAACATTTTTTTCGGTTTGATCTGTAGGGACGTCTCCATAATATAACCATAGGTGAAAGATTTACTTCGATAGCACAAAAATCTCTCGAGATATGTCAATTTGAAAATCACAATTTTTAGACTGCCCCAAAACGCTCCATACAAAAGACTACCGAATTATGACGTCACAGGTTTGTATTTTGTATGCATAAAATCAGAAATTTGTACGATAGCTATGTTAAATATTACGTTTATGTGATTAGTATCATAATAAAAGTTATAGCATTTTTTATAGCTTCTCTAATGGAAATATTATTTTTTATTAATTTCATACTTTTAAAATGGACTTTCCCGACAAACTTTGATCGACTCTAAAAAAAAGTCTGACTGAAGTTATTAGAATGAAAGTTTGCAGATCTTTATAGTTTTGTGTATTTTACGACATTGTTAAATAATTTATACAATTTTTAAACATTTGAAAATAGCCTATTCGCGAAGATATTCAATAACATACATACAAAAAAAAATCAGTCGAATTGAGAACCTCCTCCTTTTTTGAAGTCGGTTAAAAATGGATCGACTCGACTAAATTATTTGCTAAATTACTCCACTAAATTGTCATTGTTCTGACACGTTTAGTTACTAAATTACTCGCAACTAGACTAAAATATTAGCCTAATGCGAACTAAATTAAAAAAAAAAAATTCAAAATTCAAAATATCTTTATTCCTTGGACTTTATAAAGCACTTAGAAACGTCATACAAATTAAATATAAGAATATGTATAAATCATTACTACTCTAAATCCGCAGAGCTTAGATTCACTTTCATCACACTATCTTGAATGTGAAAGTGAATTTAAGTGCCAGTTCCGGCGACGGGGCTTCTTGAGAAGAACTGGCAAGAAACTCAAGGCCGACTCTTTTAATTGCCAATATCGTTACATTAAATACAAATACAACCATTAACATAACATAACAAGAGCAATTCATTTCCAAATACTTTTATCATATATGTAATCCGAGATACAATAGTAAGCCTTTTGACATAGTCTAGTTTTGATATATTTCATAAATTTACCCATGGATAATTTAAACGCGTCGTTTGGAAGTTTATTGTAGAAGCGTATACATTGACCTGGGAACGAGTTAGAGATTTTATGGAGCCTAGTAATATGCATAGCGAGTTTGTTTTTATTTCTTAAATTTAATTGATGGAGATCTTTTTTTTTTTTTTTTTTTTATACTACGTCGTGTGGCAGACAAGCATACGGCCCGCCTGGTGTGAAGCGGTTACCGTAGCCATATTAACGCTCGCAACATAAAATATCGCTCGCGCGCCGCCACCCCCGCTGCCAACGCAGCATCTCCTTCATTTCTGGTGACCTCACTCACTCGCAGAAACACAACAAGCCTCAAGGGAATTGTTATTTGGCTGCGGTATTCTGTGAGGTGGAGGTACATTCCCCAGTCGTACACTTACACCCCAACATCACTCACTCTATCACTGGAGATCACTGTTTTTCCTAAATTTGGTTTGATTTTTATGAACGTAAATAAGATTTTCATAAATATATTGAGAATGTAATGTCACTGGCCTTAATACAGCTGATAGTCTATCGTTAAAAGCAGTTGCATGAGTAATTCCTATCTATAAATATAATTTATAGTTAGAATTTATTTGTACAATAAATTTGATTTCTGTGAATAAAACAGATAAGCGTTCAATTCTTTGTTAACCTTGATTAAATTGGGGTGTAAGTGGTTCATCAACATCTTTGAACCATAGCCAACTTCACCTGCACGCGGTGCACCCTGCTGACTGACAAACGAAGCTCTGGCGAAAAGAGGAGGTAGAGGTGCTGGAGTTACAAATAAATGTTTCATTCGTACATCATTCGTACGACAGACAGACATGACGAATTCATAAGGGTTCCGTTTCTTGCCATTTGGCTACGGAACCCTAATAAAAAGGGTAAGGGTGAAAATTTGAAGTAAAAATGCATACTTTTTTCAATGCTAAATCATAATAAAATAAAAAGGAGCATCTTGTAGATGCTTCTTCACGCTTCGCTTGAGGAATCCCTTAATGTATGATTTCTGTAGAAAGAGAGAGAGTGATATGTACGAATGAATGAATGAATGAAACATTTATTTGTATCTCCAGCACCTCTACCTCGTCCTTTCGCCAGAGCTTCGTTTGTCAGTCAGCAGGGTGCACCGCGTGCAGGTGAAGTTGGCTTTGGTTCAAAGATGTTGATGAACCACTTTACACCCCAAACAGAAGATGAACACGAGAGTTTTTCTGAATTAGGTTAAAAAAATATTGTCAGACACATTACACAGCGCCATGTAGCCCCAAAGAAAGCGAAGCTTGTGTTATGGGTACTAGACAATTGATAAACATACGTTAATACATTTTTTTATTGTTTTGTAAATACATACCTACATATGATACATAGAAAACACCCAGATTAAGACAAACAGACATGTTCATGCACACAAATGTTTGTCCTATGTGGGAATCGAACCCTCGAGCGTTGGTGTCGAACAAGGGCGGATCCAGCTTCGGCGCTAGGAGGGGGGGGGGGGGGGGGGGTCACGTAGTTGTGGGGTTAGTCACATCAAGTTATAATTTAATTTCGATAATAAGAGATACAGGTAAAACGTAGGTATTTTATTAATGTATGTAAGTCCTGAACTTAATCTATATTGAGACATATACATTAAGTTTAACAACTTTTATTAGGTCTTAATAGGTCGTGGACTCAGCCCGGGGGGGGGGGGGGGGGGGGGGGTTCATGACCCCCTTGACCCTCCTCCTGGATCCGCCCTTGGTGTCGAAGCCGCGTCATCGACCGGTACGCCAAATTTAGTTGATTTGTTTACGTTGACATGATCCAACGCGAACAACAACCACGCACTAAGCACTCAGCATGGACATTATACGTTTTTTACGTATAAGTTTTCGACGAAGTTAACTTCATTTTGTATGAAATTGACATAGCGCCATCTACCGACAACCAGCCGAAGTCAATCTCATACTATACATATATTATTGAAGTCAGTAAAGTTTTCGAAGTTGATTGTGTTATAAACTCACACTTCTGGGGTGTAAGTGGTTCATCAACATCTTTGAGCTAAAGCCAACTTCACCTGCACGCGGTGCACCCTGCTGACTGACAAACGAAGCTCTGGCGAAAAGAGAGGTAGGGAGCGTAATTGTAAGCTACCCGACATGGGAATGTACCTCCACCGCACAGAATACCGCAGCTAAATAACGGTTCCCTTGAGGGCTGTTGTGTTCCTGCGAGTGAGTGAGGTCACCAGAAAGGAAGGAGATGCTGCGATGGCAGCGGGGATGGCGGCGCGCGAGCGATATCTTATATTGCGAGCGTTAATATGGCTACGGTAGCCGCTTCACATCAGGCGGGCCGTATGCTTGTCAGCCACCCGATGTTGTTTAAAAAAAAAAAAAAAAAAAAAACACTAACACCCCTTAAGATTCTCTCCTAAACTATTCTATAAATAACTATTATATTCTCAAACCTCAGCTGAGGTAACCTCAAGGAAGTCCTCGAAACGACCTCGAGATTCTTAGTGTTAATTTTTACCTTAACTCGAAATTAGCTGCAACAATGGTGGAATAGGTAATCCTTTGTTGTTTCGGTTGGGTTGTATGGCAATCAGAGGTAATAAAATTTCCACACATGTCTCTTTTCTAAAACGAAACCGTTTTTTAAACAGGTTTTCGTCGTAAAACTCTCAAATACCTCCGCGCCGGATAATCGTAAGTATTATCATCCCACACGTAATCCATAAAGTCTTCAAAATCACTCATATTTTAATTTAAAATTAACATAAAAAACAGCGTCGCAACAAGCGCAAACACGAGATTTATTTAGTTGAGGAGACCTTAAGGTAGTATCGCGAGGTACCTTAAATTTGACAGTTCATTCCTCGACTTATACTTAACTCCAGTGAGGAAAGTCCTCAAGTCGAGGACAGAAATGTCAATTTAAAATACCAAAATCCTTATCTGAGGTTGAGTGGAGTGGAGGAAATCTTGAGGAAACATATTAGAATACGGGTGTTAGCCCCCTGTACGTGTAACCCCGCCGCCACACTATGCTCCTCGCGCTGCTCATCGCCTTGCTCCTCGCGCTGCCGGGATGTTTCCCTTACTGCCCACACACTGCTCTACTCGCGCAATTATTCGCGACGCTCCGCACTTGGACATTCGCCTTTGCTATACAATGGACATTGAAGCTGTGGCAGCGTCCGCGATATGCATTTTTATTATAGCGAAAGGAAGCTTTTTTTTATGGACTAACGGTCTAAAACATGCCATCAAACATTTCTTTTTTGCTACCAGCTCTTATAGGGAAATGTTCATGACAGACATGATTTAAAAAAATAGATTTAAAAAATATGTCGCGTGTTACGCGCCCGAGCGCTCGATGCGGAATGCGTCCGACGCGATTATGTGGCCGGACACTCGCGTTCACATTGCCCGTCCTTTGATTCGCGCCCAAAAAACCGACAAAACAGGGAATGATGGGCAAGGCGAGGAGCAAGACGAGCGGCAAGACGAGTAACGTGGCCACACTACGTTCCTGCCTACTTCCCTCGCTACTTCCCTCGCCACTCGACGAGTGTATGGCAGGGCTATAAGGAAGATCCTTGAACCTTGCTTGTAATATAGTTAGTATACCACCGATACAGCTATTAGACGTGGAGTATGAAAAAACACTGAAGAAAGATGTATGTATTACTTTTATTTCTATAATCTTCCTGTTCCACAGTCCAACGAAGAATGCACAGAGTACTTTGTAGGTTCATAGCCCTGCCATACACTCGTCGAGTGGCGAGGGAAGTAGCGAGGGAAGTAGGCAGGAACGTAGTGTGGCCACGTTACTCGTCATGCCGCTCGTCTTGCTCTTCGTCTTGCCCATCATTCCCTGTTTTGTCGGTTTTTTGGGCGCGAGTCAAAGGACCGGCAACGTGAGTGCGAGTGGCCGGCCACATAATCGCCTCGGACGCATTCCGCATCGAGCGCTCGGGCGCGTAACACGCGTCAAATTTTTAAAATCATGTCTGTCATGAACTTTTCCATACAAGAGCTGAAAGCAAAAAAGAAATGTTTGATGGCATCTTTTAGACCGTTAGTCCATAAAAAAAAGCTTCGTTTCGCTATAATAAAAATGCATATCGCGCACGCTGCCACAGCTTCAAAGTCCATTGTATAGCAAAGGCAAATGTCCAAGTGCGCCGTGCGGAGCGTCGCGAATAATTGCGCGTGTAGAGCAGTGTGTGGGCAGAGTGAGAAACATCGCGGCAGCGCGAAGAGCAGCGCGAGGAGCATAGTTTGGCGGCGGGGTAAATATACTGAGAAGAATGTCCAGTCCAAAAGGCCGCTTACGTTCCTACTTATCGTCTCATTTCCGCGGTAAAACTCAAGTATTCTGATTGGTGGAGTAATCTAACAATCGGAAATGACCAAATATCGTTTAGCCAATCACAGACCAGCGTAGACAATAGCTTGAAAGAATGTGTTGCCAGTGCTACTAACTAACTAACTAACTTAAATTAAACATTACAAAATGATACCGCAACTAACAAACCCTAACATACGGAATAATCTATATATATAAAAATCAATGCCACTTTTCGTTGTAATTTTATAACTCAAGAACGGGCTCACCTATCGAAACCAAATGTTTAGGCGTTGTTCGGACTATTTAGTAGATGGTTTATGTGAAGTTTGCACAAAATCGGTAGAGCGTTTCTTCATTTATCAACTTTTTTGTAACAAATGAATTTAATAAATTGCGGATCTTTGTTAATGGGGATTTTGCTGTCAAATTTAAACTTTTTTCAGATGGCGATTGTGCTGTCAAATTGAAACTTTTTTCAGATTTTTTTGTTTGATTAAATGAATTTGATGTTACAATTTTTTTTTTTAGTATTTCACTTTATACGTAGCGAAGCACGTACCGGGCCGCTAGTTCAGTTTATAAATATGTCAGCTTATGATTTTAACAAAAAACAAACATTACTCCAAACATTACTCTACATTTATGTATGCAGGTACAGGCTGATGATGATGATGGCAAAAATAAGGGACCAAACTTGAGGTATAATCTTACGAATAAAAAAAGTTTTTTTCAAATCGGTTTATAAATGATGGTGTAATGAAATAGGAAACCTAACAGTGGATAGATACAGGTTGATGATGATGATGAAAAAAATATGGAACCAATATGGAAGTATACTTGTTGAATAATTACGTACTCAATCCTAATAACTATAATCTAAACTTACATCTAAACTTACCCGATTCCCGACGCTGGTTCACCGTAATCCAGACGGGCTCACGCAAACAGGAATAAGGGTTTAAGGACAGGAATATATATATAATAATAATAGGAATCCGTTCACCAATTGAACAGTTCAGTGTTCCGAGGTCGCCCAGCTATCAATCACTCATTGTTAACACTGTCCAAACTTTCGACGCGTCCCGGCGTCTATCCGCGGTCCAGCGCGGTTCCAGAAGTTATAACACGAACTCCAGGTAGCGCGAATTCCCGTATGTGCTGTAGCTTATCCGGAAGCTATCACAGCAACAAAAACCCGGCGTCCCAGAATTTCAAGAAAATAAAAACTTTTTTTTTTGTCAAATCGGTTTTATAAATCACGGAGTAAATAAGTAACAAACATTAAAAAAAATAGAGCCGAATTGAGAATCTCCTTTTTTAGAGTCGGTTAAAAATACGTTTGTCATAATGAAATTTTCCTGTTTTCATAATTAACAAAGTTAGATAAAGTGCTCGATGTATTTATCCTGTCGTGTTGTTATTTATACTGTTCACGGATTTTAATTTATTTTCAGTGCTCGGTTTCCTATACCCTATTAACAAGGTAAACAAACAGTCCATGTTTATACCAAGTTACGTAAATAAGTGCCCCCTAGTTCGTTTAAGATTTTTTAAATATCATATTATTCACGTTCGATAATGTGAACGTAAACAAACTGACCAAATAGAGAAGTACTCTCATGTTGTGAATTTACCAGACGCGTGTTACATATCCAAATTACCCGGGTTGCTCACTTCGAAATGTGAGCGAGTAAGCTATATAATTTAGATATGTAACACGCGTCATATAAATTCACAACATGAGAGTACCTATCTATTTGGTCGGTTTGTTTACGTTCACATTATCGAACGCGTACAAAAAACTCGCACTAGGCACTCTGGCCACTCCATACAAAAAATGACAATACAAACAGACCGTGCCTTTAAACGTGCAAATGAGTGTGTCGGTGCCTAACGGTGGACTGCATAACGAAGTAGCCAAGTAAGACTTATGTGAGTAAGACGTTATACTTTAGGTAATATTATAATAATAAATATCTTTAATCTAATGTCATACTGAAATTTAAAGATTAAAAATTTAAACACAGAATCTTAATGTCAGTCTTTTACGCACAAGCCATAGCCCATTTATTTTTTAGCACACTTTGCAATAATCTCAACGCACGCCTATCAAATGACCGGGCTTGACCCGTGAGTCCAAGAGAAGATACATAGAATAATATTAATATAATTATAATAACATTAGATTGGTTGAAAACACATTACATTAAATTATAAATAACTCAAATAAATAATTACAAATTGGGTAAGATTAACAGCATATATATCCAGGTCCCCGAATATTTTGATTCGATAAATAGGTCTTAGGCGTCGTCCATTATCACGTGGGGGGTGGCTCGAAAGAGGGGGGAGGGGGTTCAGTAAAAATCACGAATTATCACATGGGGGGAGGGGAGTGTAGCAAGATATCACGTGTGTGATTTATTTTTTTGTCAAACGAGCGATTTCTAAACCGAAAAAAGGCATGTTGAAGACCTTGGGCCTTACCACAAGCTCTAAACGCAGGAATGGAACTGTGATGGTTGCGTATTTATCAATGAATTTCATTCCTAAATTCGCAACCATGATGGTTCCATTGACTCCACTTGACTCGCCGATGTTAGGCAAAAAAATATTTATTTTTTTATTTAAAGACAACCTGCAAGCTTTGTCTGAACGGTATTATCACGGTCCTTAATTTTGTAGAAATAAATTTGATTATATTTTTTAAGATTAAAATTTGAGCCACAAAAAGTACACGTGATTTGACGGGGGGGTTTAGTATTTAGACTTACACCTCACCAAGTATCACCAAGGGGAGGAGGGTGTTAAAAAATGCAAAAAAGCCATCACGCGATTAATGTTACATTTTAGTTATTAACAAACATCTTCAGCTTAGTTGGTCTAGGCTTTCTACCATCTCTAAGAAGCACTTTCATCACATTATCGCATTCAAAAATTATGATGGTAATCGGCTAAGCTTCGGCGGTAGAGCACCTGATCAGAATACTGAGCAGTCAAAGCGTTGAACTCGTTCATAGCTGCATTAGTTGGTGCAAATTGTGTCGTGCATGACCGCAGACACGCAGACGGCGGCGCGAGCGCAGGCAACGCAGTGTCTCTCTTGTTCGATACTGAGTTGGTACTCTGATATTTTAGGTACTTTAAATGGACCCTATTATGCAGGATCCAACCGACATTTTGTTGCTTTTAAGTTAAAACAATTTTTAAAAGAAGAATAGGAATAAAAATATCTAGCAGTTTATGTTTTGGGAAGCATATGTCATTAAACTGCTAGAATCTGTTGCGAATATAAACTCGATTTGAAGTTTCTCGCTATGTATATCTGTCAATTTGGTATAGTTTGTCGGTTGTATCTATTCTGGATAACACGGTCCGAACGATAGAGATTTTGTCTTTTTTATTTTTAACCGACTCCAAGAAATGAGGATGTTCTTAATTCGACTGTATTTTTTTTTAATGTTCGTCACTTCATTACTCCTTCATTTATAAATCGATTTGATAAAAACTTTTTTTATTTGAAAGAGTATACTTTCAGATTGGTCCCATATTTTTTTCATCATCATCATCAGCCTGTATCTACCCACTGTTAGGTTTGTTATTTCATTACTCCGTCATTTATGAACCGATTTAAAAAAAAAACTTTTTTTATTTGAAAGAGACTTCCAGATTGGTCCCATATTTTTTTCATCATCATCATCATCGGCCTGTATCTACATACATAAATGTAGAGTATTAAATATAAAGAAAAGTAAATTAAAAAGCTATCACACAGTCTTAGTATTATTATTGCCTATTTATATTTAGTATATTCTGCTCACGTGTACTGCTGTCCTTTTGAGAATCTGTCGTCTTGAGAATCTGTCTTTTTGAGAATCTGTCCTTTTGAGAATCTGTCCTTATGCGAATAAAGGAATAATTTGCAGTCTTTTTATTTTTGTTAAAATTATTGTATAAATCATCGGCTTATTTTGCTTTCAGCGACATCATGCGCGCGTTGGCATACAATCTCGCGCTGCTGGTTGCGCTAGTCCCACTCACTCGCACGTACAAATGTCCAGCGCAGTGCGAGTGCGAACGAAAGAAGTTCCTCAGCATGCAATGCGAGTTTACTTCAGGCTATACATTTACATACGAAGCGTATTTTTCATGGTTCACTGAAAATAGGTATAACTACAATGTGGAACTTAACTGTAAGGTAAGGATTCTGTCAGTAAAATAGACCCATTTTCTTATACCACGACGAGTGGCAGACAAGCATACGGCCCACATGATGGGATGCGGTTACCATAGCCATATTAACGATCGTATATCATCATCAGGTCATTTTAGTCTCCACTACAGGACCACGACCCCCGGATTTGGCCTACACTCCCCACGCTGGCCAGACGGATTGGGGAGGCCTGATCGATGGATTATAATGCATTTCCCTTAGTCGCTTTGTACGACATCTACGGGAAGAGACGGAGTGATTCTATTCTAGTCTGCCGGAAACCACACGGCCGATCGTATATACGTACATAAAATATGTTTTAAACAAACTACAACATTGTTATTATTATATGTCTCTCTTTTTTTTTATCACGATATGGATCCAACGCGTAGAGGCCCTTTTGAGTAGTTTGATGTAATGTTGTACGCCCGCCGTGGTGCTCCAGGATATATCAATGGAACGATATACCCATGAGCAGGTCTCGGCAATAAATGGGCAATGGAGATGAGATCTGGGTGAACTAAACACCGGGCCATTACAGAAGAGACACGGACGCCTGCCATAACTGCTTCTATTGCTAGTTATTTGCGGCAGGCAGTGGCTTGCCACTCACAGATGGGCCCCCGAAATGCCAAGGAATCGGCCGGTGGCAACACAGGTGTGAGTGACTCAGGGGTGTTGAGAGGTGTGCTGCGCGCTTTCTCCGAAGTTACTCGTGGCATTATGCACAACAAAAGCGTATTATGTAGCGAAATCGATCCACCGCGCGTGATGCAATGCCCAAGGCAAATATCGAGATTCATTTTTATATTGTATCAACACCCATATTGATATTATGACATTTCAACCCCATCGCACCGCATAGGGGTGATTAAATGTCACGTCGACTATGTTGAATTATAAAATAGTTGTTGTTTTCGTACCTAATCAGCGACCCGATGAACCATAACCCATGACGATTTTGAGACTTTTTCACTCGATTTTACCCCTTTAGGGGTTTAATTTAAAAAAAATCCTGAAATACGTGTTTACTCATATTTTATCTATAGAAGTATATACAAACCAAACAAACTTTGGACCCCCGTTTCACCCCCTTAGGGGATGAATTTTGAAAAATCCTTTCTTAGTGTACCCCTAGACGTTTTATGGAACCTACTTGCCAAATTTGGAATCTGTAGACCCAGCGGTTTGGGCTGTGCGTTGATTAGTGAGTCAGTCAGTCAGTCAGTGAGGACAAAGCCTTTTATTATTATTTTCCCCATACAAACTTTGGACCCTCGTTTCACCCCCTTAGAGGATGAATTTTGAAAAGTCCTTTCTTAGTGTACCCCTAGACGTTATAAGGAACCTACTTGCTAAATTTGGAATCTCTAGACCCAGCGGTTTGGGCTGTGCGTTGATTAGTGAGTCAGTCAGTCAGTCAGTGAGGACAAAGCCTTTTATTATTATTTTCCCCATACAAACTTTGGACCCTCGTTTCACCCCCTTAGAGGATGAATTTTGAAAAGTCCTTTCTTAGTGTACCCCTAGACGTTTTATGGAACCTACTTGCCAAATTTGGAATCTGTAGACCCAGCGGTTTGGGCTGTGCGTTGATTAGTGAGTCAGTCAGTCAGTCAGTGAGGACAAAGCCTTTTATTATTATTTTCCCCATACAAACTTTGGACCCTCGTTTCACCCCCTTAGAGGATGAATTTTGAAAAGTCCTTTCTTAGTGTACCCCTAGACGTTATAAGGAACCTACTTGCTAAATTTGGAATCTCTAGACCCAGCGGTTTGGGCTGTGCGTTGATTAGTCAGTCAGTCAGTCAGTCAGTGAGGACAAAGCCTTTTATTATTATTTTCCCCATACAAACTTTGGACCCTCGTTTCACCCCCTTAGGGGATGAATTTTGAAAATTTCTTAGTGTACCCCTAGACGTTATAAGGAACCTACTTGCCAAATTTGGAATCTCTAGACCCAGCGGTTTGGGCTGTGCGTTGATTAGTGAGTCAGTCAGTCAGTGAGGACAAAGCCTTTTATTATTATAGATAGATTATTGTTTGTAAAATAAAAAAATTAGTTTGTTTAATTTTCGGTCATATGAGGACATCATCCCAATTTAATTTAAATACTACTATATTAAAAAACTAAAATACATCTATATTTCAGGGTAAGACGCTGAACAGTTCCAACCTATACTCACCCGTTCGAATCAACTCTAAGAGACTATCTATATTTAACTTAACAAGCTGTCAGCTTGGCGATTCACTGGTGAAATCGCTCGCTGCACTCAACGTGACCTCTGCCTCGACATTGGTTTTGACTGATCCCATCGGCGAGCTGCTCGCCGAACATGTTCACGGACTTGGCGAGCTTACATATTTTTTTGTCAAAGGATTAGGTATGTATGATTTACTATTAACATATGGTGCATAGACTCTGACATCGGACTAGTCCACAGGCTAAAGGTCGTGCAGCGAGCGATAGAGAGGGCTATGCTCGGGGTTTCTCTGCGGGATCGAATCCGGAACGAAGAAATTCCACAGAGAACCAAAGTTGTCGCCACAGCCTTCAGAATTTTCAAGCTGAAGTGGCAAAGGGCCGGTCATATCTGCCGAGTAAGTGATGGCAGATGGGGGAGCAAGAGACGAAGCGTTGGATGCCCTCCTTCTAGAATCTACATGATCCGATGACTTTAAGAAAGCTCCTCGAAGCGGCTGGATGCGGAAGGCGAAGGATTTTTTTTGGTGGAAAGCATAGGAAGGCTTATATCCAGCAGAGGGTAGATACAGGTTGATGATGATGATTTAATATTATACATGGTACAAAGACACAAGGCTTATTAATTGCACGCCGCTATTATGGTAATAATCAACAATATTATTGTCTACTTAACCTAAATCTTCCTATTGTTTACCTTGCAACCATGACAGCCGCGGCAGACCAGTCCCCTCTGGCAGCACCCGTTCACGAGTTGATGCATGGGGCAGCCATCGCCGCATTCAACCGTTTTATTGTGAATGCGGCGACCCGCTACACGACACCACCACTAGTTTGAACACTTTAGTGAGCATGACTACCTGGGCTGTCAGAGCGGCATAGTAAAACCTCTATTTATTTCCCTATGGTCTTTCTCTTTCTATCCACCTTCACCTACCAGATACTTACATTGTTTGACCCAGCATATTCCGTCCGTCGCTATCACTGATATTGCATATCTCATTTCAGTGTCATCAGTTCCTTATGGAGCTGAGTAGTCGCGTTCCCATTGCTTTGCCAGTTCTTTCACGACGGGTGTATCCCGATCCCGACTCCAGATCGCCATTTGTATATTGTAGTCTCGAATTGCTTCCGTGGTAGCAGTTTCCGCACGTTTTATAGTTTAATTGGTATAGACCGTAGATCTCTATAGACTAAGCTGAAGATTGATTCAGGTGTTATTTTGCGGAAGTCAAATTTACAGGCAATTTGATCTACACTACTTTGCGTGCTTCCGCCACCAATAAAGGCCGGCAATGCGATGGACTTGTCATTTGTAGGTTGTTGTTCTAACCATCAACATCTACAGATCGCCTGAGGATGCCTCGCGTAGAGGCGAAACACGTGTCGCAGAGACGACCACGGCAGTCGGGGCAGCGGCGGTCGCTGTATCTTCTGTTTCAGATGTTGAAGATTCGCCGAGACGACCACAGTAGCTGGAGCAGAGACGACCAAAGCAGCCACGGCAGTCGCATGCAACTACTAACGGTAGTGGGTGGGTGCCGGTAATTGGTGGTGGAAGCACGCAAAGTAGTGTAGATCAAATTGCCTGAAGATGTTTGTCATTAACTTTAAGCTAAGACCTATTTATCCCTATGGTATTTCTATTCCCCCCCCCCCCCCCCCCCCCCCCTCACCCACCAGATACTTACAGTTATTTAAGTTTATCTATGTTAAATTTTAGGTAAACTCAACACTATGCCAGAGAAAGACTCCAGCGCGAGCTTCTCAATAGAGCCTCACGTGTTCTCGTCCATCTCGGTGGAGTATCTGCATCTGGAGTTTGACGTCATCGGCGAGCTGCACGAGAAGGTGTTCCATGGTCTCAATAAACTCGAGGGTTTATCAATAATCTCGAAGAATGCCAGCAACTATGCAACTGCTGGCAGTTTCAAAGGTATACATTTTTATTCGACTAGGTTGCGACGTACGTACTTATATAAACGTATGAACTGCCTGATAGTAAGCAGTCATCTTTCATTATCATCATTGACGAGCTCGGTGGCGTAGCTCAATGACGCGGCTTCGACACCAACGCTCGTGGGTTCGATTCCCACATAGGACAAACATTTGTGTGCATGAACATGTCTGTTTGTCTTAGTCTGGGTGTTTTCTATGTATCATAAGTATGTATATACAAAAAAAAATGTATTTACGTATGTTTATCAGTTGTCTAGTACCCATAACACAAGCTTCGCTTACTTTGGGGCTAGATGGCGCTGTGTAATTTGTCTGAGAATATTTATTTATTTATCTCTGTAGACGCTTGCGGCACCAGAGGCATCACTCAAGTGTTGCCGACCCTGTAAAACCCCTTTATGCATTTTTTAAGACAGTATATATATATTTTTTTTTAAATATTGTCAGACAAACTACACAGCGCCATCTAGCTCCAAAGTAAGCGAAGCTTGTGTTGTGGGTACTAGACAACTGATAAACATACGTAAATACATTTTTTTTTGTAAATACATACTTATGATACATAGAAAACACCCAGACTAAGACAAACAGACATGTTCATGCACACAAAATGGGAATCGAACCCACGAGCGTTGGTGTCGTAGCCGCGGCATTGACCGCTACGCCACCGAGCTCGTTATAAGATATGTTAAGATTTGTTAGGTACTCATTTATATTATGCAATTGCTTCATTTTATTGATATCTAATGTTATGTTTTATTGCTATTGCTTCATCCAAAATACGAATGTAATTATGCTAATTTTAGAACTAGATTTAAGGATTATAAATATTTATTTAATAAGGAATACAGAAGGATATATAAAAGCCTTGTCTACGACAGGGGTGTGCGTTATGTACGAAGTAAGCCGATCTGCGCACACTCAGCGGCTCTCTACTAGGGTTGCCAACTTTTTTATCAAGAAAAACAGTATATTAAAAGCTGCGTAGTAAAACAAACAGTATACTAAGGCCCAGTGCATGCGGAACAGTACAATAAACAGTGCTATGGTCAAATTAAGTTTTTTTCAACAGTATTAAAGCATAGAAAACAGTATAATACTGTTTTCAACAGTATGGTTGGCAACCCTACTTTCTACACCGCTGAGTGTGCGCATATTGCGATTGGCTTCGTGTCAAACGGTACTCATGACATAGGCACGACGTTAGCTTATCATACATAGGCCACATCATTTCACGTATACGTGACATAGGCACGACGATGTGTGAGATGAAAAATGTGTGAGGATGAATACCCTGCCTATGTGAAGAGGTGCGACTATAAAACGATGCCGTGGGTATCATATCAAACAACTCCTCTAATCCACGCTATAGTCGGTAGAAAACGCAAGGAGAGGCAGTTATTGCTGCACACAAGGGCGGATTCAGCTTTGGCGCCAGGGGAAGGTCACATAGTTGTGGTTTTCTTTATACTACGTCGGATGACCGGCAAGCATACGGCCCGCCTGATGTGTAGCGGGTACCGTAACCGTATTAACGCTCGCAACATAATATATCACTTGCGCGCCGCCACCCCCACTGCCTACGCAGTATCTCCTTCTTTTCTGGTGACCTCACTCACTCGCAGGAACACAACAACCCTCAAGGGAATTGTTATTTGGCTGCGGTATTCTGTGAGGTGGAGGAACATTCCCCATTCGGGTAGCTTACAATTACGCTCCCTACCTCTCTTTTCGCCAGAGCTTCGTTTGTCAGTCAGCGGGGTGCACCACGTGCAGGTGAAGTTGGATTTGGTTCAAAGATGTTGATAAACCACTTACACCCCAAAAACTGTGGTCAAGTCACACTCAAGTTATAATTAAATTTTCATAATAATACAGGTAAAAGTAGGTATTTTAGTAAGTACTGTACTTAATCTATATTGTGACAAAAATATATATAAAACCTTTAAGTTAGACAATTTTAATTACTGGTCCATCTAGGTCCTGGACCCAGCCGAGGGGATAGTCATGATCCCCATGACCCTCACCCTGGATCCGCCCTTGGCTGCACATCTAGTATTTGTATGCTCCCTTTGTAAAATCTATTAATTATTCATTGGAGACTATTATTACTACGGCATGGCCATGTGGTTTCCGGTAGACTAGAATAGAATCACTCCGTCTCTTCCCGTGGATGTCTGGTTTCGGGTAGACTAGAATAGAATCACTCCGTCTCTTCCCGTGGATGTCTTACAAGGCGAGTAAGGGAAATAAATGCATGCTCACAGGACTGTACATTATCCTCAAGTAATCTTATGGATTCTGAGGCTGATGAATTGAGAGAGGCAGTCGTATCAATGGGAACATTGGTAAAAAAGTTTCCAAATGCATTAGCAACATCTTGATTTGAAGTTAATATATTATTATTACATTTCAAAGAGTAGTCGTTTTCTTTAACTTTAATTTTGCCAGTCTCTTTGTTGACAATGTTCCAAACAGTTTTACACTTGTTGGTAGAATTTTTAATTTTATTATTTACTAGCTTTCGCCCGCGGCTTCGCTCGCGTGACATTCGGTGCAAACACGTGTTTACTCATTAATCAATAGAAGTACTCGTGTAAAATTTAGGATAAAATAGTCCAACTAATCTTTTCCCATACAAACCAACTAATCTCGTATGGCATTTCAACCTCATCGCACGTCAATAGAGAATGATGGTCACGTTAGCCACGTAGAATTTTAAAATCGTTGTTGTTTTCGTAATCAGCGACCCGATAAACCATAAAAGCAATACCTATGACGATTTTCAGACTTTTTGACCCCATTTTACCCTTTTAGGGGTTGATATTTTCAAATCGATGCCATTTTTGTAATTGACGTCCCAGAAAACCATACAATCAACACCCATATTGATATTATGACATTTTAACCTCACCGTACCCTCACAGGGGTGATTTTATGTCATGTCGGCTATGTTCGATTATAAAATAGTTGTTGTTTTCGTAATCAGCGACCCGATAAACCATAAAAACAATACCCATGACGATTTTCAGACTTTTTCACCCCGTTTTACCGCTTTAGGGGTTGAATTTGGAAAATACTGAAACATGTGTTTACTCATTTATCTATAGAAGTACTCGTGTAAAGTTTCGGATAAAATAGCCCAAATAATCTTGTTTCCCCATACAAACTTTGGACCCCCGTTTCACCCCCTTAGGGGATGAATTTTGAAAAATCCTTTCTTAGTGCACCCCTAGACGTCATAAGGAACCTATGTGCCAAATTTGGAATCTATAGACCCAGCGGTTTGGGCTGTGCGTTGATATGTCAGTCAGTCAGTTTCTTCTTTTATATATTTAGACTAGCGACCCGCCCCGGCTTCGCACGGGTGCAATGCTGTTACTAAATGTACTACAGAAAGTCTTTGCGCTTTGTCCTATCCAGTCCTTCCCCAGTTATAGGCACACGCCGCCGGCTCCGCGGCCGGTACCGCCACAGCCGTTATGTCCCTGCATTTTAAATGTGTAATATCTTCTAAACTATTCATTTAAATTACATGCTGTGAAGGGCCATATTGATCTATATTAAATGCGCAATGTATTTAAGGTACTTAATTGGATAAGGATTAATTCTGTATTGCTTAAAATCGATTCGTAAATAAGGCATTATTTCTTGTAAAATGCAAAGGATAAAATAACGGTTATTGTGTGTTACCACTAAGAGATATACATATACCATCGCGAACTTTTTTGTAGACCATTTTAAGGTGAACAATACTGTACTACATTATTTTGATCTATCTCGTTGGGTTCAGCCAGCGTTTGCAATGGAAGAGCAAAAAAATGTGTTTATTTACGACATCACATTAGAAACGTCTAAATTATCAGTGTTTTTCTACTATGTTATGCATATATTATACATATAAACTTTCCAGTTGAATCACTCTATCTATTAAAAAAAACCGCATCATAATCCGTTGCGTAGTTTCAAAGATTTAAGCATATAAAGGGACATAGGGACAGAGAAAGCGACTTTGTTTTATACTATGTAGTGATGTAGTTAGACTTGGCTACCTTACAGACTTTCTTGAAGATTTTGGAATACTGTCTAACGTGTTCTGTAAAATTGCCATCCCGTCTATACGATTTTTGAGCATACAAATCATATAGTGTATTTCGACTTTTATAAATACCTTTGGTAGCCCATTCACAAAATTTAATATTGTTTCTGACTTTAACCACTTTTTGTTCAAATATGTTATTAAATTCTTCAGACATTACATTAAAAAGATCACCATATAACTTGTTAGGATCATTTTCCGTGTATACTATTTGTGGCAACTTATCCTTCAAAACACTTTTGAATTTTGATATTTTACTACCAGTAATTGGTCTGAACGAAATAAGTTTTTTCCACAACTACGTTATTGAATATGACTAACTGTCCACAGTGATCTGAAGGTAAGTCATTAATTATACATTTATTTAAGTACACCGAATTACAGAAGACATTATCCAGACAGGTAGCGGAGGTTGGAGTAATTCGCGTGGGCTCAAGGAATAAGTTATGCAAGTTAAAAGATTTAAATAAATTTAAAAAATTTGATTTAATAGTACTATCAACAAGCAAATCAATGTTGAAATCACCACAAACAATTAGGTTCTTATTACTTTTAAATGCTAACTTTAATACATCCTCCATGACCTCCTCGAATATTTTGTACACACTATTTGGGGGTCTATATACACATATAATTAAATGTTTGTCTAACTCGGCACAAGATATCTCGATAGTACATTCAACAGAAAGCCGAGTAATGTCCACACGCTCTTTGACTAACATGCAATCTTTAACTAAAATTAACGAACCGCCTCTAGTAGTCGACTTCCTGTTGAAACAGCTAGCAACTTTGTAGTTATTAATATGAAAGATCATCTGACTATCGTTTAACCAATGTTCAGTTAAGCACAAAACGTCAACATTTTTCAATTCTAAAAACAATTGTACAAGCAATTCGCTGCCAGGAAAGCTTTGTATGTTTTGATGTACAATTTTTAATTCAGCAAGCTTTCCCTCTGTCCTGTGAAGCAGTTTAAATCTGCAGTCAAGTTGCCTACATTACAATTATTTTGTTTACAGTGTAAACCCGTTACATAATTAATGTTGTAGGCAAGTAAAGAAGAAATCTTATATCTAGATTTTTTAGAAAGATGTAAATGGTCTTTCGTCAAATAAAAATCACAAATAAAATTATTTGTGTCAAAGAATATAATATCATCACTGTGACGACATATCAGTGTATGTAGTAGATTGTTCAAATAGTGTATCCTAGAGTTTGCTTGTGTAGATTGGCAGCTACTGTATGGGAACGCACAGAATATGGTTTTGACTATATGCTGGTAGATAAAAAATATACCTAATTGTAAAAGACGTGTCTAAGTGCCCGCGAGGGCCCACAGAATAAAGAATTTTGACTTTGACTTTGACTTTGAATACATTACCAAACATCGATCAGGCCTCCCCAACCCGTCTGGCCAGCGTGGGGAGTGTAGGCCAAATCATCCTTCTGTCTGCGACGGACGAGAGAGGGTCGTGCTCCTGTAGTGGAGACTAAAATGACCTGATGATGATGATGATTATTACTAGACTTGCCAGAGGTAACAAGGGTTATATGTAAATGCTAGATCATAGAAGCAAATAATAACTAACTTTTTTTACATTATTTTAGACCTTACCGCTGTGAAATGGATCGATTTGTCAGGATTGCAACAGTTGCCCAGCAGCCTATTTCGAAACAAGACGAGGCTGACGTCGGTGACTATCACAAATAGCCGTATAGAACAGCTGTCTCCGGATTTATTCCTTAGTAAACGTTTAAGAATGGTGAGTCTATTATATAAAGTAACATGGCCTGACGTACAGATTCATCAACGCCGAGGCAAAACTACTGTAGCTAGAAACGTGATATTTGGACCACGGCTTCCTTTTGTGACGCATATAGGTCCACTAACGAGGGATTTTGCGAAAATCACCCCCTAAAGGGTAAAAAGGGGTATTAACGTTTGTATATAACTTATTTGTTTGTGGTCAGATCTGTTTGGAATTTCTTGATATTGCTCTTTGACATAATTTAATAAAACTCAAAATCAATATTTTCTAAAATTCGATCTCCTAAGGGTAAAAAGGGGTATAATAATACTTTGTATGGGGAAAAAATATTAATGGGTATGTCGGCTTGGAACTTGTACATGTAGTCCTAAAAGAAAATAAGTAAACACGTATTTCACGATTTTTCGATATTCAACCCCTAAGTTGGTAAACAGGGGTATGAATGTATTTTTTCAGAGTCAGACTCATGATTGAGCATTTTATTATAATGTGTTGTATATTTTGGGAATAGCCTCAGAAAACTCTTTATTTTGATAAATAAATAAATAAATATTTCTGGACAATTTACACAGCGCCATCAATCCCCAAATTAAGCGCAAAGCTTGTACTATGGGTAGATAACTGATATTATACTTAAATACATATTTTTTTTGTAAATACATACTTATAATACATAGAAACCACCTAGACCAAGACAAACAGACATGTTCATGCACACAAATATTTGTTTTGTGTGGGAAACGAACCCGCGACCTCGGAGTCAAAGTGGCCATTGCTAACCATTCGACCACCGAGCTCGTCAGTACCAAACACCTTCAGCAGTCGACGATAAAATGTGGTGTGTATGGGGAAATCCATTGCGATTAGATGGAAACGGGAAGGTTGAGCCACATCGAAACGTGGGCGGGCCGCTAGTATATTCATAAAGGGCAATATTTAAAAAAAAAATGGGCTATGTCATTATATGTCATGGACACGACCGTGTGTTGTACGTGAATACGTTATATGCACTAAAATTATCTCAAAATGTCAGCGCTTCCCCTGCGATGTTCCGTAGTCCTTACTTAGCGTAATAAATTCTTTGATCCTTCATCTATCCAGTTGTGCGAATGAATTTTGGATGGAGGAAAATGATAGCTTTGTAGCTGCAACACCAAACTGTACACCCTAATTTTATTATCATTCGTATTTTTTAATTGCTTCCCTATGGAAGCAATATTAAAGATATATTCAGGTCAAAAATTATCTTAATCATAATAATAATCAACTTCATAACTAGCAATAAAAGCAGTTATGGCAGGCGTCCGTCCCTCTTCTGTAATAGCCCGGTATTAAGTTCACCCAGATCTCATCTCCATAGCCCATTTATTTTCCATCACACTTCGCAATAGTCTCAACGCCTGCCGAGACCTGCTCATGGACATATCGTTCTATTGACATATCCTGGAGCGGGTCACGGCGGGCGTACAACATTACATCAAACTTCTCAAAGGGGCCTCTACGCGTTGGATCCATATCCCCGCGCACGCCTATCAAATGACCGGGCTTGACCCGTGATTAAAAAGAGATCATAATCATCATCCATTTAATAATGAGTACATTTATACATATATACCTATGTAGTCATTGTAATCAGGCTGCTTGCAAAAACAATTTGATAACACATAAAATAATAGAGTAGTACAGTCTAGGTTTAAGTCAAAAGTTATTTTGTCAACGTATCACAAGTCAAAATGGTAAATTAAATTAAAATGTCAGTATTAATATATAGATGTTTACTTAGAGAATGTATCATTCAGTATTTACTGTCCATGAATTCTTTGACGCTATAGAAACACTTATCATTTAACCATTTAGTTAATAATAATATAATTTCTTTATTCAAGTAACCATGACTCAATATATTAGTAAAATCTTAGTCTACATGTTAGTTATATTAGCATCATAATTAATTAATTGATTGTTGAACCAATCTCACCGCTGCACCATTCCATGAGAAATGCAACAACAGCGAGACAAATACGTGCAGTCAAATCGACCAGCAATCATGGCCAGGATGCTGTTGCCGCTGGCCCGCACCCTGCGCACCAGGGATGCACACCTTTTACGCATCGTTGTATAAAAGCAATCGACACGCGCTGTGGCAAACATCCCCGAGGCGCTACAGTAACGTAAATAATAGAGTTGAATGTAGTTTTAAATTTATTTTTATTTAAACATTTTATACTATTAGACAGTTACAGAAAAATGCAGTAAAATGCTTACAATATGTGTATACAAATATTTAATAATATTTGTATACACATATTGTAAGCATTTTTCCTGTATATATTATTGTTACGAGCTAGGGTTCTGGATTTGGATGTAAAACGCCAATGACAACTTGCAAGGATTTATTCACGCAGGGTCTGGTCTGCAGGTCTTCACAACACGAAGTCCACACGAAGATTCCAAATCGCAGGTCAAATCGAAGTCCAATAGTATCGCTGAGGTCGTAGGTTATCGCTTGTCTCGCAGGTAGATTCGCTCGAAGTTTACTCTCCCGAAGTCCAAACTGAACTCATCTGTGCGCCGCGGCGGTCGCTATTTATATTCGCCGGCAAGGGTTCTCGAATGTTCTCGTATATACATGTATGTACTTCCCTTCGGAACGTGTCTCGAACATTTTCATGTCATAGTGTTATGAACCTTATGTTAGTAGACATACGGGTCATTATTGCTTGCAGCGAAGTATGCGGCGACTATTCTAGAAGGTTCCTTTCTAGATCGTTCGAGACAGGAGCGACATTATTACACCCGTTTGGTTGATACAATTTACGAAGATAATTAGTTCTAACATGTCTTTTCTTATCTTATCTTAAAAATTGAGCCCTCGCGTGACGCCTGGCAGATATGAAACAAACATCGAAACTGGGTATTTTGTACATATTAGAATCGAATCCTATTAGGTTGGATGTTTTGAGATATGGTCATTTTAGGAATCGGAAACTTTGATAGCGTTGGAAATTTTGAGAATTTGTTATTCTTATTTTATTGACGAGCTGGTGGCGTAGCGGTCAATGACGCGGCTTCGACACCAACGCTCGTGGGTTCGATTCCCACATAGGACAAACATTTGTGTGCATGAACATGTCTGTTTGTCCTAGTCTGGGTGTTTTCTATGTATCATAAGTATGTATTTACAAAAAAAATGTATTTACGTATGTTTATCAGTTGTCTAGTACCCATAACACAAGCTTCGCTTACTTTGGGGCTAGATGGCGCTGTGGAATTTGTCTGACAATATTTATTTATTTATTCTTGAGCTGAGAGGGCTCAGAGTGCTGAGTGCGAGTTTTTTATTCACTTTCGCTAATGCTAAGGTCAACGTAAACAAACCGAGCGAATAGAGAAGTACTCTCATGTTGTGAATTTACCAGACGCGTGTTACAAATCCAATTTAGCCGTGTTGCTCACTTCGAAATGTGAGCGGGTAAGCTATATAATTTTGATATGTAACACGCGTCATATAAATTCACAACATGAGAGTACTTATCTATTTGGTCGGTTTGTTTACGTTCACATGATCTGACGTGAATAAAAATCTCGCACTCAGCACTCTGTCTATCTACCGACAAACAGTCGAAGTAGAACCAATCCCGTACCAATTAAAGTTAACGTTGTCGAAATAGATTAAGTTAGTAAACTCGCTATGTACGTATGTTACTATATACGAGTACTGCACATTAATATATGACGAGCTCGGTGGTCGAATGGTTAGCAATGACCAGTTTGACTCCGAGGTCGCGGATTCAATTCCCGCACAAGACAAACATTTGTGTGCATGAACATGTCTGTTTGTATTGGTCTGCGTGTTGTATATTAGGTTGGAGAAAAAGTCTTTTCGTATTTTATATGAAAATTCAAAACATTTTTTACTAAAGTTTATTTACATTTAACTAAAGTATGTAGGTGCCATTTTGTTCGATAACTTTTTGCCATCTTGTAGGTAGAGACATGATCCCATTACTATAGAAATTTTGGGACTTCTGTTCAAAAAACCATGACAAGTGGTTTTGGCAGTCTTCTCGTGATGTTAACCTGACATTGCCTAAAGAATTCTGAAGAGACCGAAACAGGTGGAAATCAGAAGGTGCAAGGTCAGGACTATACGGCGGATGCCATTAACACCTTCCAGTCAAACTCTCTTAATTTTTGCTGAGTGGCTAAAGATGTGTGAGGTCTAGCGTTATCATGATGAAAAATCACTCTCCTTCTGTTAATTAATTCCGGCCGCTCTCTCTCAACTTTTTGCTTTAATCTCATCAGTTGTTCACAGTAGAGTTCAGAATCGATAGTCCTGCCTGGCGGTAACAGCTCATAATGAATAATGCCCTTCCAATCCCACCATACACACAGCATCACCTTATTGCGGGTTAACCCGGGTTTTGCCAGAGTCTGTGAAGCCTGACCGGCCTTTGACCACGACCTTTTTCGCACGTTCTTGTCGTACGTGATCCACTTTTCATCACCAGTTATAAGCTTTTTCAAAAACGGTTCGCTTTCATTACGTCGTAGTAAAGAATCGCAAATGAGTACACGGTTCATTAAGTTTCTTTCAGTGAGATCGTGAGGCACCCAAATATCGAGCTTTTTAGTGTACCCAGCTTTTTTCAAATGCGCCAAAACTGTTTTGTGGTCAATTCCTAATTCTTCAGCTACGTCGTAACTACTGATATGCTGATCTTGCTCCACTTTTTCAAAAATGGCATCCCTTTTATCCGTAATAGGGCGACCAGAGGGACGTGCATCTTTCACATCAAAATTTCCTGATTGAAAACGCTTAAACCAAATTTGTGCTACTCTCACAGACACTGCACTAGATCCATAAACGTCACAAATTTTTTTCGCAGCTTGCGTTGCATTTTTACTTTTTTTGTAGTAAAATTTTAAAATGAAACGAATTTCTTCATTAGATTCACTCATCTTGACAGTAAAAAAAACAAATGAAAATCACACATATAACTAATTTGAATTTGGAATTATCTTTTTTAAAATTTTAACTTTTTAAAGATATCAAAACCTGCTAGATACAAATGGTATAACCAAAGAGATTTTATTACAAGTTCATACATACTAAAATGCGAAAAGACTTTTTCCCCTACCTATTATGTAATAATATATTTGTATTTACAAAAGAAAAAATATATTTAAGTATTATATCAGTTATCTAGTACCTGTAGTACAAACTTTGCTTAGTTTGGGACTAGATGGCCGTGTGTAATATTTATTATTTATTTTTGACGAGCTCGGTGGCGTAGCGGTCAATGACGCGGCTTCGACACCAACGCTCGTGGGTTCGATTCCCACATAGGACAAACATTTGTGTGCATGAACATGTCTGTTTGTCTTTGGGTGTTTTCTATGTATCATAAGTATGTATTTACAAAAAAAAATGTATTTACGTATGTTTATCAGTTGTCTAGTACCCATAACACAAGCTTCGCTTACTTTGGGGCTAGATGGCGCTGTGTAATTTGTCTGACAATATTTATTTATTTATAACCGTTTCAGATAACCATTACGAATAACATCGGTGTTTTAACGCTCCAGCCGAGGATATTTGCAGACCTCGCCATACTGAGGGTATATGTTACCAACTGTAGTGTACCACAACTGCCACCAGATGTCTTCGACGGTAGCACCGAGCTGAATGTCATAGAAATGGCTAATAACAGCATCAGCGAGCTACCACCAGAGGTGTTTTACTCCCAAGCAAAGGTGCATACCCTAAATTTGCAGAATAATAAAATTCGCCAGCTACCTTCAACAGTTTTTAGCGGGATGTTTAAATTAAAGCATATTTATTTGGATGGAAACTTGGTAGAGGTTTTACCTGAGTGAGTACTTTGTTTTTTATTATTATCTCTTTTTAGGGTTCCGAACCTCAAAAGGAAAAACGGAACCCTTATAAGATCACTTTGTTGTCCGTCTGTCTGTCTGTCTGTCTGTCTGTCAAACATTTCTATGTCGAGAATGCGTGGAGGTATCAAGCTCAAATTTGAACTGTATACACAGGTCTACGGTCCCATGAAGTTAAAAAAAAATCAAACTGCTAAGTTTACGTAGAAAAAAGTTACGGCCGTTTATTCAGCAAAAAACGCATATTTCGACACACTCAAAGGAATCAAAACCTATAGGGTACTTCCCGTTGACCTAGAACTATGAAATTTGGCAAGTAACATCGTTATAGACTACAAGTACAGGAATAAATCTCAAAACTATACATTTGTAAATAGATCTAAAAAAATAGGGGGTCTATATTTTTTATAGGGTGACGAAATTTCAAATTGAAACTACTAGTTCAAATGGGGTATCATATGAAAGGGCTTGATGTACACATTGCAAAATATATTTTATTTATTTTTTTCGACGCATTATTTCTTATTTATAATGAAAAATATCAAATTTAATAATGATACTACGTACCTACGGAACCCTCGGTGGGCGAGTCCGACTCGCACTTGTCCGGTTTTTTAATCTCGGATCAAGCCCGGTCATTTGATAGGCGTGCGCGGGGATATGGATCCAACGCGTAGAGGCCCCTTTGAGAAGTTTGATGTAATGTTGTACGCCCGCCGTGACCCGCTCCAGGATATGTCAATGGAACGACATACCAACGGTCAATGACGCGGCTTCGACACCAACGCTCGTGGGTTCGATTCCCACACGGGACAAACATTTGTGTGCATGATCATGTCTGTTTGTCTTGGTCTGGGTGTTTTCTATGTATCATAAGTATGTATTTACAAAAAAAAAAGTGTATTTACGTATGTTTATCAGTTGTCTAGTACCCATAACACAAGCTTCGCTTACTTTGGGGCTAGATGGCGCTGTGTAATTTGTGTGACAATATTTATTATATTTATATTTATTTATTATGTTGGTTTCCAGCAGACTAGAATAGAATCACTCCGTCTCTTCGCGTGGATGTTGTACAAAGCGACTAAGGGAAATAAATTATAAAACATCGATCAGGCCTCCCCAACCCGTCTGGCCAGCGTGGGGAGTGTAGGCCAAATCCTCCTTTTGTCTGGGACGGACGAGAGCGGGTCGTGCTCCTGTAGTGGAGACTAAAATGACCTGATAATGATGTTTTTATATGAGAGGTGGGCAAACAAGCATGTGGGTCACCTGATGGAAAGCAATTACCACCGCCCATGGAGATCAACAATACCAAGGGGTTGCTGATCCGTTCCCAGCCTTATTTAGGGAAATATAGGCTCTGTTCTTGAAGGCTGCTATGTCGTAGATGTTCGAAAATCGCTGAGGGAAGTTGATTCCTTAATTTCAACGTTCATGGTATTAAGTGTCTTAGGAATCGTACTGTAGTAGATCGCCTACTAAACGTACTGTATAGATTATCAAGATGATGTGGATGGAAGTTGTACGATAGTGGAACTCAGCAGCAGGTATGATATACAGCTCATCCGAGTACTCCTCGTAATATAATTTGTATAGAACGCAAAGTGGCGAAACATCTATAAAAAATAAAATAAAAATATTTTATTTCAGTCTTTATTTCTTCTATGTGTATCTCCTCATTAAGATCTGCTACTCTATCTCCTTTCTCATACAATACAGTACCTTCCTCTGTTAATGTTTCTATGTCAACAACGTTTACATCTAAATTCTCAAACTTTATATTCCATAAGCTATCATATTCCACTTCTTTGTATGACATTGGTTCAGCTTTGATCTCAACTTCTTTTACATTATCTATGCGTGTAGTGTAGTATGCGATATCTATGCGTGTAGGGAGAGAGTGCAGTCGATCAAGATCATTGGGTCACCAACGATTCGGATTAATGTATGATGTGATTATTTAAGTTGAATTTTGAATTTCAATCTTAGACACGGAGCCAAAGGTGTGCACTCCACACAAATTCCTAGTGGCACCGACGTCGACTAACTGGGACACCATGGACTTGTGGTCTTGTGTGAGGAGTGCCGGCCGTCTCTCCCGTCACTTTCAACGATATTATCCGTCGCTCTCTTGCCAGCGTCAATGTACCGGCTATCTAAGAGCCGCAAGGTATCGTACGTGACGATGGCAAGAAGCCTGACGGTATGTCTCTCGTTCCCTGGAAGATGGGTAGAGCCTTGGCGTGGGACGCCACATGCGTAGACACCTTGGCTCCTTCTCATCTTGCAGGAACGAGAAATCGTGCGGGCGCGGCGGCTGAGACGACTGAGCGATTTAAGATCAACAAATATAGTGTTATCGGCCTCGAATACTCATTTGTTCCATTCGGGTCGACACCCTTGGTCCATGGGGTCCCAGCACAAAAAGGTTTGTAAAAGAATTAGGAAAAAAATTGGTCGACGTAACTAGTGACCCAAGATTTGGCACATTCTACACATCATATATTGACATCTAGCGAGGTAATGATGGTAGTGTGATATATATAATATCATGTAATGCAATTGACTACCTCGTTGTTGTTGTTTAGTGTTGTGCGGTGTGTATGGACGCATACATCTCTAGGGGTGTATGCGTCAATACACACAGTACCTACATGTGCAGTGGTGTTTCGCCTGGTTAATGTCGACTTCGGTCCCAGGCAGGCACCACTGTATATTGTCTGTGTGTATGGAAGGACACATGTATGTCGGTAGATGTCCCTCACTCTATAAAATTCAACCCTTCAGCCCTTAAGTGGCTTAAATACATCCCAAAAGACCTAGACCTGCTTCTCATAAGCTCAGCCGCATTAGAGCGGCTCCTAAAAAATTACGCGGTGGTGCAAGCGCCATTGGAGACTGCCCGGGCAAAGAGCCACTCGCTCGAGGCCCGTACGTACCCCTCGAGGGTACATGTACTCAGGTCAGGTCAATATACTACAGTGAATAAACGGAGTTCGAACTAAATGGACGTGTAATTATCTATAAATATAAAATTCAAAGTCCTGACTGACTGACTGACTGACTGATATATCAACGCACAGCCCAAACCGCTGGGTCTAGAGATTCCAAATTTGGCACGTAGGTTCTTTATGAAGTCTAGGGGTACACTAAGAAAGGATTTTTCAAAATTCATCCCCTAAGGGGGTGAAACGGGGGTCCAAAGTTTGTATGGGGAAACGAGATTAGTTGGACTATTTTATCCGAAACTTTACACGAATACTTCTATAGATAAATGAGTAAACACGTGTTTCAGGATTTTTCAATATTCAACCCCTAAAGGGGTAAAATGGGGTGAAAAAGTCTGAAAATCGACATGGGTAGGGTTTTTATAGCTTTTCGGGTCGCTGATTACGAAAACAACAACTATTTTATAATCCAACATAGCCGACGTATCATAAAATTACCCCTGAGGGGGTCCGATGGGATTGAAATATATAAAAGAGGAACCTGAGTGTCTGACTGATATATATCAACGCACAGCCCAAACTGCAGGGTCTAGAAATTCCAAATTTGGCATGTAGATTCCATATGATGTCTAAGGGTGCACTAAGAAAGGATTTTTCAAAATTCATCCCCTAAGGGGGTGAAACGGGGGTCCAAAGTTTGTATGGGGAAAGAAGATTAGTTGCACTATTTTATCCGAAACTTTACATGAGTACTTCTATAGATAAATGAGTAAACACGTGTTTCAGGATTTTTCAAAATTCATCCCCTAAAGGGGTAAAATGAAACGAAAAAGTCTGAAAATCGTCATGGGTATTGTTTTTATGGTTTATCGGGTCGCTGATTACGAAAAAAACAACTATTTAATAATCCAACATAGCTTGTGGGGGTGCGGTGGGGTTGAAATGTCATAATATCAATATGGGTGTTGATTTTATGGTTTATCTGGGACATCAATTACATAAATGGCATCGATTTGAAAATATCAACCCCGAAAAGTGTAAAATGGGTCAAAAAGTCTGAAAATCGTCATGGGTATTGTTTTTATGGTTTATCGGGTCGCTGATTACGAAAACAACATACGATTTTAAAATTCAACGTGGCTAACGTGACCATCATCCTCTATTGAGGTGCGATGAGGTTGAAATGTCTATATATATCATTAAATGTGTCGTTATTACGGGTTTTCGGGACGCCAATCCATACTAATATTATAAATGCGACAGAATGTCTGTTACTCTTCACGCTTAAATCCCTGGATCGATTTAGATGAAATTTGGTTGAGAGATAGCTTGAGTCCTGGGAAAGGACATACCTAAGATAGTTTTTATTTCAGCAATTACTTATTATTGTTATTTATTGTACCCGTAGGGCTGTAACGTGACTATTATCCCCTATTGGCGTGCGATGGCGTTAAAATGTCTGAAATGTGGTGAAAAAGTGTGAAAATCGTCATAGGTTTTGTTTTTGTGGTATATCGGGTCGCTGATTACGAAAAAAACAACTATTTAATTATCCAACATAGCCGACGTGTCATAAAATCACCCCTAAGGGGGTCCGATGGGATTGAAATTTATAAAAGAGGAATCTGAGTGTCTGACTGATATATATCAACGCACAGCCCAAACTGCTGGGTCTAGTGATTCCAAATTTGGCACGTAGGTTATTTATGAAGTCTAGGGGTACAATAAGAAAGGATTTTTCAAATTTCATCCCCTAAGGGGGTGAAACGGGGGTCCAAAGTTTGTATAGGGAAACGAGATTAGTTGGACTATTTTATCCGAAATTTTACACGAGTACTACTGTAGATAAATGAGTAAACACGTGTTTCAGGATTTTTCAATATTCAACCCCTAAAGGGGTAAAATGGGGTGAAAAAGTCTGAAAATCGTCATAGGTTTTGTTTTTATGGTATATCGGGTGGCTAATTACGAAAACAACAACTATTTTATGATCTAACATAGCCGACGTAACATAAAATCGCCCCTGTGGGGATGCGATGGGGTTTGGAATATATAAAAGTAGAAACTGAGTGACTGATTGATATATATCAACGCACAGCCCAAACTGCTAGGTCTAGAGATTCCAAATTTGGCACGTAGTTTCCTTATGATGTCTAAGGGTGCACTAAGAAAGGATTTTTCAAAATTCAACCCCTAAAGCGGTAAAACGGGGTGAAAAATTCTGAAAATCGTCATGGGTATTGTTTTTATGGTTTATCAGGTCGCTGATTACGTAAACAACAACTATTTTATAATCCAACAACGTACGGTGGAGTTAAAATGTCATAATATCAATATGAGTGTTGATTCTATGGTTTTCTGGGACGTCAATTACAAAAATGGCATCGATTTGAAAATATCAACCCCTATAAGGGTAAAACGGGGTCAAAAAGTCTGAAAATCGTCATGGGTATTGTTTTTATGGTTTATCGGGTCGCTGATTACAAAAACAACAACGATTTTAAAATTCAACGTGGCTAACGTGACCATCATCCTCTATTGAGGTGCGATGAGGTTGAAATGTCTATATATCAATATATGTGTCGTTTTTACGGGTTTTTGGAACGCCAATCCATACTAATATTATAAATGCGACAGAATATAAATAATATATAAATATATATATATAAATCTTTTATTGAAAAAACGTAAGTAACAAAAAACTTAAGTCTAAATTAACATAATGGAATAATTTGAACTTAAGTCTAAATTAACATAATGGAAGAATGTCTGTTACTACTTCACGCTTAAATCGCTGGACCGATTTAGATAAAATTTGGTTAAGAGATACCTTGAGTCCTGGGAAAGGACATAACTAAGATAGTTTTTATCCCAGAAATTACTTATTATTGTTATTTATTGTACCCGTAGGGCGATAACTTGACTATCATCCCCTATTGGGGTGAGATGGCGTTGAAATGTATAAAATGTGGTGAAAAAGTCTGAAAATCGTCATAGGTATTGTTTTTATAGTATATCGGGTCGCTGATTACGAAAAAAACAACTATTTAATAATTCAACATAGCCGACGTGACAACTCTGTAGGGGTGCAATGGGGTTGAAATGTCATAATATCAAGTTGATTCTATGGTTTTCTGGGACGTTAATTACGACAATGGCATCGATTTGAAAATATAACGTAGTGGACATGAATTACTTAAAAAGATTTTTTCAAATTTTACCTCTAAGAGGGTGAAACGGAGTTCCAAAGTTTGTATGGAAAACGAGATTAGTTGGTTTGTATGGGAAAACAGGATTAGTTGGACTATTTTATCCTAAATTTTACACGAGTACTGCTATTGATTAATGAGTATTGCCCCGAATGTCACGCGAGCGAAGCCGCGGGCGAAAGCTAGTTAAATATAATCATGCTCTCGAGCCACCACATGGCGACCCTGCGGAGCGGGCCTATTGTGCACAAATGTGACAGACGATATAAGATACGAACACCACGCTAGCATCTTGGGAACGATACCACATGAGCTAAACTTTTTACATTTATTTTAGTTTAGTTTTATTTTAGTACTGTTTAGTTTTATAGTTGTATTTAACAAATATATGTCAAATAAAGAATGAATACTCAGTTGAATTGAATGCTTGTCCACAGGTATATATTTGCGAATCTCAAAAGCCTTGAGACAGTTAGCATTCGTAACAACAGATTGAGGAAAATATCAGTCTCGGCATTTTTCTTTTCAGATTCCATAAAATCTCTAAGTTTCTCTGACAATGCCTTGAATCAGGATTTCATGAAATTGTTAACTATTTTTGAATTTAACTTAGAAACTCTGGACGTGAGTGGTAACAACATAAGTAATGTTTTCAGCGCAAATGTTGAATGGGCGAAGAGTCTGGACATTTACAACTTTTCAAAAAACAACATTAAAACCTTCACGGTAAGATTTTTGTCTATTATTATAAAGCTGAAGAATTTGGTTGGTTGAACGCGCTAATGTCATGAACTACACGTTCGAATTGAAAAAAATGGGGTGCGCCTGTGTCATGCACACGGCCGTGTGTTGTACGTTATATGCACTAAAATTATCACAAAATGGCAGCGCTTCCCACTCCCCCGCACGCGATGTTCCGTAGTCCTTACTTAGCGTAATAAATTCTTTAATCCTTCATCTATCCAGTGGTGTGATTGAATTTTGGATGGTAATGATAAATATGTAGCTGTAACACCAAACTGTGTCCCCCGATTTTGTTATCATTCGTTTTTTGAATTGCCTCTCTATGGATGCAACTTTCAAGACGTATTTTAGTGTTCGATAGCCCATTTATCGAGAAAAAGGCTTTAGAACATCACGCTACGACCAATTGGAATGGAGCACCGATGAAAAGTGTCGCAAAAGTGGGTTGTAACAATCATGTATGACGGAATTGTTCCTCTTAAAATGTTCTACAAATATGTCCACTATAGCTTAAGTCTATGTTTTGAGATACGCTCACTATAACCTTTTTAATGGTAATCCTACGCTTCACTGTCAACCCTCTCTCTCACACACGCAGACGAAGTCGCGCGGGTTATAATGTCACAATATATATTTTTAATTAACACACCGCCATTATCTGGTTCTAAAAAAAAATGGACCGATGGGCTCAAGGGAACGGCCAGAAGCGGCTGTATGCGAAAAGCAGAGATCGCATACTGTGGAAAGTATTACCTAAGGCTTTTTTTATACTACGTTGGGTGGCAGATAAGCATACGGCCCGCCTGATGTGAAGCGGTTACCGTAGCCATATTAAGCTCGCAACATAAAATATTGCTCACGCGCCGCCACCCCCCCTCCCCAACCCTCAAGGGAATTGTTATTTGGCTGCGGTATTCTGTGAAGTGGATGTAGAAATGTGTAAGTGGCTTTTGCAGAAACTATTTTATTCCATTAAAGAGTTCTTAGAATATAAGGAATAGACATTCGTAATTGATGCATGGATTGAATTTCTTATGAATTATTTTTTGTTATATAATGAAATGATATAATTGTTATAAATTAATTGACATAGTAATTTATATTAATAACATAATTATAAAAAGGTAATATACTCAATTACCTACTCTCGTAAGATTTTCATGCTATTGAAAATGACTAAATAGGTTTAAACAACTGTGTTATACTATCTGACATCATTTACTGTTACCCTATTTAATGCAAATAAAGATTATGATTATCATGATTATATTCTCCAGTCGGATAGCTTACAATTACGCTCCCTACCTATCTTTTCGCCAGAGCCTCGTTTGTCTGTCAGTAGGGTGCACCTAGTGTAGATGAAGTTGGCTTTGGTTCAAAGATGTTGATGAACCAATTACACCCCAGGTGATCATTAATCAGTTAGCTGCGACATTATGTATATTGAAAAAACTGATTGTTTCAGATTAGTGATTTCGCAGATTACCACGCTACAATCGACCTCAGCTACAACAAGATCACAACTCTGTGGGAGAACGAAAACAAATACAAAGCGACTTTATACAACCATGCAACGATTCTACTTCAAGGCAACCCGTTTGTGTGCGACTGTTATATATATCCCATACTTTTTAGAGCCAGCAACTATGACACATCCAGATCATTGAAAACATCAGAACCAATTATAGATTTTGGAGACGCTCGGTGCGCTCAACCGAGCAAATTCGCTAACAAACTCCTGGTAGATCTTTCTCTATCAGCCCTTACCTGCCCAGTTAAAAAATGCCTGACCAATTGTTCATGCTATGCACGTCCTTCTACGTCACGTATAGAAATTAATTGTACATCTATGCCGGAAATACCAGAGTTATACTATAAAAACATTGAGTTAAGACTGCTACATCCGCCAATTTCACTACAAGAGCTACCAGCTAGCATCATCAGTCTGCATCTTGATGGAATTGATTTGAGAGAAGCACCGAGTTCTGTACCATCTACTCTGCTAGAACTAGACCTAGCACGTAATCGATTAACGCAAATCCCAATGGAATTGTTAAAAAGTAATCTGAACCTCAGTGTGAGTGGAAATCCGTTGAATTGCGATTGTTCATATAAAGAATTCGTAACGGCATTACAACAGAGTTATGAAGAAAATAAAATTATGGATGCAGATAATGTCACGTGTGTGGACCAGCAACGCTTACCGATTGATATAACTAAACTCTGCTCAGTACCCATAGCTGAGATAACGGCAGGCTTTTTCATTTTTCTTGCACTGTTAATTGTCATTACAACAGCTTTTGCATACAGATACTCTTTAGAGATAAGGGTGTATATGTATTCACAGCGTTGGCTCCAATGGTTGATCCGAGAAGAGGACGTCGATCGTGATAAGTTGTATGATGCGTTTGTGTCGTTCTCACACCAAGATACGAGATTTGTGGTGGAGCAGCTCTTACCACAGTTAGAAACTGGCCCCCAACCGTTTAAACTGTGTGTGCACTATCGAGATTGGCAGTTAGGAGAGTGGATCCCGGCACAAATAGCGCACTCAGTGGAACAGTCTCGACGGACGATAATAGTATTATCAAAACACTTTCTGACATCGGTATGGGGGATATTAGAATTCCGAGTGGCACATTTAAGAGCCCAACAGGAAAAACGCATACGTCTCATTATAATTCTAATGGAAGATGTTCAACCTGATGAAGTTTTAGACGCTGAATTACACGCGTATTTATCCACAAACACTTATGTGAAATGGGGAGATCCTTGGTTTTGGAAGAAGCTGCGTTATGCGCTAGGAGGAGGACGTATTGGTAAGAAAGCCACTGGTGTAGCTACTGAGCCTGAAGAGGAAATCGTGCTGCAAGAGCTACAGTATATTTCTGAAGGTAGCAGAAACGCTAGTGCGTTAATCGGCGGACAAATGCTGGCGATTTGTGATGTAGAGCATCGTAGTTCATAGAAATTAAAAAAAAATTTGTGCCTTGTATTGTGTAATATAAAGAGAACTCGTTACCTTACTCAAAAATCGTTTAATGCCTCCTCTTGTTTGTACCCAATCCATGTGGCCCACTACAACTTCAGCTTGCTGATTCTGAGAACTATGTCGACCTCTTTACGCACACTTGCTAGACGTAAAATCTCCTCACTTTATTAAAGGAATCCAATATAAAATTTAATAATTCACATTCCCTTGGTGTACAGGAAACTGCTTTGGCGTTAAATCGTATACCTGGATGACCACTTTGTGTCCCAGCATCTGCCATCCTCCCAACCGGCTCAGTGGGACGTGATTCAACAGTGAAATGTTGTTTGAATAAACCCGGTATATCCTTATCTCCGCTGATACCATTCACGCACTCAGGTTAGGGACACGGTATCGAATAGAAAATATCGATACTGTACTCATGAGTAGTATCGATAAAAAAGTATCGTACTCGTAAAAGAATCGACACAAAAGTATCGATACCTCAAAGTATCGAGTTCTTTTCTCAGGCAGGGCCTACGCCATACGTTAGTTTGTCAATGTGAGTCAGTAAGTATCGTCTGTACCTTCATACAGTAAGAGAAAATGAAAAAGTAACAAATGGTATGGTATAGTGGTAATTATAAGATAAATAAAAACAACCTGTAAGTAAAGCCACAATTTTTTAATCTAAAATATTATAAATCCCATTCCTCCTCGGTACAATCGCTCAAGAAAAGAAGTTTGTCGAGCCTTTTTGGCGATAGGCGGTTACGGGTTTTAGTAATTGTACTTCCAGCTTTCGAAAACAATGTGAATCCGGCAACCTACCGGCAACGGAACTAACTCTATGAATGAAAGCTTCAGCAAGATTGAACAAGATGGCGTTGCTAATGTTGCCATAAATTATAAAATGAATAAATAAAAAAAAAAGTAATTTATTCGATACGATATCTGTCAAAAGTACTTGTTAAGTAAAAGTATCGAATACAAAGTATCGAATACAAAAGTATCGGTATCGAAAAGAAACCTACTCGATACCATAAAGTATCGATACTTTTTTCGTGTCCCTAACTCAGGTAGGCCAGGTCTATAATTTTGTTTATTTGTATTATTCCAGAACGCACGAAAGCTTTGTTTGGTGTGTTGTTCTGCTAAAATATTCATTTTAATGTGGTCCTCATGCCTGTGACGCTAGTATAATTTGCACTTGAATATTTTTCTACTTCTATACATTTCCTCGTAGACTGTACCTACTGTTGGCCTGCCGTGTAAAAGCCATACCTCAAACTTATTCGTAGCCTCCCTGTGTGCGCTCTCTACATGTCTGTTGGCGGACAACAGGTAGGGACACGAAAAAAGTATCGATACTTTATGGTATCGAGTAGGTTTCTTTTCGATACCGATACTTTTGTATTCGATACTTTGTATTCGATACTTTTACTTAACAAGTACTTTTGACAGATATCGTATCGAATAAATTACTTTTTTTTTTATTTATTCATTTTATAATTTATGGCAACATTAGCAACGCCATCTTGTTCAATCTTGCTGAAGCTTTCATTCATAGAGTTAGTTCCGTTGCCGGTAGGTTGCCGGATTCACATTGTTTTCGAAAGCTGGAAGTACAATTACTAAAACCCGTAACCGCCTATCGCCAAAAAGGCTCGACAAACTTCTTTTCTTGAGCGATTGTACCGAGGAGGAATGGGATTTATAATATTTTAGATTAAAAAATTGTGGCTTTACTTACAGGTTGTTTTTATTTATCTTATAATTACCACTATACCATACCATTTGTTACTTTTTCATTTTCTCTTACTGTATGAAGGTACAGACGATACTTACTGACTCACATTGACAAACTAACGTATGGCGTAGGCCCTGCCTGAGAAAAGAACTCGATACTTTGAGGTATCGATACTTTTGTGTCGATTCTTTTACGAGTACGATACTTTTTTATCGATACTACTCATGAGTACAGTATCGATATTTTCTATTCGATACCGTGTCCCTAACAACAGGGCGCGTGGTGGGTAGACCACGCGCCCTGTCGTCCGCCGAGTACTTCCTATTCCTCACCCACAAGTAGCCACGTGGCACGCAGAGCAGCGACCAACCCATTATATAGGTTATCAAATGCTTTTTTAGTTATGGAAAAAGAAATTAGTCTTACCACCACGGAAATTTCGCTTCATCCTTTCATGGCACGTTCACTTTGATCACCTTGACCTGAAAAATCCTACCGATGTCTAATTAATTTAACTTTTCGTTGCAAATTTGATATCGCTGGAAAAGTTATAAGCTAGAGAAGTTACTGAGAGTAGAATAAATTATTGGAACACCGTAGTTTTTATTTTATTTTTGCGGTTGAATTTGATCGCAAAGTTAGTTTTTTAGAATTCTTTTTTTAAAGCGTAATTCTCATTTTTGTACCCTGGTTGAAGGGAAGTTTGGATGAATTTTAATCACAAATGTTTATAACCAACCAGCTCCCGCAATCTTCGGAGGCCTTGAAAATGAATTTAAGAATAAAACTAATCTTGCGAAAAGAATTTTTATTTTTTACCCGACTACGCCGAAGCAAAAAGGAGGGTTATTATTTTGACCTGTATGTATGTATCATCATACTGATAGAGATATATTTAAAGGATAGCCGTGGTCGTATGCCACTTTGATTTAATTTAATTATTATAATGTATCTGTTTTGCTACAGTAGGTGGCATACGACCACGACTATCCTTTAAACATATCTCTATCAGTATGATGTATAAAAAACTACGTTAAAATATACTACGTGTAAGTAAGTTGTTTATTTAAAAGTCGGTAATTGTTTTATAGTAGGTATGTACATAATAATTTCAGCGGAGACTATTTTCTTGTTTCGTACTTTTTAGAGCGTGTTTTTAGTAGTCGGGTTTTAGTTTTTTAAACTATATTTTTATTTAACATGCACCTATCAAAAGTCTTGTTACATAGTTCAATGAAGCCCTGAATAAAATACACAATTATTAACCAATTTCACTCGGAGAGGTCTCAATCGACGCGTAATCTATCTTCGAAGATGCGTTTTCCTCATTTTACGATATATGTAATAATATTTTTTTAATTAATTATTACTAAAAAAACATTTTCAAAATTTCTCAAAAACTATCTAGTCAATTTTTAAAATTCCTTCACTATCGGATCCACAATTAAATTCTGACCCTGGGGACACCATGTTCCACCATTGTTCCATGGCGAAATCTCAATTATCCTCGGAGAAATAGCGAAAATAGCTTATTGACCGAAAAGGATTTGATAGACATAATTTTCAATGTCAACATTTTCAATGTCAAAAGTTACTGAAAAAAATGAAAAAAAAAAATTAATTACAAATGTTTAGGGCTAAGATTTTGGAAAAATCTCAATAAAGTATAAAAATTGATTACCTTCCAAACTATCAAACTTTAGTTAGGGAAAGTAAGGTCCAATAATTAGAAAATTTTAGACGAGCTCTGTGGTCGAATCGTTAGCAATGGCCATTTTGAGTTCGAGGTCGCGGGTTCGATTCCCGCACAAGACAAACATTTGTGTACATGAACATATCTGTTTGTCTTCGTCTGGGTGTTTTCTATGTATTATAAGTATAACAAAAAAATATATTTAAGTACATTTATCAGTTGTCTAGTCTAGCGCAAAGCTTGTGTTATGGGTATAAAACAAGCTTTGCGCTTAATTTGGGACGAGATGGCGCTGTGTAAATTGTCCAGAAATATTTATATATTATTCATTTATTTAATGACAGAGACAGAGGAGCTGTATGTGGATTTGCTATGGCGGGTTAAGTTCCAGTCATAGTTGTATATAGGTTATAAATTATTAATGCTAATGATCGGGGTTTCTCTGCGGGTTCGAATCCGGAACGAAGAAATTCGACGGAGAACCAAAGTACGACGATAAGGAGACGCACTGGTTGACTTTAGTCTTCAAGCATTGGGGTATCTGTGCGGCGAAGATGTAACGGAACTTTCCAAAAGCTGCCCAGCCCAGTCGAATACGTCTATCGATCTCTTTGTTGAAATTTCTGTTCACCTGAACGAAAATTGTAAATGACTTTGTAACATTAATCATGTTACAATTTGACACAAAGTAGACACGGAGAACCAAAGTTGTCGACATAGCCTTCAGAGTTTGCAAGCTGAAGTGGCAATGGGCCGGTCACATGTGCCGAGTAAGTGATGGCAGATGGAGAAGGAAGGTATTAGAGTGGGGGCCGCGGAGGTTGACGAAGTGTTCGGCGCCCTGCTTCGAGATGGTCCGATGACCATGAAGAAAGAGCTGGGAGCGGCTAAATGCGGAAGGCGGAGGATCGTTTCTGGTAGAAAGCATTGGGGAAGGCTTATATCCAGCAGTGGGTAGATACAGGCTGATGATGAGATTATCAATTACCTTTCTATGCTCCGGATCACTACACTTTTGTTACAACAATTTGCGACCTCACTAGAAAAATCAATTTCTCGTAAACGCTTGTGACATTTCTCATTATATAGCAGACTTGCAGTCCTTTCACCCCATATGATATTATTTTATATTAATGGTATACTATGGATGAGTCTATTTATCTCGATCTCCGTGCTTCGGAGGGCACGTTAAGCCATTGGTCCCGGCTGTTGTCTTTAGGTAACAGTCGTTAAACCAAGTTATTGGCTTTTGGGCTTTGAAAACACGCAGTTGAGCAGTGTACGCTCTAAATCCCTTCGAATCAGGGAAGACCCGTATCCCATCAGTAGGATATACAACAACATATCTATTTTGTAAATGATAAAAAGATACAACTACAATGGCTTGCAAACAACATTTATTTCAAAACACAAAAGGAAAAACAGAAAAGGTTAAAAATAATATGTATAATATTTTCGATATAATTTAAGTAAATCATTAAAAAAAATTCTTAATACAATAAATTCTACAAAAATTTACTAAGTTCTACTTTTTTAAAGCAATGACTTTACTTATATATTAATAACTCTCCTTGCAACAAGCAGGAAAAAAATACATATAGAGACAAATTTGAAAACGAAATTTATTTCGAATTTATATGTATGATTTTGTCCCAGAAAATGTGCTTTTTACTTTCGTAAATAAATAAAATAAATCTATGGTACTAAAAATTTATACTGAAACCGAAAATTTCGATTTAAAATTTTAAATAATAATATTTAATACTGTATTAATACAAAGACTTACATTATTTATTCACAAAACGTAGTGATATATTTTCTAAAAATACGCTTTTATGTAATAATGGGTAATAAAAAAAATTGGTTGTTTGTCTGTGAAATCGGTCTACGGACGATAATTTTACGTGATAACGTCATAAGAAAACATCGGCCGATGGTGTGGAAGAGAGAATAGATGCGTCACTTGTTCCGCGCGCTCGCTTACACGCTCGGCTCAGACGGAACGTGACAATGAGTCATGCTTTCGTGCGTGCAGTAGGCGTTCATCGATTTATAAGACGTTGTCACGTCAAAAAAAAAGTATTTTTTTATACTACTTCGGGTGGCAGACAAGCATACAGCCCGCCTGATGTGAAGCGGTTACCGTAGCCATATTAACGCTCGCAACATAAAAAATCGCTATATGGTAGCAATTATGGCGGGTAGTTGAAAACAAATCATATCTGACATCTATATTTTCACTGTGTCGCCTATTAAGTTTAATATGTCCTCTCTTCAGTCTTCTCATTCAGTCGCATTGTTAAAAATCTCTGTCTCCGACTCCACACTGGGTTGGGCTTCACAAATCTCAGAGGTCAATCGTGCAACCACTTATACGTTATCTCAATCAATTTAGCAATTTCCTTCCTATCCTCACTAAGGTCACACTAGTCACATATCTTTTTCCACTAATTGATTACGCTGATGTCTGTTATCCCGACTTGAACGAAGACCTTCTCAATAAGCTGGACCGACTTATCAAAAATGCCATCCATTTCATCTTCAGCCTTCGCAAATTCGATCATGTTTCCTCATACCGGTCTTAACTATAGCTTTCTATTCGTCAGCGCAGACAACAGGGGTTGCTCTGCACTATTTTTTCAATTATTCTTAATCCTCCTTCTCCGGAATACTTGAAATTCCAGTTACATAAGTCTCAAGATCGTGACCTTCGTTCTAATAATTCTCTAGTGCTGTCTACCCCACTTTTCCTTTCTGGAACAAGGATTAAATTGCCCATATAGCCATTTTTGGTCGCAGATTTTATAAAGAGGTAACAAATTGCAGCAGTTTCGTAATTGATACGACACATAGAGACGTAGTGGAGTTTTGTATCCATGTGTTGTAACAGTTCAATGACAATGCGACGGAAAAAACTTCCAGTAACTTTGTGTTGTCGCTGTGTTGATACGTTACAGAATAATTTGTATTCCCACATTTTACAAACATTGCGTTTAGTTTGCACCTAGTGTACAATACTGTAACAATGTGTTGTAACTGGGTGATAATATGTGTAGTAACGTTTTGTAAATATTCTGGGTTACTATTTGCACAATTATAGATCATCAGACTCACATCTTCTCAAACTTGCGATACATGTTTGCTGTCGGTTTACTTTTGATTAAAGGAAAAAATGAGTAAACAATCAAAAGATTCGCGTAAATTTCGATGGACTTCAACGTTTTACAGGAGAGTTAACGAATTAACGAGCCAAAATGCCTTAAGCGCAAGTAAGTATTAAGTTTCTTTTTCATTTCATTGTTTAATAGAGAAATAATGTTTATATGAATGATACCCATTTTGTTGAATTTTAGACATTAAGCTTGATATTTTTCTTGTCCTTTTAGCAAATCGAGAACATAGTGGTGAAGTATATTGTGCCAAAGAGTTTAAAGCTGAACCTCCTAGTGCTAAAACATCAAACATCGAGCATTATGGCCCTGTTGCGACGCCTTCTAGTATAAGTATTACCAATGAAGAACCACATACTTCCAAATACGCAGATGAAGCAGAAGAATATGACGCAGTTATACTTGACCATGGATCATCTGATAGTGACAATGAAACACATTCTGTAAACGTAAAATATCAAATTCAACATTGGGCATTAAAGTACCAAATCCCTCATAATGCTTTGAACGAATTGATTTCTATACTAAGAGCTCATCCAAACGCTGATTTCAATATGATTTTACCAAAAGATAGTAGAAGTCTTTTAAAAACGCCCAGATGTAATAATATATTACCAATAGGCAATGGCAAATATTGGTACTATGGATTAGAAAATTGTTTGAAAGATGTTTTATCTCAACGTTTATCAGTATTACCAACATGTATAAATTTGACTTTTAACATAGACGGCTTACCTATTGCCAAAAGTACGAAAAACGAGTTCTGGCCCATTTTATGCAAATTAGATTGCATGGATATTCCATTAGTTATAGCAATATATTTTGGAAGCACAAAACCTCCTCTAGAACAGTTTTTACGTCCATTTATAAATGAGCTTTTAAAATTACTAAAAGATGGAGTATTAATTCTAAAACAACTTGTACAATTAAAAATTCGTTGCTTCATATGTGATACACCTGCCAGGTGCTTTATAAAAGGTAAGTCCAAAAAGTCTTTCAAAAACTGTTACTTCTACTGTTTTCATTTCTAATTACGAGGAACTAATTGTATTATAAAATCAAATTCAACTTTTTGCCATGTATGAGACAAATAAATAAATTATGCCCATTTTTTACTGTAGGCACCGTGGGGTTCAACAGTTATCATGGATGCTTGAAATGCACAGTTATTGGTGAATTCGACAGAAGAGGACGACACATGAGTTTTCCTAGAACAGATATGCCTTTGCGTACCGACTATTCATTCAGAAGTCGACTAGATCCAGATCATCACAAAGAAAAAAGTGCAATTGAAGATTTACCTATTGATCTAGTGAATGATTTTACGGTTGCAGATTCTCTTCATCTGTTAGATTTAGGCGTAATGAAAAGATGTTTATTGGGATGGACTAGTGGTAGTTTTAATTTTCAGACGAAATGGTCGGCTAGGGAAATTCAAGAAGTTTCAAGAAAGATAATGGAAATCAAATTAACAACTCCAACTGAAATACAGCAAGGAAGAATGAGAGAATTAGATACCCTTCATTTTTGGAAAGCTGCTGAATTCAAGAACTTTTTATTATACTTCGGTCCAGTAGTGCTTAAAGATTATTTATCTTTTGAATTATATCAACATTTTTTAACTTTGTTTTGTGCCACCACCATATGTTACTCTGATGCCTATATATCTTACCGGCACATAGCTGATAAACTATTTAAGAATTACATCGAAAAATTTGCAGAAATTTACGGTCAAGACTCTGTAAGTAGTAATATACATAATTTATGTCACATTGTTAATGATGTCTCAAGATTTGGTTCTTTACCATCTTTAAGTGCATATCCATTTGAAAGTATGCTATTTAGAATTAAAAACTTGTTACGAAAAGGTAATCAACCATTACAACAAGTAGCGAATCGCATACCGGAGCTTACAAAATTAAACATCGAAATTCAAGAATCTAATCATGTCTATCCTGTCGTTAAATATGAGCGTTTCTTGGAAACAGGTGAAAAAGTATTTAATACTATCAAATTCAATGCCCATTACCAGTTATCAAAAAACATTAAAGATAAATGGTTTTTAAATGTGAATAATGATCTAATAGAAATGGAACACGCAATTTTTGTACTAAATAAAATTAAAATTGTTGGTAGAAATATAAAAAACAAATTTGATTTTTTCGAGCGACCGTTTAATTCATCGCATATAAATATCTATGCAGCATCACTTGATTACGAAACCGAAGCACATAAAGAATATAATTTGCAAGATATAAAATGTAAACTCTTATGTATGGTATGCAACACCCAGTTGGTGTTTATTCCTGTATTGACAACGTTGAGGGTAATAAAAAATTAATAACATAAATATAAGAAAAGATTTTTATTTAAAATTCAGAGTAGAGCTACTTAAACTATAACAGTGAACTTTTCAAACAAAATGCTAAGTATAGCAAAAGTACAAACAGTATACATAACAAAGATAGACATTATTTTGATAATGAACATGATCGTGATTGAGGTCTTAAATCATTTACACTCAATATTTAGATAAGTACAAAAAAAAAAGAATTTATTGTGAGACCATTACCGTGCTTATTATTACCTAAAATTAATAGTTACTCGCACAAAACCCGTTTGAAGACTAAATCGCTGCTGTTTCGTATATTTTTACCCAACATTGTGTAAAAATACATGAAACAGCAACGCTGGTCTGCAAGTAAATGACGCTTATATGTAATGATAACTAAAATGGTCGCGCTTTCGTGCAGGCAATCACGCGCGATTGAAAATTTTCCTTTTTTGCCCTGGGCACTACTGCGTGGCACTATCAGTAGTGTCATGGGAGATTTCTTTTCCCGAGACTCTACTGGTAGTCTGGTGTCATGGGGAAAAATGTATTTCCCGTGATACTAGTTTAATGCCAGTAGTGTCACAGGAAATTCACGCGTCAGGCGTGCATGATTACACGCACCTTTAACTGATTGCGCTCGAATGCCTGCCCGTCTAAAGGCAACTAACTGATTAGAAGATAGATGTATCAAATATTAGTCTCCGAAGTAAGATCGTAAATTGTCAGAACTTATATTTTGCATTTTGGACTTCTGTCTAAAATCCATAATTTTGTTTCTTATTTTCACATCAGAGAGTACAGTTACAACTTTCGATGCTTTTTTTGTGTCTGGCATATCATCATCTGTAAAAGGATAAGTAATTATAATTACTTAGGCTTGTCATAAGTTCTATATTAAATAAGTAAATATAAAGGACAGAGAAGACAAAATAAAGTAATAAAAGCATACATAGACAAGGTTACTAACTAATAAATAATGTCGATAATGTAACTTTTGACTTTTACGCATTTCTTGAAATTTTCTGGCAATTCTAGTTATTCCGCTAGAACCCTTTTTAAAAGATAATAAAGAGTTATCAATTCGCAATTATGAAACTCACTAGAGTCATTACAAGTAAATATATACAAGGCAGTAACTTCGGTACGATTGATTCGAGCGGCCACATTTTCAAAAACACAAATTCAAAAAGGTTGATTGCATTTTAAATAGTTAAATTTTTTTGACTAATATAATAATATCTAATAAAATGGATGCTTCTAATAATTATTCTTATGTTTCTTTTTCAAATACATATATTTATTGCTAGGTTATATAAAATTATGATAAATGTTGTTAAATATAATATTTGTGTATAAATTTGTGAAGATCACTAATTCGCACTTGATGTGGTGAATTCGTATCTGTATCCTGCACACAGACAAGTACGTACTACAGTGTTTCACAAAATCGTTCACTGTCCATGCTTCACGCCTGTGGAATGCACTACCGATCAAAGTGAGAATGTCCCAGTCACTCGACTCCTTTAAAATTCAGGTAAAGAAACATTACGAGTCTGCCTCTGACATTTATATTTAGAATGTCTACATTTATGTATTGTGTATAGTATGTTATATAGTTTTTTTTTTGTATATTTTAGATGGTAGATATGCATGTATTGCTCCAAAGCCCAAAAATGGAAACACTCTTTCAATTTTCTATGGTTGACTGGAAGAGATCCCTATTGGGATAAGTCCGCCATTGTATATAGTATAATGATTTTTGTATTTTATGTACTTATGTTTGATATTCAATAAAGTTTTACAAACAAACAATAGATGTGAGTGTAAAAGTAATGAAAATAAAAATATGTACCGATTAATACATTTTCGTTTTCTTTGCAATCATCCTTTGTCACCTCTTCTTCGCTATTTGGAGTTTCCACCTCTTCTTGATGTAAATTCTGTATAGTCCTTGTGTTGTTTGAAGAACATGAACCTTCATTATCATTTGTAGTATTAGTTTTGTTTTCGGTCTTCGTTTTTTTTGATTTGCTTACGTTCCTTTCACAGCTAAAATAAAGCAATTTGTATTAAATCTTTATAAAGGCATAAGAAAATGAAAAAAGAATTTCTATACTTATCAGACAATACACAATACAATAGTAATATGCATATTATGTACAACAGCAAAAAAGATAAGTAACCAGGGCCGTGACATAAGAATTATTTTTTCTAAATGATCGTTAAATGAAACCAATTTTATTTTTATTGATAGTATACCGATTGTGTTTTGTAATTACGTTTCATAAGAATTTAGATTTTGAAATAATTGGTGTATCATACCAATTATTTCCTAAAAAATCTAAATTCTTAATACTCTACCCGGGTCTCCTTTGCCGGCTGTACATATTTACAGATAAACATACAGTTGATACAGTTAGACGGTCAATGTGTAAAACAAGTGGTTATACTTACGATTTCCTTTTTATTCGTTGTCCGCTATGCTTAATGGCGCTGTTTTGGAGAAATGAATCCGCTTCTAAAGCAGAGCAAGAGTTGTCCGCAAGATGTACAATCTTGTAAAAACAATCCCTTATATTTATATAAGGTACAAAAGGTAGTTTAGAACAACCCTTTATACCTTTCCAAGTAAACTGATGAAGGAGTTCATCAGTAAAAAAAGATTTTGATATTTGTAATCCAATTTTTCCAATTTTGTGGGTACCACTTGTGCCAGAAATTTTAGAAAATTTTTTTACCTGTAACAAAATATAGTAAGTACAGAAATTTATAATTTAAACACAGAAATTTTTGAAATTTTTTGATCTGCAACAAAATGTAGTAAGAAACAAATATTTGTAATATAAATTTGGCTAACAATTTGTAAAAAAAAACATACCAATGCTTTTGCAAAATCCGCATTTGTGAGTTCACTTTCCAGTAAGTCTAACTGCTCTTTAGAGTTTAAAGGGAACGTAATTTTCTTTTGTGTGATCACATCATCTATTTTTTTTGTGTTTGCTTCCGCAGTTTCATCTTTGTTACAGATACTTGTCGATTTCATAAATTCGAATATTTTATCCAGCTGAATTTGCATTACAGCAAATCCTCGTTTTGTTTCCTGTTCGACTAAAAAAAAACAAAATTTTTTAATAAAAAAAAACATTTGGCATGAAATATTATCAGCTATTTCCTGTCTCAACTAAAGTCTTCAGATAAAAAGTTTCTTACGATTTTGGTAACGTTGAATTGATTCCTTAAGAATTTTATTTTCAGTGGACAAAGCACTATTTTCTGATATAATTTCGTTCAATTGATCTAACTTTAATGTAACAAAATTATCAGCATTATGTTCAGAGACGGGGTTTGGATTCATTGTCGTAATATTCTCAGTCGTTATTTGTGTAACATCGCTGGCTTCCATATTTTGATTAAAAAAGCAATTTTCAAATGCATAATTTTCTATAATTTTATCCTGTAGTTCACTGTTTGAATCTTTTTCTTCCATTATTGTTTTATTTTCTTCCGTAATTGTTTCTTGGTGGTCCTTATTTACATCGAAATCCGAGTTCAAATCCAATAAATCGTCTTTTACAGATTTTAAAGTGGGGTGCCTTCTGTTACTTTCTCGATTCTCCTTGTATCTGTTAAAAATATTTTTAATCAAACAATGCCTAATATAATATGTTGCACGCGTCTATAGTCTACGGTAATCGTTTTACACCAGGCGGGCCATATACTTGTTTGCCACCCGACGAACAAATATATTTTTATACCAAAATATATTTGTTCGTCAACTAGCGAGTGTGAAATTCACGACTGCGCGCGAGTTGGCATATTCCGATTTTACCTGCTTTTTTGTCATCAACTGCAAGCGAGTTGATGACACAAAAGCAGGTAAAAACACTCAAATAAAAACTAATTGAAATTGAAAACTATAATTAGGTACGTAGTGTTGTTGTCACAGATTAAGAAGATTTGTTGTGTAACAAAAATTTAAATATTTGTTCAACCGGAATGTCGAAAATTGTTGAAATAAATTCCTCCACGTTAATATTAACACTTTCAAAAAAAAAAAAAAAAAATTGTACAACTAAGAGCACATCAAGCTTGCCACTGCAGTTCTAATTTACCTTCTATTGCGATATTTACAACAAATAAAAACAAAGAGAGCACGTTAAACTGTACTTAACGTATTTACGTCTACCTACGATATGCACGTAATAAACTTGTCAAAACACGTAGTGTTAGCAATAGGCCGCGCGGTGAGTACATTCGCGAAACAATCACGTCGATACAAGTTTTGGCGCCACAATCCGGCCGAATACTTTTGCCTAATATTCGGCTATTCGGTCAGCGAGTTTGCCGAATATTCTGTATTCGGCATAGGGACGATTATTCGGTATTCGGCATATGGCCGAATATTCGGTATTCGGTATATGGCCGAATATACTATTCGTTGCAAGCCTAATATTTTATTCTATGCCTAACGTTATCGAGAATCAAGCAGCCAGTGTAGGTACTTATAACAGAGGACTAGCGATAGGTACTATCTACGTTATCACGTACTAAAGTAAGCACATAAATAAAACTGACCTCTCTTCGTCCTCCGTGTCTTCAAAGTTGGAATAAAGCTCCTCTAATTTCAGTCCCTCCACAAACGTACCAATTCCGTTGACTTTGACCTTGCATTTGATTTTTTTCCAATTTTCGCCTGGTATACTATTTTCGCTTCGTCTTAAACACTCCAACTCACTGTTTTTCTTTAGTCTCGGCCAAAAAAGAATATTGTCTTTTACCCAAGTACTTGGAACCATTGATATTAATTGTGATGAGCCTTCTTTCGTCAATACAATGCAATAAGGCATTGTATATATAATTGTCTATAAACTTTGGGAAACACTGCAAGCAAAATGATAAAGGAAACCATATTAAAAATCCAGTTACATTGTGACAACCTTCAGTAACACGTCGGCACATGTCGACACATTGTCGGAACTTTGTGACTAGATGTTACGAGAATATTTTCACTAAACTTGATGTTTATTTTTTCATTATTTAGCAATTGTACGATTATGAGTTGCTGCAATGGTTGCTATTAGTATTAAAATTAGTTATTCTATTGAAATAAATGTTTTGAATATTCGATGTGTAAAATACATTAAAAAAAAAACGATGAGTACTTTATTTGCAATGGTTAAATAAAGTTAATTACGTGGCGCGTTAGTAAATTTAAGCTTATTCGAGAAAACTACACGACTAATTTATTTTCCCACTAAGATCTTTAAGCTTTATTAAATCAGTTAAAACAAAACCTGTGACTTACCTTAACAATATCCTCAAGATGGCTATTTTTAATTTTTTGCTTTAAATCACTTCACCGTTATGTCACAAATGAATGAGTAAATGAATGATTTGTACGAACTTTAGTTAAATATGGTAACAACGGTACGACACAGCGACGTAAACTAAAAACCGAATGTTACTGTGTCGGGCCTTCCCCATATTTAGTTGCAGCGACTGCATGTAAACGTAACGACGACGAGATTATATTTTAGTGTTAACACTAGGTTTCGAAATAGTTACGTCAGGTTCCCGAAAATGGTTATATGGGTGTGGTACGTTCAGCGGTAGTATCAAATGATTATGGACATAATTAGGGTTGCCACTGTTGTCAGGCGTTCGGATAAAGTCGGACATAGTTAGACTTTTTGATTGCGTGTCCGGCCAAAATGAATGGTGTCCGGTTTGTGCGGCTTTTGTTAGGCTTTTTACATTACGCAATCGAGCGAGAGAAGCAGCAAGCGTGGCAGAGTGCAGAGCGTGTCGAGCGTTGATTTTATATACATCATACGAGTACATACACCTATTTAATTGGATATTATTAATTTGTGAATTATAATAGTTGTATAGTATAATAAAAATAAAAATACACCTATTACTGAGGCACAAAATCCTCAATAATGTAGAGTATCCGGCTTTTTACCCAAATGTCCGGCCAAACTTGCTGGTCTGCCCGGCTATTAGGTTTGGCACTGGCAACCCTAGACATAATGTGCATTTTAGCCTTAATTTAAAAAGTGAGAATAAAATTGTATTGTACCTATCTGTTTTGGGTTCGGGCACTTTTGAACGCAGACCTGAAGACCCCTGAGAGGTCAATGGTGTTTTATAGATAACACTTACGTATTTAGTTCATGTATTGATCGTAGATGGCGAAGTTGTCGAATTCGTCTGCGTCAAACATCTGCATCGCGTCGAAATGGTAGCTGTCCATAAAGGTAGCATCTGCAGGTCCCGGCGTATCCGACCCGTAGTGGCTGTTGCGGGATTCGTACGATTTTTGTAGTATGTTCATTGCGTTTTTTTTTGTGTGTTTGTGCTCAGTGTTATTCATTGTGTAAATTGCATTTATATGTTTTGTGTATTTTATTATAAATTATTGATATTTAGTGTCCAGTAACATTATTTGTGTTTATTATTAGTATTTATTCAAAATTGTTTTGGTTATATGATTACGTTTTGTTTTGTATATTGATGTGATTTAGTTTTTGAAGTCCACAGCATCGCCGAATTGAAGATATCGGGAAAGAAATGAGAATATACAACACATTAATTATAAAAAAATAAATTAAATAAAATAATAAAAAAGTAATAAGTATGTTAAAAAAATTACCGACTTTAAAAATGTAATTTATTCACGCAAAATATATTACAACTAGTGTTGCCATCTCTAAATGCTAGCAACCAGGATAAGATGCGTGAAAACTCCTCATTTTGAATGTTAAAACCCGGACATGTCATCAGTGTTTTTAGTACTAGTACTATTTTTTTTATTCTGTAACAAGTTTCTGTTATTCGCAGGATGGAGCGCCCGGTAGTAATTTAATTTTTTTATCCCTGGACTACTTTGGAGTGTAAGTGCTTCTTCAACATCTTTGAACCAACAACTTCACCTGCACGCGGTGCACCCTGCTGACTGACAAACGAAGCTCTGGCGAAAAGAGAGCTATGGAGGACTGGGGAATGTACCTCCACCTCACAGAATACCGCAGCCAAACAACAATTCCCTTGAGGGTTGTTGTGTTCCTGAGAGTGAGTAAGGTCACCAGATAGGAAGGAGATACTGCATTGGCAGCGGGGTTGGCGGCGCACGAGCGATATTTTGTGTTGCGAGCGTTAATATGTCTACGGTACCCGCTTCACATCAGTCGGGCCGTATGCTTGTCTGCCATCCGACGTAGTAAAAAAACAAATGGAACCCCGCCAGGACGCTTCCCGGACGCCCTTCAAACTAGGAGAAATCCGGATAAACCCGGACGGATCGCAACCCCTGTTACAACAAACGTATACAAACAAACCTAGAAAATACTTTTCATGTATTCTATGAAACATCTTCATCGATGTCGTGTCCAGGTGGCAAACAAGTATACGGTTTAACGCTCGCAACATAAAATATCGCTCGTGCGCCGCCAACCCCGCTGCCAATGCAGCATCTCCTTCCTTTCTGGTGACCTCACTCACTCGCAGGAACTCAACAACCCTCAAGGGAATTGTTATTTGGCTGCGGTATTCTGTGAGATGGAGGTACATTCCCCAGTCTCGTAGCTTACAAATTACGCTCCCTACCTCTCTTTTCGCCAGAGCTTCGTTTGTCAGTCAGTGCACCGCGCGCAGGTGAAGTTGGCTTTGGTTCTAAGATGTTGATGAACCACTTACAACCCTTATCTCTATATCATACAGAGTTAAAATTATATACATACTTGCCATGTGCGCCAGGTGTATTGCGGTGAGCGTCGGGTGAGTGAGCGTATGCTGGCGATCCCATATACGACGGCAGTGTAGTCACCAAACCAGTTTTAACATATCCGTTAGCTGGGTTATCACTCTCTGTAATAAAATAACACTATTAAATATTTAGGGAGCGTAATTTGTAAGCTACGAGACTGGTGGCCACCGCGGGTGTTAAAAAACGGCCGTGGTTTAATCGGTCTTGTAGAGAGGCTATACTTCGCAAGCAGGTTGCATACAAGACTTGGACCGCGGCCCGTATTAATGGGGATCAGAATGTTTCTGACTTGAAACATGAGTTTAATGCTGCCTCGAGGTCCAGTAAGAGAGTGATTGCTAGGGCAAAGTATGATTTCGTCGGCAGAGTTGGTGAGCGCCTGGCTAAGCATCCATCTGGGAGCCGTGCTTTTTGGTCGCTCGCTAAGGCTGCCGAGGGAAACTTCTGTCGGTCGTCTTTTCCACCACTGCAAAAACCGGATGGTAGTCTGGCCTATAGTGCTAAGGAGAAGGCCGACTTACTGGGCAATCTCTTTGCCTCTAATTCGACATTGAACGAGGGAGACGCCGTACCACCTACTATCCCATGGTGCGGTAACTCCATGCCGGAGATTTCGATTACACAGCGAGATGTCCGGCGGGCGTTGCTCTCCCTCGATATTCACAAGTCGAGTGGGCCAGATGGCATACCGGCAGTGGTGTTAAAGGTGTGTGCTCTTGAGTTGTGTCCTGTACTTACGCGCTTGTTCGCGCTTTCATACTCCACTAGGCAAGTTCCGTCTATGTGGAAGACTGCGAATGTGCACCCTGTGCCTAAAAAGGGCGACAGGTCAGATCCATCGAATTACAGGCCTATTGCTGTTACCTCCCTTCTCTCCAAGGTTATGGAGCGTGTAATTAATACTCGGCTCCTTGGATACCTAGAGGATCACGACTTGATCAGCGACAAACAATATGGCTTTCGCCATGGTCGCTCAACTGGTGATCTTCTAGTGTATCTTACGCACCGATGGGCTTTGGCGGTGGAGAGTCAAGGTGAGGCATTGGCGGTTAGCCTGGATATGGCAAAGGCGTTCGATCGGGTCTGGCACCGCAGTCTTCTTTCGAAGTTACCTGCATACGGTCTGCCCGAGGGGTTATGCGAATGGGTTGCTAGCTTCTTGTCCAGCAGAAGCATTAGAGCCGTTGTAGATGGCAGTTGCTCCGATAGCATGGACATCAATGCTGGCGTCCCGCAGGGTTCTGTATTGTCCCCGACGCTGTTTCTGCTGCATATTAATGATATGTTGTATAATGACAGCATTCATTGTTATGCAGACGATAGCACCGGGGACACTTATTACACGGGCCGCGCAAATATCCCTCGTTCTTTGGTGGAGGAGAGCCGCGAACAACTTGTGTCGCAAATTGAGAGCACACTAAGTAGAGTGTCCGACTGGGGGCGACAGAACTTAGTGCGATTTAACCCCTCTAAGACACAAGTCTGCGCGTTCACCGCTAAGAAAACCCCATTTGTTGTGGCTCCACACTTCGAAAACACACCCCTCACCATCGCCAATAGTATTGGTATTCTAGGAGTTGACATCTCCAGCGACGTCCAGTTTCGATGTCATCTGGAGGGGAAGGTCAAGCTGGCATCGAAGAAACTAGGTGTGCTCAACAGGGCGAAACATTACTTCAACCCGCGGCAAAGACTTATGCTTTACAAAGCTCAAGTTCGGCCGCATATGGAGTACTGTTGCCATCTATGGGCGGGAGCGCCTAGATACCAGCTTGCACCCTGTGACTCGATTCAAAGGCGTGCTGTGAGGATTGTTGACGATCCCAAACTGACAGACGGTTTAGAACCTTTAAGTCTGAGAAGAGATTTTGCGTCCCTTTGTGTGTTCTACCGTTTGTACAATGGGGTGTGTTCAGAGGAGTTGTTTGACATGATGCCCACGGCTTCCTTCTACAGTCGCACCGCTCGCCATCGACAGGGAATTCATCCTCACACTTTAGAACCGAAATGGTCACGTACTGTACGGTTCCAGAGAAGTTTTCTTCCACGTACTATCAAGCTGTGGAATGAATTGCCTGTTGAGGTTTTCCCAGGAGACTACAGCATGGGGTTCTTCAAAAAGGGCGTGAAGAGGTTTTTACAGGGTCGGCAACGCGCATGTGATGCCTCCGGTGTTACAGGCGTCCATAGGCTGCGGTAACTGCTTTCCATCAGGCGGACCGTATGCTTGTTTGCCACCTTAGTGGTATAAAAAAAAAAAAAAAAAAAAAAAAAAAATTAAAGTTCTGCTCGCCTAGTACTTTCAAAAAAGAAAATGGGGTGTGGATGTGCCATATGGACACGGCCGTGTGTCATACGTGAATACATTATATGCACTGAAATCATCTCAAAATGGCAACGCTTCTCCCTCCCCCGCACGCGATGTTCCATAGTACTTACTTAGCGTAATAAATTATTTGATCCTTCATCTATCTAGTGGTGTGATTGAATTTTAGATAGATATGTAGCTGCAACACCAAACTGTATCCCCCGATTTTGTTATCATTCGTTTTTTTTTATTGCACTATGGAAGTAATTTCAAAGGCGCATTCACGTCATAATATTAATAATTTAATATGGCGTGTATATAAGCGCTTACGGAGACTGTGCTTGCAATATTTTGTGGCAATTTATTACTTTTAAATCAAAGTTAAATTTTTACGACATTATTTACATTTTTAATTCCTCCTCCTCCTTGCGTCGTTTTCCTAATTGCTGAGGGTCGTGACCCCATGGCCTCACTTTTGCACGCTCGCGGCCTCGCTGATCCGTTCCATCTTGTCCAGTAGTTCGACCATCTCGGTTTCGTTGGCGGCAAAGAGGGTTGTGTCATCGGCATAGCGCAGATTGGTTAGTTTTACTCCACCAATGGCTACATCTCCCTCCCAGTTGTCACAAGTGCGTCTTATTATGTATTCGCCGTAGATGTTAAACAGGATGGGAGACAGTATGCAGCCCTGCCTGACGCCTTTCTCGAAGTGAAAAGGTTTAGATGTTGTTCTGTCAACTCGTACCACACCTCGGTTGTTGTAATAGAGGGTTTGTAGAAGGGCCGTGAGGTGACTCGGCACGCCCAACTCTGTTAGAACCCTCCATAAGCAGTCCCAGTTGACGCAGTCGAAAGCCTTACTGTAGTCTATGAAGCACATTACGACAGGTGTGTTAACTTCATAGGCTTTTTCTATGAGCTGCCGGACGTTGAGTATTTGCTCGCGCGTACCCTTGCCCTTCACAAAGTCCGCCTGCTCCTGCGGGATTTGCCAGTCCAGGTAGTGTCTGATCCGACTGTTGATGATGTGAAGCAGAATTTTGCTGCCATGTGAAATTAGAGCAAGGGTACGGTAATTGTCACATTTCCTGATCGAACCTTTCTTATGAAGAGGCAGAATTATTGACTCAGCCCAGTCTCCTGGCCACTCGCCGTGATGCCAAGTGTGATTGCATATGTTGTGCAGCGTATCAATGCCCGTATCGCATAAGGCCTTGAGTATTTCAGAGGAGATCTGGTCCGGCCCCGGCGCTTTCTTATCCTTAAGCTTGTTGATTGCAGCTGTTACTTCTGAGCGCAGTATGGATGGTTCACGGTCTATCTTCTTCCAGTCAAACAGGACAGCACCAGCGCCACGCGGATCTTTGTAGAGATCTTCGCAGTAACAACGCCATCTTTCGGCAATGTCTTCGAGTTCGTGTATGGGATTACCGTTTGCGTCTTCAAGGACCCATGTTTTAGGTTTGAATTGATTGGAGAGACATTTTTAATTAAGTTTAATTTAATTCCAATGACATTTGAATGCTATTGTACATTAATTTAATTAATAGATTAGTAATGACAAATTTAATGTAATAATTACTGACAAATTTAATGTTAATTTATCAATTTTAAATGAATAAAAAAATAATTAGGTTAAAATTAAATTCAATTTGCATGCTATTTTAAAATGGCTAAATAGGCTGGTGATGTATTCTATAATAACATCTGTTTAAATGTTACGCTATTTATTGCAAATAAATTATTTTGTATTTGTATTCAAGTTGTCACTAGATGGCGCTGTCACATCATCACAAGCATCAAAAGATGAATCGGTCTTGCAAGGAAGCTAGACTACGGAAGCAAACTGCATCAATACCTTCCCCCTCCCCACACACAAAATACCCCGCATAGACTACGCCTAGCAAATGTGAAACACACTACTAGACAACAAACCTGATAAATGTACTTAAATACATTTTTTTGTAAATACATACATATAAGACATAGAAAACGACATAAAAGACTTAGACAAAGACAAACAGACATTTTCATGCATACAAATGTATGTCATGTGCGGGAATCGAACGCGCGACCTCAGAGTCAAAGTGGCCATCGCTAACCATTCGACCACCGAGCTCATTAAATAAATGTATTTCCCTTAGTCGCCTTGTACGACATCCACGGGGAGAGACGGAGTGATTCTATTCTAGTCTGCCGGAAACCACACGGCTATCATAAAATCTGATGGGAATCGGGTTCAGCTTCGGCGGTAGGGCCCCAGTTGGCGGCTCATCAACATTGACTACTGACCTGGTTTGGAGTAGTACTTGGAGAACGCGTCGTCCTTGGCGATGTTCGGGTAAAGGAATTGTAGCTGCGGTAGGTCCAGTACGCGGTCTGCAAGCGCACGCAGGGACAGGTCGCGCGCCATGAACGGGTGCAGGCTGATTACCTCTTTACCGTCTGCCGGGGAAAATAACATTATGATAACATTCTTTATTGCATAACCAATACAAACTATTTCATGTTACACACTTCGAACAGTGAAACTGTGAAATCAACTTCCCTCAGCGGTATTTCCGAACAATTACGACATGGGAGCCTTCAAGAACAGAGTCTTTTTTTCCCTTAAAAGGCTGGCAACGGATCGGCGACCCCTTGGTGGTGCTGGTCTCCATGGGCGGTGATAATTACTTTTTACCAGGTAAACCCACATGCTCGTTTGTCCCCTCTCATATAAGAACATGTTTTAGGAACTACCTTGAAGGAAAAGAAGTTAAAGTTAGTGTGTGCGGTACCGAAAGTAAGGAAAGGTCGATTTAATATGGAGTGCAATCTGGCTCGGTATTAAGTCAATATATATAATTCATATTTACGATAAATGGCTAAAAACTGCTTAAAAATTCCCTATTTATGCCCAAAACTAGGCATTTATTGGGCATCTACAGGTACTTCCTGGGCACTTATTGTAAATGTCTGGCATGCCCATCTCTAGTCTTGTCGGATACATAATTCACGTAAACAGTATGTGTAATATAATAAAAGCTGAGTACCATAAGGCACTCAGCTCCATAAGGAACTGATGACATTGAAACGAGATGGTCGCCCGAGCAATATCAGTCATCATAGTCAGTGACAGCGACGGACAGAAAATGCTGGGTCAAACAATATAAGCATCTGGTGGGCGAAGAAGGAGAGAAAGGAAAAGACCTTAGGGAAATAAATAGAGGTTTACTTTGCATCCCAGGTAGTTATGCTCACTAAAGTGTTCAAACTGGTGGTGGTGCCGTGTGGCGGATCGCCGAATTGCCAATAAAATGGTTGAATGCGGCGATGGCTGCCCTATCCATCAACACGTGAACGGGTGCTGTCAGAGGGGACTGGTCTGCTGAGGCTGTCATGGTTGCAAGGTTAACAATAGTTGGAGGATTAAGTAGGTAGTATTAGCGCCGTACAAGTAATAAATTGTTACAAAAATGTAACATAAAAATAGAAAATTGTTAACAAAAGGATCCATGGGTCTATAGATTGTAATGGTTGTCAATAAAAAAATAATATAAAAGAGGATAAAATGTATATGTACGCAGATGATACGTGCTTAATGTATAGTGGTAAAACGCAAAAAAAAAATACAACAAGAATTTGCTAATGTTGTCCGCTGGGCACGTGATAATGGAATTATAATTAATCTAGACAAAATGTATGTAGAAAAACAAATTTATCAAAGAATTGAAATAGGAATATAAAAATTAATTTAACAGGTCACTCATAGGACTATTTGTACGATAACTAACTGTCAGTGACCATGAAGCACTTGATGTGTCAATGTGATGCCCGAACTGGCAAACGAATGGTAATCCTAGTAAACGCGTACTCAGACCTGGAGGACTACAGGCTATTCCAAATTAAAGGTGTACTGAATTACATGGAACATGTCTACAGATAGTCAGAGGAGAGTTACAATAGGGGAGAACAGACTGTGGAGAACTATGCCGATAAACTGTTTTGTAGTTTGGTATATACTTAATTTGTTCAAAAAAATTCGTACTTTAAATATCTTGGTCTCATTTCTTGCAGCTCCCACTCTGATTGTGGCGCTTTTACTTCCAGGTCATCCCCTCAAACACTCCTGTGCGTCTTTAACGAACATTGCATCATAATTCATTTCAAAACATGCATGCATTTGTTTGATTATAACGCCTAGTTGACAGCGAACTGATGAAGTGAAGCGATGTTGATCGGTTACAAGACGAAGCCAATCACACTCAGCGGTGTAATCTACCACTGAGTGTGCGCAGATCGGCTTACTTCGTAACTCATCGCGCACCCCTGTCGTGGTCAAGGCTCTTAACCTTTAATGTTGCTTGCCGGACCCTTGACTTTGGTATTGGTATCTTTCAGCCAACTAATGGATAATTTGAATTAATAAATTTTATAAACTTACCTCCAACCCAGGCGATTGTGATGCCGCCTAGTACTGAATCCGAGAAGCGGAGCAGGAAAGTGCCAGGTGGGCACTTGGACAGCATGTCTTCAGCCTGCTTCTTTTGTATGAAGCCCATAATCAGCCTGTTGTAACATAATAACACATCGGATCAATGTTTTAGGTCCCCAATAGTGTTAGATACTTAAAATCCGTGGTGCACGGCAGTTGAGCTTCACTTGTCTTCACAAGTTCACACTCTTTAGGCCTTATTGCTTTATTTGCCATATTGCTAAGAGGGGAAGTCAAATTCCAAAAGCTTCCTGCTCTTACTAATTTCTTCTGATTAAATTCGTTGTGAGTTCCAAGGCAGCCGTAGTTTTGCCTCTGAGACTGCAATGGACTTCACTGTTCATTGTCTTTTTGGCGGTCGCCGTTATAATCCTGGCTACACAGGAGACACAGTGGTGGGAATGTGTGGTGGGCCCCCGTCCCGTTTACCGCACCGGATGCCAAGCTAGCCCGCATGGGAAGCAGTATTGCTGGTGTGCTGATATCCCCGCTTCTAACACAGCATATCCTTATGTCTGGTGACCTCGCTCACTACTGGGAACACAACAATCCTCAACGGCATTATTATTAGACCGCTGTTTTCTGTGAGATGGAAGATACTTCTCCTCTCAGGCTCGACATGCCCCACCTCTCTTTCTCCATGGGCCTTAACTTCCATTAGTATGGGATTGACTCTACTTCGACTGTTTGTCGATAGATGGTGCTTTGTAAATATCATACAAAATGAAGTTAACTTTGCCTTCACCAACCCGCAAATGAACAGCGTGGTGGAGTATGCTCTATACACCCTTCGATGGAATCAGAATCTTAACAGTGGGATGATTATGGGTTGATGGCAGTTCACTCTTTAATGCTATCTATCCCGAATCATATTATGTTGACGATTGATAGCATCTACAATAGCAGAGTTTAAATTCTATAGCGGCAATCGATGATTAAAAATAACTGATCACAGCACAGATTCTTCCTGCTGGCCTTAACCATGTAGAACAACTCCTAGAAGGTGGAATTTCGTGAAGGAGCGTCCTTACTAGAACATCCTTACTAGATTATGAAGGACCACTACCAAAAATTAAAGTTTCCATTATCATCACCACGATCTTTAGAACCAAGGTAAACCTCACCTGCACGAAATTAGCGAAATTACCTAACGAAACCTACTAGCTAAGAGGCTCTAGCAAAAGAGAGGTAGGTTACAACGTATTTGTAAATTGCCTAATGGGGGAAATACCTCCACCTCACAAAATACCACAGCCAAATAACAATTCCCTTGATGAAGAAAGGAGTTGCTGCGTTGGCAGCGAAAGTGGCGGCACGCAAACGATATTTCATGTTGCGAGCGTTAATATGGCTACAGTAACTTCACTAACGCTTCACATCGGGAGAGAATTATGCTTGTCAACATCTTTAATACTCACCGGTCACACCACAGCATGAACTACTCCTGGAAGGTGAAATTCTTCAGCACGTGTTTACTAGACTATGTAGGACCATTACACCACCAAACCAGGATACCAAAATTTCACGTTCCTATTGTCATCTTTGATACTCATCTGTCACACCACAGCGTGCTGAGAAACTCCCTGGTGACTTTGAAGACCTTGTAGAATCACTCCTAGAAGGCGAAATTCTTCAGCACGTACTTACTAGACTATGTAGGACCACTATCAAAAAGTCAAGTACCTATTGTCATTGTATTTAATATTCACCGGTCACACCACAGCGTGCTGAGGTACTCCCTGGTAGCTTTGAAGACCTAGCAAAACTACTCTTGGAAGGCGAAATTCTTCAGCACGTACTTACTAGACTAAGTAGGACCACTACACCACCAAAGACTCCAAAAAGTCAAGTTCCTATTGTCATCTTTAATACTCACCGGTCACACCACCAAACCAGGACTCCAAAAATCAAGTTCCTGTTGTCATCTTTGATACTCACCTGTCACACCACAGCGTGCTGAGATACTCCCTGGTGACTTTGAAGACCTAGTAGAATCACTCCTAGAAGGCGAAATTCTTCAGCACGTACTTACTATACTTTGTAGGACCACTACCAAAAAGTGAAGTTCCTATTGTCATCTTTATTACCCACCGGGCCAACCACAGCGTGCTGAGGTACTCCCTGGTGACATTGAAGACATAGTAGAATCACTCCTAGAATGCGAAATTCTTCAGCACGTACTTACTAGACTATGTAGGTCCACTATGAAAAAGTCAAGTTCCTATTGTCATCTTTAATATTCACCGGTCACACCACAGCGTGCTGAGGTACTCCCTGGTAACTTTGAAGACCTAGTAAAACTACTCTTGGAAGGCGAAAATCTTCAGCACGTACTTACTAGACTAAGTAGGACCACTACACCACCAAACCAGGACTCCAAAAAATCAAGTACCTGTTGTCATCTTTGATATTCATCTGTCACACCACAACGTGCTGAGATACTCCCTGGTGATTTTGAAGACCTAGAATCACTCCTAGAAGGCGAAATTCTTCAGCACGTACTTACTAGACTATGTAGGACCACTACCAAAAAGTGAAGTTCCTATTGTAATCTTTATTACCCACCGGACACACCACAGCGTGCTGAGGTACTCCCTGGTGACTTTGAAGACCTAATAGAATCACTCCTAGAAGGCGAAATTCTTCAGCACGTAACTACTAGACTATGTAGGACCACTACTAAAGGTCAAGATCCTATTGTCATCTTTAATCCTCACCGGTCACACCACAGCGTGCTGAAGTACTCCCTGGTGAACTTGACAACCATGTAGAACCACTCCCAAAAGGTGAAGTTCCTGTCGGGCAGCGCGTCCTTACAGAACTGGGACCAGCTTACTGGCATAGCGTTCAATTCCTGAGTGTTCAGTGGAAGGCCATGCCTGTTGAAGATAATGAGTTACTATAGTCACAGTGTATGATAAATATGTATATACATATATAGGAGAAGTTCGATAGCATCGTTACGCGTATCAGTCTAATCCAGTGGTTCCCAATCTTCTAGTCGCGGACGACTATGAGCTTTTTGTTGGGTGTAAGGTCCCCGAGTGTCATATAAATCCACTATTCTATAACTAGAGATTTTAGTATTTTGTATTATACTGCTCAATCTCTTTCATTATTAGTTGTATCAGGTACCATAATTTATCTCACGGACCGCTGGTAGTCCGCGGTCCACCGGTTGGAAACCCCTGGTCTAATCGAATACGCAAGTTAAGCAACATCGACCGTAGCCTGTCCATGGATGGGTTTATATTATCTCGAGCTCCTCCGTGCTTCAGAACCCACGTTAAGCCATCGGTTCCGGCTGTTTCCATTAGATGACAGTCGTTAAGCCAAGTTAGTGACCTTTAGGCGGCTTGAAAACATTGGCCTCCGGCAACCCACAGTTCAGCAGAGTGGTGGAGTATGCTCTGAATCCCTTCAATTGAGGGGAGACCCATATCCCAGCAGTTGGTTAACAACGACGATGCAAAAACAATGTCTTTGTTGTGCGAAATTATTCCCTAACCATTCCAAAATATTTAATGCACAACGTTTATGTTCAAGTTTTCACTTCTGACGGCACTCCCAGAGTGCAATCCGTTTTTTTTATAGAATTAATCTTACCCTAAGATCTTTTCAGCGAGGAAACGTAGATTATCATCGGTGAGATCACCTCCAGATGTAACGGAGTAAAACTTTGTACGCAGCGTCTCTGCTAATTGACCCCAGGTCACCTAAAAATCATCACATCAAGTAAATTGTTAAAGATGTTTGATCCATCATCCAAATGGACGTCTATGAAACAAGTGTTCAGGGTTATACCCATTTTTGTCAAGAGATGGCGTTGGTTCATGCTTATGTATGTTCAGGTATGTGCATGGTGGTATATACATCATTTTTCACATTTTACAATCTATATATTAAAACATTGAAACTAAAACTAAAAACCTTAAAAAATATAATATAATAACTAAAATATATTATTAAAAGGAGTCCCTTTAGGCAAGATTCCGAAAATACTGGCAGCGTTCCCCTTTTGAATAGCTATATAGCTTGTCACATGAAACGTAGTGATTATTTGCTCAGTGGTCACATGTGAAAAATTATATAATTACTTTGTATGAAGGTCTTTCGAAAAGACAAGATGTAATTATCGGTTTTTGATACAAAAGTCCTGGAAATATCGGTTTTTGACCAGTCAGTGGCGTAACTACAGGGTGGCAGAGTAGACAAAATGCCACGGCCCCCGGATCAAGAGGGCCCCATGCTCGAGAGCTTATTACAAGAATAGTACTTTTTATTAAGTTAGGCTATAATATAGAATATATAAAATTTAAATAAGGTTGTACATTATTATTTAACTTCAAAATAAAAATATAGATTATTAACCAAAAATATATGAAATACTTCTGTAGTGTTGGTTTCTTAGATGATTTCTTAGAGAGGGCCCCATCCTCTGAGGGCCCATCTGATGAATTTGCCTCAAGCCCCTGATGGAATACTTATGCCACTGTGACCAGCAGTGTTGTATTATTCGGATTTTGACCCGAAAATTCCTTGGAAAATTATGAATGAAATATAAAATTTGCTGCTTCTATTTCAAGATAATCGCATAGACAACGAGATAATTTAATTCAATTCACATCTTTCGTACGCGCGTTAATTAATTTTGTACAAACATTTAGCGCGCATATAAGCAGCATTGTAATGAATCAGAAATTAACGCCATCTATCGCAACAATATTTAACATGAGAGAAAAATAGGGTCTCTATTTGTTCAATAGATGGCGCTCATCCGTTTTATTGTTGTATAAGTAACCCTAACACTAAAAAAATATTTCCGGACAATTTACACAGCGCCATCTAGTCCCAAATTAAGATCAAAGTTTGTACTATGGGTACTAGACAACTGATAAATGTACTTAAATACATTTTTTTTTTTGTAAATACATACATATAATACATAGAAAACACCCAGACCAAGACAAACAGACATGTTCATGCACACAAATATTTGTCTTGTGCGGGAATCGAACTCGCAACCTCGGAGTCAAAGTGGTTATCGTCGACCACCAAGCTCGTCGAACACTGGTAGTGAGTTTCCTGACCTTATCTGGCACGGCGAAGGGCACTCGGTCCAGGGAGCTGAAGGCATTGTCCCAGGTGACGGTGGCCCAGCCGTACGGCTCCTGGGAGCCGTGCACGATCACCACCACCGGCAGCGACAAAGTCCAAACCTGCACAATCACGCTAATTCAGTGGAGCGAGCGGAACGCTTAGATACTTCGAAAAGTCACTCTTGGAAATAATAAATAATATCTTGTCAGACAAATTACACAGCGCCATCTAGCCCCAAAGTAAGCGAAGCTTGTGTTATGGGTACTAGACAACTGATAAACATACGTAAATACATGTTTTTTTGTAAATACATAATTTGATACATAGAAAACACCCAGACCAAGACAAACAGACATGTTCATGCACACAAATGTTTGTCCTGTATGGGAATCGAACCCACGAGCGTTGGTGTCGAAGCCGCGTCATTGACCGCTACGCCAACGAGCTCGTCCATGTCCAAATGAATATGAACCGATTTTGATGTAACTTGTCACAATGTAGACCTCGACATTCTTCAGGTTTGTGTCGAAAAAAGAAGTCGATCATGTCCTTGAGGAATGATCATCAAATACATTTTCCATTGAAATCAATGGAAAACATACACTCAGCGAATCTACTCGCTCCATTCAACCTCGATTTTAGCCCTGTAGGCTAGAATCCGGCCTAGTATATCTATGTATGTGTGCTGGCGCAACGAATTAAAAGCTTGACTTTGTGGCAATCATACGCATAAATACATACAAAATAATTATAAATTATGCTTTTAAATTTAATGAGAGCTAACAGGAGATAGATGCTTCATACTTTTTAAAGCTATAGATCGTGGCCAACAAATATGATGTTGAGTTGATGAGAGATAGATGGTTGACTGGTAGATAATGCAACAGCATTAAGTCCGCCTTTTCTACCATTTTACTGGGATTAATAAAGTTTTAGGTAAGGTAGACAAGCATACGGCCTGCTTGATGTGAAGCAGCTACCGAAGCCATATTAACGCTCGCAACATAAAACTACGCTCGCGCGCCGCCACCCCCGCTGCCAACACAGCGTCTCCTTTCTTTCTCTTTCTTTCGATGATCACACTCACACACAGGAACACAACAACCCTCAAGGAAATTGTTATTTGGCTGCGGTATTGTGTGAATATACCTCACACAATACCGCAGTCGGGTAGCTTACAATTTTATTACGCTGCCTACCTCTCTTTTCTTTCAGCAGGGTGCACCGCGTGCAGAACCACTTACACCCCATACATTGTGATAATACAGCGCCATTCATCGCGGACCGCAGCTTTCCTGGTGCATTCGCAAACCGAACACTCAGTTGCGGCCTTGATTTGGTCCGTCCATCTCATGGGTGATACCTATAGATCCTAGCCCACATATATTACCTGGTACACGAGCTCGCCGCCTCCGACATTGAACTGAGAACGGAATAGAAGAGTGAGCTTCTCATCCATCACGCACTCTGCGTTTTTCTTCTCAGCGCGCTTGATCTTGCGCAGCTGCATGTTGCTGGAAACAAGAACATAAATGATCTATGGATACGCCTAATATACACTCCGGACACATAATAATAAATAATAAGGAACTGCACGTATTGTGCGGAGGTTCTTCAGTCTGTCGCCCTGACCACCGGCGCCGCTGGTATATATCCCGCGCCGGCGGTAACTCTTTTTATATTCATTTGTATTTATAATGTTTGTTTTTATATTTATGTTGTAAATACTTTTTTTTATGAAAAAGAAAACTAAATAAATAAATGATAATAATAATTATTTCTAAACAATATACACAGCGCCATCTAGTCCCAAATTAAGCGCAAAGCTTGAGTCATGGGTACTAGACAACTGATAAATGTACTTAAATACATTTTTTTGTAAATACATACTTATAATACATAGAAAATACCCAGACCAAGACAAACAGATATGCTCATGCACATAAATGTTTGTCTTGTGCGGGGATCGAACCCGCGACTTCGGAGTCAAAGTGGCCATTGCTAACCATTCGACCACCAAGCTCGTCAAAAAAAAAACACATGTGTCCGGGATGATACATCCGGGGGATACATGTGTATATAAGAGACTTTTGGCTCACCTCACCTGCACCCTGCAGACTGACAAACGAGGCTCTGGCGAAAAGAGGTAGGGAATAGTGATTTTTTTAAGCTCCCGACTGGGGAAATACCTCCACCTCACAGAATACCGCAGCCAAATAACAATTCCCTTGAGGGTAGTTGTGTTCCTGCGAGTGAATGCGATCACCAGAAAGGAAGGAGTGGCTGCGTTGGCGGTGAGGGTGGCAGCACGCGAGCGATATTTCATGTTGCGAGCGTTAATATGGCTACGGTAACCGCTTCACATCAGGTGGCCGTATGCTTGTCTGCCACCCGCCGTTGTATAAAAAAAAATACCACAACTTGAATGCAGAATTTTTACCAAAATAAAGGAATGTTTTCTTTGAATAAAATTTTCTATCAACAGTATTAAGAGTACTTTCCCTCAAAGTGGCATTAAAATTTTCCACCCTGTATATATTCTTCATCATCATCATCATCAGGTCAATTTTAGTCTCTACTACAGGAGCACGACCCTCTGTCGTCCGTCCTAGACGGAAGGAGGATTTGGCCTACACTCCCCACGCTGGCCAGACGGGTTGGGGAGGCCTGATGGATATTTGATAATGTATTTGCCTTAGTCGCCTTGTACGACATCCACGGGAAGAAACGGAGTGATTCTATTCTAGTCTGCCGGAAACCACACAGCTTTAAATTCTTCACTTACCGGAAATTAACGCTGAGTTGTCTGCTAGTACTGTCATACTCCATCACCCCGGTATTGTTGAGGATATCTCCACACTCCACCGTTTGCTTAATCTTCCCAGCTCTACCATCGCTCTTGAGGAGTAATTGAGCTTGCCGCTCAGAAATTATAGCCACCTGGAATCAAATTTTAAAATCCTATTTTTACATGAGTAATAAGACTAGCATCCTTCCAGCGAAGCGTGAAGAACAATCTTGCAGGCCAGCATGGCAGTGTCAACTGACAAGACGTCAAAGTCTCTTGTCCGTTGCCGATGCGATTGGGGCTCCTGTTTTCGCTTACCATCAGCGAAGCAATATTGTCTCCATATGCTGAGCTAATATAAAAAAAAAAACCAATAGACACGTAATTGTTCAAGTTTTCACGTCTATCGGCACTCCCTGAATGCCACTTGTTTTTTATTACCGTTTCAAGGTATTTGGTACAGGGTTCGTTTATAATGTAAAATATTAAATTGAGCCACTAAAAAAACCTGATTTGCATGCACATCAAATTAATCTGATCGCACAACAAAACCTGCATTTGATGTGCAATAAGTATTTTTTGATGTGCAGAATAGGTTAGGTTAGGTTAGGTTAGCAATGTATTTACTTGATGTTACGTCACTCAATTGTTTTGCCTTCCTTATCATCAACACTTGAACTTTATGGTGTGGTGATAAATCGTCTGTATGGGAGTATAGAAAAGTGTTATTGATAGACTTTTTCAGGCAACTTTTTAAATTTTTCTCTGCGTAAGAACCAGGGGCGCCGGCTTTTAGAAAACCTCATGGGTGCTCAAGCTCATTTGATGACTCGAAAAAAACGAAGTGTGAGACCCACAAACACCCAGACCCAACACAAATATCTGTGTCATCAGCAAACATTTGTGTTGGTGTCGAACCCGCGACCCTTGCGTCTCAACCGGTGCTCTGAACCACTGCGCTAAACGGGTCGTCGGGTAATGAAAAAGCGCCCATCCCTAAAAGGCCATTACTGATCTGTTTCTTGATGTCTATTCTCAGGGGGTGCTCGGCACCCACTGTTTATTTCTCATGGGTGCTCCCACGAGTACCCACGGAGTCGGCGCCCCTGGTAAGAACCATCCTCGTACTTCAAGGAATATTCATTCATTCATCATCATTATCATTACAAGGGAAAAAGAATTAGCGAAATCGGTTCAGCTGTTCTCGAGATTTGCGCTTAGCAACACATTCAGCGATTCATTTTTATATTATAGATTGGAAGCTTTAACTCACGCTAACACGCGGTGGCGTCATGTACACGTTGAGTTGACCACCGACCAGCAAACGGACAGTCGCCGTGAACCTGAAACAACAGGATAAGAAACCCCAAGTCAAAAACTATAATTATGGTAAAAAAATTTGCAAAAAATATTTAAAAACCTTAGATTATCAATTGGTCTCCGCTCCGCTTCGACTAGATGCCGCACTTGTAAAATGCGGCAACAAATACTACGCCGAACTCGGCGTACCCGAGCCTGTTGCAATACAATTCTTCACGCACGCCAGTGTCTCTGCACATTGTTCTACGCACACTACAATATTGAGTTGCCGCATTCACGGAGCTGTTGTTTTTAGATAGTGCAGCATCTAGTCGAAGCGGAGCGGCGACCAATTGTTAATCTATGTTTAAAATTAAAACCATATTAATCTATTATCAATCCATTGGTTTCTTTCGACATGACAGAAGGAGAAAACAAATATAAACACTTAAACATTTTTAACCGACTTCAAAAAAGGAGGAGGTTCTCAATTAGACTGATTTTTTTTTTGTATGTATGTTATTTGATATCTTCGCGAATTGTGAACCGATTTTCAAAATTCTTTTTTTATTTGAAAGGGTATGATTTCAAGTTGGTCCCATATTCACCAAGTCAGGATCTGATGATGGGATTTCAGGGAAATCAAGGGAAACTCTTAAATTTTATAAGCATATATGGTCAAATTCTTTTTTTTATTTGAAAGGGTATGATTGCGTGGTGGTCCTATATTCACCAAGTCAGGGTCTGATGATGGGATCCCAGAAAATCGAGGGAATCCCTTAAATTTGCCGTGTGGTTGCCGGCAAAATTAAATTGCGCCACTCCATTGCTCTGCGCTGGATGTCGTACAAGGCGACTAAGGAATCTTGACGGAAAGTGTGACACAATAACTTTTCTCACGGAAAACGGGCAGCAGCGTCTCCCGGGGTATTCCACCAACTAGGCTCGCCAATTGAAGTCGGTTTTTTTTTAAATCAACTTTATTATTAATACTAACAACCATGGAGAGTATGGGTGTGAACACTAGTCTCTACCGGTGTATGAACAATGATAAAACATAGGTCAAGTAGTATGGATACAAGAAAATGGATGGATGGACAAAAGAAGGTAGAAGTCCAAAAAGTTGGAGGGATCAGATCTCGGAACAACTCGAGGTTTCTGTCAGTGCATCGATGCACCTGATGACAAGATGCAAGCAGCTGAACAAATAGAAAGAACTGCCCCCTTACCACCATCTCTTATTGCGATTCAATAATTGAATAGATTCCTTATTCATACCAATGAATAAGCGACTCTATTGCATTTGAAATCATCATCATCATCATCAGCCTGTATCTAACAGGCTGATCTAACAGGCTATTCAATTATTGAATCGCAATAAGAGATGGTGGTAAGGGGGCTGGTTTCAAAGCTGAAGCGGAATTACGATCCTCAGCACTGAGGAAACGACCAGGAAAAGAGTATTGATACGTTCCCTCAGCAGTAGTGGTTTAAAGATACCAACGTCCACCACCACAAGACTTACCGTGTCATTGTCTTCATGACCTGCGGCGGTTGTTTCTCAATCACAAAGGTAGATGTCACCAGCTTTGAGAGAAGGCTAGTCACCTGAACACAATAAAATACTATTATAAACCAGGACTGGAATTCGTTTATTAAAATAAAAAAACCGGCTAAGTGCGAGTCGGACTCGCACACGAAGTGTTCACTTTAAAAATAAATAATTAAATAAAAATAAAACAAATAATTATCCCATACAAAAAATGTGATGTTTTTGCCGTTTTTATAGATAATGGTACGGAACCCTTCGTGCGCGAGTCCGACTCGCACTTGGCCGGTTTTTTTTTCGAATTGCCTCCCTATGGTCAAGCTCATGATGCACATGATGAGTCAAGCTGTCAATAGTACATTGTATGTAGAATTGTGTCTGTGCTACATATTGTGCCGTCCGGTGCCGTCTGTCTGCCCGGCATGTGTTGTGGGATCCGTCCCATTATACGTGCTGGTCGGTCCGATGGTCTTGGATGCGTCGTTGTTTTTATGTTTTATTATTATTTTATGTATACCTCGGCCGACGAGGTCCGTGTCGGCACCTGATGGCTGTCGCAGAATACCGGCGCTGTGTGTATTACACAGCATTAATGCCGAGCGATGGCCAATTAACATCATAATGATGTACATGGTGTTCGTATTGTAATAATTGTTATTGTGTATTGTAATCTATTGTGTCATGTTGTGATGTTAATAAACATATTTTCTTTCTTTCTTTCCTATGGAAGCAATTTTGAAGACATGTTCAGGTCAAAAAAGAAATCTCACTTGTTTGCTCATATCATCCAAGATATCAACGAGGTGAGTCTGCCTCGCCTCCTGTATGGTCTGGTTGCTGATCATGGAGACGTTGTTGATCTGCTGGCGAGACGTCCAGATCAGGTCGGCCAGAAGCTCGCACCACTCCTGGATCACGTTCAGATTAGTCTGCATTTGGACTCCGTTGCCGCTCAGTTTCTGCTCGCGTTTCCATCTGGAATTATAGACCACGGAAGGATGTAAGTGGCTTTCCAATGACAAACTCGCCAATATATACTCGTAGAAATTGGTGGTGCACCCTGCTGACTGACTGACGAGGTTTAGTCAAACCTCGTTGTAAGTTAACCGACTGGAGAAGTATCTCCACCTCACAGAAGACTCAATCCCTTAAGGGTTGTTGTGTTCTTGCGAGTGAGTGAGGTCACCAGGAAGGAAGGAGTGGCTGTCTAGGCAATGGGGGTGACGCGAGGCATATTTGATATTCGAGCGTTAATATGGCTACGGTAACCGCTTCACATCAGGTGGGAGGGCCGTATGCTTCTCTTTTATCCAACGTTGTATTTAAATAAACCACTAGAAGGAGGAAGCAATGAATTTCTTTTGAGAGAGTGCACCGCTACATGCAGATCATTGTCTTTCGATTAAATTTTAGGTTTCAAAATTCGTCAACAACAGGACAATCTCTTAAAGCAGCATTATGTTAACTGCCACACGTTTGCTCTCAAGTGGTGCCAAATGGGAATATTCTGCTCCCAAACTTAAATTTGGGGGCAAATGGGTTTTTTCAAACCTGAAACAATTACTATACTTTCTAGTTTTATTTCGAAAACTATTATCGAAAAAAAGTTATTGTGATGTTCATCCGAACATTATTCTACAATATTTTGTCCCTCCATTACATGTACATTCTTCGCCACGTACGATTCATACTCACTATTGCATTCTCACCTCACAATTAGAGCCGAGTGCTGAGTGCGAGTTTTTTTTTCACGTTCGATAATGTCAACGTAAACAAACCGACCAAATAGAGAAGTACTCTCATGTTGTGAATTTACCAGACGCGTGTTACATATCCAAATTACCCGGGTTGCCCACTTCGAAATGTGAGCGAGTAAGCTATATAATTATGATATGTAACACGCGTCATATAAATTCACAACATGAGAGTACCTATCTATTTGGTCGGTTTGTTTACGTTCACATTATCGAACGCGTACAAAAAACTGGCACTATGCACTCAGTTGCATACATTAACGTCCTCTTTCGAACACTAAACGTAATATAACTGCAATCGCAAGGAGAAAAAAAAATGTATTTCTATTTTTGTTTTATTATTTTTCATTAGCAATAGTAAGGGAAAAGAAAGAAAATACAAATTGTATTATATGAAAGGTATTTAAATATAAATTGTTCTACTAAGGAAGAGCGGGGTCTCCTAACACAGGTATTATACTTAAAAGGAGACTCCGGACACGATATATTGTAACTATCTTTTAATTTACTGAATAAAGCATTTGTATTGTATTTGTATTTGTATGAAAAGGAAGAAAAAAGTTACAATACATACTTTTTGAGTTCTCCATCGAGAACCTGGGTCTGCAGCTCTCCCAGGGTTGCGATGTTCTCCTTCAGATGGTCGACCAGGTCTAATTGCGAACGACTGTTCTGCGACATCTGGAAACGAGATGATTCGTAAATGCATAACTGGTATCGTGGTACGCGGGGCCCACCACACATTCCCACCACTGTGTAGACGCCGCTGAAAGGTAATGAACGATGAAGTCCATTGGAGTCCCGAGGGTAAAACTACGGCTGCATTGGAACTCACAACGAATTTAATCAGAAGAAATTATTAAGAGTAAGAAGCTCTTGTAATTTGACGTCCCTCTTAGCAACGTGAAAGACAGCAAAATGGCAAATTAGGCATAAAGAGATGTCTAGTCAAGTAAAGCTCGACTGCCGTGCACCACGGATTTTAAGTATCTAACACAGTCCATGTAGTCATGCTCACTAAAGTGTTCAAACTGGTGGTGGTGTCGTGTGGCGGGTCGGCCTGCATTCCCAATAAAATGGTTGAATGCGGTGATGGATGCCCCATGCATCAACTCGTGAACGGGTGCTGCCAGAGGGGACTGGCCTGCCCTGGCTGTCATGGTTGCAAGGTAAACAATAGGAGGATTTAGGTTAAGTAGTAATAGACAATAATATAACTATTAGCATAATAGCGACGTACAATTTATTAATTGTAAGAATATTATAAGATAAAAATAGAACATTGTTAATAAAAGGTACGGCTCCCCGAGTCTGTAGACTGTAATAAATATCAATAAAAAATTTTAAAAAAAAGTATCTAACACTATTGGGGACTTGAAACATCGTGGTACGCGGGGAGTCAAGAAAAACATGGGGGCTGGCACCTACACTGTCAACTAGCAAAAAAAGCTATTGCAATACATATATTATTCTGTGGCAATAAGACAGGCGGGCCATATGCTTGTCTGCCACCCATCGTAGTATAAAAAAAATACATAACGAGGTACGCGGGGTCCCCAAAATCATGGGGGCAGGGAGTGCATGTGTACCCTGCCGACTGGCGAAAGAGAGGAAAAAGAAAGAGGAGGATTAAAATTAAAATGTTAGGGATAAAAGTTTGCATAACAAATTCAATTTCATAAAGAAAATCTATGCTTACATTTTAGATAGTTTAAAATAACTTTAATATGTTTAACATTTTGGGATGTAAGTGGTGTAAGTGGCTCATCAAGATCTTTGAACCGAAGCCAACTTCACCTGCACGCGGTGCACCCTGCTGACTGACAAACGAAGCTCTGGCGAAAAGAGAGTTAGGGAGCGTAATTGTAAGCTACCCGACAGGGGAATGTACCTCCACCTCACAGAATACCGCAGCCAAATAACAATTCCCTTGAGGGTTGTTGTGTTCCTACGAGTGAGTGAGGTCACCAGAAAGGAGATGCTACGTTGGCAGAGCTGGTAGCGCGCGAGCGATATTTTATGTTGTGAGCGATAATATGGCTACGGTAATCACTTTACATCAAGCGGGCCGTATGCTTGTCTGCCACCCGATGTAGTATAATAAAATAAAAAACAGGCCAAGTGCGAGTCGGACTCGCGCACGAAGGGTTCCGTACCATTATCTATAAAAATGGCAAACAAAATCACGTTTGTTGTATGGGAGCCCCCTTAAATATTTGTTTTATTTTTATTTTATTATTTATTTATAAAGTGAACATAAAATTAAATATTATGTGAGTATTTCAAGCGTCTATCTATTACTGTTATCAATTGCGAGCGAAACGAGCAAAAAAAATAACGTTTAAATATTAATTTTATTCTGTTTTTTTAGTATTTGTTGTTATAGCGGCAATAGAAATACATCATCTGTGAAAGTTTTAACTGTCTAACTATCACAGTTCATGAGATACAGCCTGGTGACAGACGGACGAACGGACAGCGGAGCCTTAGTAATGGGGTTCCTTTTTACCCTTTGGGTACGGAATCCTAAAAACTATCTATCTATCTATTAGAATCATCCCCATACATTAGTATGACGATACACTCCCAGCCGATGTTGAGCGGTGCGATTATAGAACGCCGTAGGATGCAAAAAACTTAGTATAACATTACGATGAAAAGCTTTGGGGAATATTAATATAGTTTATCTAATCTCATACTGAAATTTACACATTAAAAAACTGAACACAGTATCATAATGACAGTCTTTACGCACAAGCTGTCAAAATAAATTTAAAAAGTTATTTTTCGATACAGCTCTTCTATGGACAACTGTATCGTAAAATAACTTTTTTACCATTTCGATACAGCTTCAGCCCTGGATACAGGTATTTTAAACAGGTTGCAATGCAAATACATTGCAACTATGCAAATTTTTTCTACATAATCTGTGAACGCGGCGCCGCGCGGCGCGTCGCGCATGCGCACTACGCATGCTCGATCTGCAAATGGATTTTTATGTAAGAATTATAGCTGATAGATTAACTTCATGGTTGTATTTAAAATATTATTATCATATATTTCATGAGATTAGATAAAGTAGTGTATGAAACTGCACATAATTAGGTATTAAAATACTCGTGTGGTATTATTATAACACTCGCCTTCGGCTCGTGTTATAAACTCACACTCGTATTTTAATAACCCTTATTATGCAACAGTTTCATAAACTACTATAATAATATGAACATAAATACGTATGTATAAATACCTAGATGTACTAAGTATAAGGTGTGTTTCACTGTAAACAGACAGTACCTGAATATGTACTACAAAGGAAGAGCGGAGTTTCCTAATACAGGCATCTTGTTTGCCTAAAAGGGAACTCCAACATTATTTACAATTACTGTCCATTTAAACTGCAATAAACTTTTTGATTTGATTTGATTGATTTGAATATCCAACAGTGGTGTACCCACTGTTGGATATTCAAATCAATCAATAAATACAGGCTGATAATGATGATGATTAAGCGAAATATCTCACCACAGCTTTGAGGTTACTTTCCATCTCCTCGATAAATAGGCGGAGGCGAGTTTCAAACTCGTGTCTTTCGGTCGTCATAGGCGATTGTTGTAGGTACGATAGGTGACCTATAAAAATAAAAAATTATTAGTCTTCTTCATGGCGCTATGAGTTTTTTTGTGAGCCATCAAGCATCAAAGACTAACAAACAAATGCAAACTGTGAAGTTGTGGATACAATTTCCTCCAGCGGCATTCCCAAATAAATACGACATGGGGACAAGAACAGAGTCAATATTTCCCTTAAAAGGCTGGCAACGGATCAGTGACCCCTTGGTGTTGCTGATCTCCATGGGCGGTGGTGATTGCTTTCCATCAGGTGACCCACATGCTCGCTTGCCCCCCTCTCATATAAAAAAAACTAAGCGTTAGGGCTATGCTAGGGGATTCTTTGAGGGATCGAATCCGGAACGAAGAAATTCGACGATGAATCAAGGTTGTCAATAAGAATGTCATAGCCTTCAAAGTTTGCAAGCTGAATTGGCAGTGGGCCGGCCACATCTGCCAAGTCAGTGTGACAGATGGGGCAGGAAGGTATTATTTATTTATTTATTTATTTAAACTTCATGCACAAAGTTGTACACAGGCGGACTTAATGCTATTCAAGCATTCTCTACCAGTCAACCTACGGGTGATGCAGAGATAAGACATGGCAGGTGCACAGGGAGGGAATAATTGAAAATTATAATGTTAATTTAGGTATAGTATAAAAAAACATATTAATTAAATATTTCTACATTTATATATACATATTTACATACATACACATACGTATATATATACACATACATACACATATAATTACCCAATACATAAATACATATAATACATACACATAGGTGATTAGAAAATAATTATGTCTGCAATTCCTGTATAGACTTAAGGAAATAGGCACGAGTCATCGATTTGAATGAGGTCCTAGTCAAAGCCCTCCTGATTTCGACTGGTAGCGCGTTCCAAAGGCGAATAGACTGTATCTTAAAAGAATGATCTACGAATCCAGAATGATGAGATGGGCACAAAAGGAGAAGGTTGTCAGTAGAGCGGAGGTTTTTACTGTGAACCGAACAAAGGGGTTGGAATTTTGATTTTAAATAAGAAGGAGACGTGGAATCATTTAGTATTGAGAAAAGAGTGGTGAGGATACGAACATTTCTTCGCTGACGAATGGGTAACCATTTCAGTTGAGATCGGTAAGCAGATACATGGTCATACTTCCTAAGCCCAAAGGCGAAACGAATGCAATTATTAAGAAGCCGTTCAAGTCTGTTGAGTAGGTCTGAGTTCAAGTCAGTGTAACACACATCACCATAGTCTATTATGGGAAGGACAAGGCTTTGTACAAGTAAGATCTTTGTTTTGAAAGGGAGAAAGTTCCTAAAGCGATACAGATTACGCAAAGATCCCACCACCTTCTGACAAATGTTAGACACCTGAATTTGCCAAGTTAGAGATGAGTCAATGTGCAGTCCAAGGTTTTTTACAGATGCGGAATACGGAATGATCTCACCATCAAAAATGATAGGTGGTATAGTGGTCAAGTCAAGTCTACTTAACATTCTTGAGCTACCCACAACTATGGCTTGGCACTTTCCGGTATTTATAGTGACCCCGAACTGCTTAGACCAAATCTTGAGGCGAACTAAATCCTGATTGAGCCTATCAACAGCTAGTGGGAGATCATTTAAATTGTCATGAGAGTAAAGCTGCAAGTCGTCAGCATACAAATGAAATGAACACCTAAAACTAGAGACAACTTGGTTAATAAAAATGGAGAACAGAAGAGGAGAGAGAATGCCGCCTTGCGGTACACCAGCATCAAGTACAGACCAGCTTGAGGAAGTTTCCCCAAGCCGAACAGACTGCCAGCGACCACGAAGATAATTGGAAAACCATTCTAAAGCCATAGGTGAAACATTGAGATTTGTAAGGATTGCAAGGAGGATATCATGATCCACGGTATTGAAGGCATTCGAAAAGTCTACTAGGGTTAACACCGTAAGCCTAGAATCCTCCATGTTGTCCCTAATATCTTGGATGACCTTAAGTAGAGCGGTCACAGTGCTATGACCTGGTCGGAATCCCGATTGAAAATCACTTAGTAGACTATTGTCAAGCACAAAACGGGAGAGATCTCTGTGGACGCAGGCTTCCAGTACCTTGGAAAGAAAGGGGAGTATAGAAATGGGCCGCAAATGTTGAGGAAGAGAAGGATTAGGGATTTTAGGTAGAGGGATGACCTGGGCATTACGCCACAAAGAAGGGAATTGACCAGTAGATAGGGAAAAGTTAATAATATATGTAATAGCTGGGAGTAGTTGGTATTACAGGACGAGGAAGCGATGAATGCCTATATGGTCCGATGAACTCAAGAAAACGGCTGGAAGCTGTTGGATACGGAAGGCGGAGGATCGTATTTGGTGTAAAGCATTGGGGAAAACCTGTATCCAGCGGTGAGCAGATACAGGCTGATGATGAGGAAATGATGACTAATTGTCAAACAAGAACACGATCTGCCTGATAGCAAGCAGTGTTCAGTTTTTTTTATTTTTATTTTTTTTATACTACTCCGGGTGGCAGACAAGCATACGGCCCGCCGGATGTGAAGCGGTTGCCGTAGCCATATTAACGCTCACAACATAAAATATTGCTCGCGCGCTACCACCCCAACGCAGCATCTCCTTCCTTTCTGGTGACCTCACTCACTCGCAGGAACACAACAACCCTCAAGGGAATTGTTATTTAGCTGCGGTATTTTGTAAGGTGGAGGTACATTCCCCAGTCGGGTAGCTTACAATTACGCTCCCTACCTCTCTTTTCGCCAGAGCTTCGTTTGTGAGTCAGCAGGGTGCACCGCGTGCAGGTGAAGTTGGCTTTGGTTCAAAGGTGTTGATGAACCCCTTACACCCCTTTTATTTTCCGTACCTTGTATTTTCCGTACAAGGAAGCAAGGCAAAGTTGAAGACAACAAACCCCGCGGCCGCCCTCCAAACAGATGGTGAGATTTAATTAGATCTCTCACAAAATCCTCCATGTCCGAATGCTCCAGCAATGCCTCAAACAGAACCAAATGGAGAAACATAACTAGAGCCGCCATTCGTAATGACCTGCTCATAACCACGACCACTCTGCCAAGAGTGTTCTACTATGAAGAAGGACACGGAAACAAGAACGCGGCAATAAATCATAAACTACATACGTTTTTGCTTAATACACTCGTGGTACTCCAATGAGAATGATTCCATGCTGGCTTCCAGGTTCCTTATTTCTTTGCTGACTTGGTTCACTTTTTGCTGAGCTGTGCGCAGCCCGGTCAGCAGCTGTTGACAGTAAAAATATGGTTAAACAACGTTTACGAAAACATACAACACTATGTGGCCTTGACCACCGATAGTTTGGACCTTGTTCCCGTTATCGGAGTAATTCTGGTTTTTGTTGCTTTTATATTGATACTAATTTCTTTTCTGATTAAATTCGTTGTAATTATTATTATAGTTGTTTCGGCCAACTTGCCAGAATATTATAAATATTTAAAAAAAATGGAAATATTCACCCATGATGACCGGTTGGAGGAGCGCTCGACCGGTCATCGAAGGACTTTTTTCCATTTTTAAAAATGTTTATAAAATTCGTTGTAAGTCCCAAGGCAGTCGTAGTTTTACCTCCGGAACTGCAGTGAAGTCCACTGCAGTTCCTTGCCTTTTTTGGTGGTCGTCGCTGTTAATCCTGGCTACACAGGAGACACAGTGGTGGGAATGTGTGGCGGGCACCCGTCCCGTTAAACTTAGCCTCTTTCGAAAGCTTAAGATTGCTTAAGATCGCAGCGTGCATTGGAGAGAGCTATGCTCGGAGTATTATAAACTCAGAAATCAGTATATCCATTGTAAAACTGGAATTAACGGTGATTAGTGAATTACATGAAATAACGGTCCTAACGATGTTCAGCCGGGAGACTATATAGCATGGGATAGGTATTCCAAAAAAAAGGGCGTGAGGAGGTTTCACAGGGTGATGCAGACATCCATAACCTGATACATGTTTTCCATCAGACGAGATGTAATGCTTGTTCACCGGAGGGATATGAAAAAAGTTTATTTGCAATAGGGTAAAATAATTTACCTTACTATATTTCCTCTCAGTCTGCGGCGGCGTAGTGTACTGCGTGCCCATTGCCTTCTGGATCACATCCAGTTCTACCATCAGGCAGTGGCGCATGTAGTTGTATAGCTCGAGGGGCGCGTGCCTGTAATCAAACCAATGTCGTAACTTCATCAACCAATAAATTCATAAATAATCAATGTCATAACCTTGGGAAAACCCTTTTTTGAAAGCTTCGGAACATCTTCGCCGCACAGATACCCCATGCTTGAAGACTAAAGTCCATTGCGTCCTCCCTGCAATGACCTATGGTGCAAAGACTTGGATACTGAGCATCGAACTGGTCCACAGGCTAAAGGTCGCACAGCGAGCGATGCAAAGGGCTTTTCGATCATCAGACTCGTCAAATAATACTATAAATATTTTAAAAAAATTGAAAAATTCACCTTCCTCTCCCCTCCCCCCTCGGTGGGATTTGAACCCACGATCTCTCGATGACCGGTCGAGTGCTCTTCTAACCGAGCTACCAGGAAGATTTGTGTCTGTGACGAACAACAATCGTCAAATAATAATTCCTAGAATATAGTGCAAGTGGATGAGGTACTAGGAAAGAGTTGCTGGGATAAATAGCGTCAGCGGTCGCACCGCTCAGCATCGGCAAGGAATTAATCCTTTGGAACCGAAGTGGACGCGTACAGCGCAATTCCAGTGAGGAGTTCTCACGCGCCCTATTAAGTTGTAGAATGAACTCCCTGTCGAAGTTTTCCGGACTATATCATGGGGTTCTACAAAAACTGTGTGAAGAGGTTTTTACAGGGCCGGCAATGCGCTGATATAGTGCGTGTCCATATGCTTAATATCAAATTTTATCAGATAGACCATAATATGATATCTCAAAAACTGTAATCCCCAATTTAGATATATCACTTTTCTGAATTGCTTTCTGCTATGGAAGAAATTTTAAGACAAAAGATGTAACTTACCCATATTGAATGAGTATAGACTTTGCCGCTTCCAGCAACTTCACTTTGGTGACGTACACCTCAGGACTCTGGAGGAGGTCAGCGTACGCCTTGATCTCGTGGACCAGCTCCTCGACGAAGTACTGTTGCTGCTGGTCGTCCTGCTCTCCGTTCCTGAGAAATGGGAGAGTCGAACAAAGGTTCATGTGGAGAACGGCCGTCCTCGTTAATTCACGTCACGTCTGTTACACAGGTCCCTCCTCAATCGGATATTAGAGCAATACAAAAACAATCCGAATAAAAAAATACTTTATTTGCATTAGGGTAACATTTAAACAGATGTTATTAGCTAAGCTAAGAAAGTGGTAACAGTAGATGTGATGGCTGATAAGGATGAAGAAGGAAAAGACATTGCGCTGACTTAATAATAGCATAAGGACAAGCCAATGACAAGTAGGTACAATATAGAATTAAGACTAGAAAAAATTTATATTACAGCATCAAAATTTGTGTTAGCACATAAAATTTATTACCAAATCCTGTTCTCAATCCATGCTGCTAAACAATGTCTTACTTCTATGGAGAAGTTATCCACATAAATAGACCGCACCTATGGAAAGACAACAGTATAAACATATTGACAAAACTAGATGAAACAGAAAAACAATAAATAAAATAGCATTATGGGGCAGGAGTGCAGGACCACTTCGCATTCTCACCGCTGCCTCCTGTGTAGCCAGGAATAACAGCGGCAATCGACAAAATGAAGTCCATTGCTATCCCAGGGATAAAACTACGACCGCTTTGGAATTCGAATTTAACAGGAGGTTAGTAAGAGTAAGAAAACCGCGGGCATGGCCTTGTTTTACAAGAATGCGTGTATGCACGTGCAGTACTTCAGTTAGATATATAGATAGATTGCTAAAATCATAATTCTTGCTATTGGTTTTACCGTAGTCGGATAAAAAAATAAACTAGAAGTGTTAAAGTCGGTTATGGTCAAGTTTAAACCTGTCGTGGCTCGTTGGTATGATGATTTCACTAAGTTTTTCCATGTTATCAGCTTTTATCGCTCCTTATCCACCAAAATAAATGATAATAAACCAATGTATAAACATAAACATTTAATTTCATAATTCCAGTACATGGTACATTCTAATGTCGATGGTAACATTATTCCCTTTCCGTCTACCGTTACTAACCAGGGAGTTATCATTGATCAAACACTTTTCTGCGACCCGATATCGATGAAGTCAGTCGTAGGATTTTTTACTTCTCGACTATCTGGCTGTGCTGGCTTATTCCCTTTTCTTTCCTTTACCTGATTGATGGAGATATCGCATATTTGGGCCCTACTACAGAATCTATGCATTCTGTTTATTTATGGCCTACGTAAGGTTGATCATGTGTCTGAATTTCGTGACTCCCAATTAGAGAGGAGTAGGAAAAGTCATGTACTCAGACACATACGATTCGGGAACAGCAGAATACACTCTTGTGGCTATCTCACTCTCGATATTCCTACACACAGCACTCATGCGTACAGCCAGTCTTTCTCGGCTAAATCAGCTATTCGAATACTTTATATCTTATTTACGAAATGAACATTACAAAATTATGTTGTAATTTTTGTATTATTTGGATATTTCAAGCATTTCTTCTTGGCTAATCATGAGCTCCGAAATACTAGTAGATTAGAAGTAAAATAAGAATAATTTAGATAAAAAAAATTGTATGACATGTCTAAGTAGGTTCTCACAGGGGCACAAATAAAATAATCACTTCAACTCTCTTCACCTCATCGGATCTCACCTCACTTCACTTCATTTCATTTGGAATTCGTGGGATAGAGTCAATTAATGGTGACATCCGATAGCATCATTTATTGACTCTTCAAAGCTTCGCGTTAAAAGGTACTTTAAGATGTAAACAAATGGCATTTTTTTTAGGTACTTAGTGTGATTTATAATCATGTAACTTTTTGAAATTAGCTATAAGGATTTAGCATTTACATGGTGCTCAAATTACTTGCTGCTCTATTACCGCTCTCTTTATTAAGCTATTGCATAGCTTCTATCGCGGGCCTTGAGCGCGGGGACCGAATCCAGAAATTCCGTAACGAAAAAACCTCACGCTCCCCACTCTGACGGGCAAGGACGGGAAAGGCTTGAAGGCCGTGCATCGTCTAACGTCGTTTCAGTTCGGCAGTCTTCGACTGGACATGCGCAAAACAGTACTTTGAAACGTACTGCCATATGGCATGACATATCGTACCGCGTCATATGGCATTATAGCAGTACCCTGAACATGACATGATTAGACGTATTGTACGACTCTACGAAACTCGTTTTATTTATTTAATAATAGAAAAATTTGTTTTCTTATCGGTCACCACGCTCAAAAAGTGTAACTTGAATTAATATCAAAGAAAAAGCAATACTGCATGAATAAAATAAATAAATAAAATTATAATAGCATAAGTTGATACAAAATGCTATGCAATAGCTTTACCGCGGCAGTCCCCGAGTGCCACACGTCTTTTTTTTTTCTTAACTATCTTTCCCGTGTCATCTTCCACTTCTCTATCTCCATATTCTTACATTTATTTTTTCGAAACTTATGACCAAAATTTCATATTAGTAACTTCTATGGATCCAGTTTTAAAAGATTTCTACATGTTTATTTGTAACGAAAAGTATACGTGCAAAACTTTTACGTGGACGTAGATGAGAGGCACGCGAGCCACGCTTCATGGAGGCAACAAGGAGACGCATATGACCAACGGTGGGTGACACATGTTGTTGAAGAAGGAGAGGAAGTTATAAAATACGTTCAAAGCCTTACCTTTTGCAGACAGTCCGGCGGGAGCTGCTGAGCTTTAGCCCAAAGCGACATGATTTCTCTGTAACAATAATACATTTTTAACTGGAAAACGAACAAAAGCACATTGACCTATTCAATTTGGATGGTAGGTTTGTCTGACCGTCTGTCACGGTCAATTTTCTCCGAATCTGCTGTCTAACGATTGAGTTGAAATTTAGAAACAGTGATTTCCGTCAATGACCGCTATTGACACTCGAAAGGATAAGTTCTCAGACATAATACTAATTTTATTGGGTACCACTGCTTACTTATAGTATGTCACTGCCATAGAGAAACTCCAAGCATCGGTACCTCCATCACTAGCAGTGTGACTTCTGGGGCCTTACCACAAGCTCTAAACGCAGGAATGGAACTATCATGGTTACGTATTTATCAATGAATTTCATTCATAAATTCGCAACCATGATGGTTCCATTCCTGCGTTTAGAGCTTGTGGTAAGGCCCCTGGTCTATGAACCAGCCCGAAGGTAAGCGTCCATATCTCTGTACCGTCAGTCTATTAATTTATTACTAATTATAGCTGTCCATTTTAATTCCTTTTTTTACTAGCTTTCTATGTCTCAAATTCTTAGTTTTCAACATAGCGTTTGAGTCAATACAATCATGCAATCAATCTAGTCATAACATATGGACCATATAAAATCGAAACTATTAGCAATTGAAAGCACTTTCCATTGAAATGCCGTTAAGCGGTAGAGGAGCAGGTGTATTCAGCTCGTCATGCTACGAGCGTCCATAGGTTGCAGTAACCGTAGTCTATCATGCGGCCTTATCTTTATTTGGCACCTTAGTGGTATAAGAAGAAGAAACAAAATATATTTTTTATACAATCTTTTATCAGTTGGAAATTTTTGAAAAGAAATCAAAGTTAATTTTGCTCATTTGATTTCGAATTAGGTACCAATATCAGGGAAGTGGATCAAATTTAAATTGCAAGATTTGTCTAAAGACACCGCGGTGAAACTAACTAAACACTTGTAAACTAGGCCGGATTTTAGCCCACGGGGCCGAGATCGAGGTTGAGTGGAGCGAGTAGATTCGCTGAGTGTATGTTTTCCATTGATTTCAATGGAAAATGTATTTAATGATCATTCCTCAAGGACATGATCGATCTCAATTTTTATTTCGACACAAACCTCAAGCATATCGAGGTCGTTCATTGAAAATTTCATCAAAATCGGTTTAGTGGTTTTGAATCTTATTCATTTCCAAGAGTGACTTTTCGGCGTATATATTTATTTTCGACACAACCCTCAAGCATATCGAGGTCTATAATTGTAAAGTTTCATCAAAATCGGTGTAGTGGTTTTGAAGCTTATTCATTTCCAAGAATGACTGTTCGGCGTATATAACTTCCGCTTGCTCCACTCAATCCTGAGTGGTGGATAATCCCTTGACCCATGAGATAAAAATCCCCGAAAATTGCAATACTCTCCACTGTCGCTATTTCATGGGTTTTGGAGTATGGACGCTAACACTCTGTTGTTTTCTTTTCCTTATAATTTTATATCATTCATTATTCCTTTTTTATTTATATTATTCATTCCGGGAATTTTATCTTTAAAAGTCTATCTATATCTAAATATATAATCTAGATAGAACTCACTTACCTAAAATGAGTAAGAAGACCGCTATCGAACATGAACTCGAACTCTCTGGCCTATGCAGATGTCGGTTCAGCTCATTCTATTATGAAGTATTAATTAAATTACTTTCTGGCCTCTATATATGTCGGTTCAGTTCACTCTGTTCTATAATATTAATAAAATTAGCACACACAGAGCACTATTTCACACAAGCGCACGTTATCGAATGCAGTCGCTATTTATGTAGATTCTGAGGCCGCATTCTTATCACAGGCCGCGATATTGCCGGCCGCAAATAGTGATTATGGATAAGGTGAACTTCTGTGCGTACGATAACGCTATACTGGTGTCAGGTGTTATTTGGCGAAAGTCAAATTTCCGAAACATTGGTCGTCTCTGCTCCAGCTGCTGCAGTTGTCTCTGCGACTCTCCAATATCTGAAATAGAAGAAACGTGCGACTGACGCCGGCTCGGCTGTCGTATTCGCCCTTGAACCAATTGCGCCTCTACGCGAAGCATCCTCAGACTATCTTAGATGTTAATCGGTTGATCGTTACAAATGACAAATCCATCGCATAAAGATCGCCTCTCGTTTATTCACATAAAGAGAAGTAAAGGGACCGAGTATAGAGCCCTGAGCGACTTCTGCTTTAATGGTGCAGAGTAAACCAAAAGAAGCATATCAAAAGTACTTTTTCATGATGTTTTACATTCAACCATTAAAATGAATGTAACTTCTTTTTAACTAAGTATAATAACAAATATATACTTACCAAATGACTATCAGCGTTAGTAGAATTAAATATATTATCTGTTACAAAATAAACAAAAGATAGGCCATGAATTCCAGGCATATGTGCAATATAGAGCAAAGCTTAAGGCTATATAGAGCATCGTTGAAATTAATGCCAGCATCGGAATAATATTTTATTTGTCTTATACTACTAGCTTGTACTCGCTTCGCTCACGTGGTCGTTATTTTAATAAAACTTGTTTTTGCCGTGGAAATACGTTGATATTGATACAATTCAATTCTTCTTTATGGCGATCCTGATGTTCTCGTCAATGACAATGCTTTTAATAATCCATAGCATAGATATCTGAGTAAGTGCTTATGCGTAGTGTCTATGTGACTCAGCGATGAATTCAGGGGCGTAGCGGTCAATGACGCGGCTGCGACACCAACGCTCGTGGGTTCGATTCCCACATAGGACAAACTTTTGTGTGCATGAACATGTCTGTTTGTCTTGGTCTAGGTGTTTTCTATGTATCATAAGTATGTATTTACAAAAAAAAATGTATTTACGTATGTTTATCAGTTGTCTAGTACCCATAACACAAGCTTCGCTTACTTTGGGGCTAGATGGCGCTGTGTAATTTGTCTGACAATATTTATTTATTATTTATTTAATTCGCCTTGCCTTGCCTTGTACATCTATATACATTTAAGTACTAGTGGCCGACCATTGGTCGAAATTCGACCATAATTAATTTAAATTATGATTTTAACTATAAACAAAAGAGTATACATGCGTGTGTGTGTGGCGGCCCTACATATCTTTTATGTTGCCTAGTAACGAAGAAAAACACCCACGTCAGATTGTCTTTGTATTGTTTCGCTGTGCTTGTACATTATAAAAAATATTATTAATTTGTAATTCAATGAGCATTATACATAGTTTGCTATTAGAAGTCAGTTTATTTTTTACTCTGACTCCTTCAAACTTCAAACGACTAAACCTCCTAAATGTGTATCAAAAACATAGTAGTGTGTGTAATGTTTTTTTAATGATTTAATGTATTTTTTATGCAAAATCTTAAAAAAATATTAGCATTGTGCACTCCTTCTGTATATAAACTGGTGTAAGGGATACAAAGTTTTTGCTTCACGGGTTAATATTATAGATATATTGGTTAAAGTGGCCAACCCTGAAATGTGAAAGTCATAAGCCTGATAAAACTATATCAGTGATACCAGGTTATCACAGTATCTACTCCTAAACAAGTCGTCACTAGATAAGTATTTTCCGAGAAATATCGCGTCGGTTCTTGGAAATCGATGTGTTATCGGTTCTTGGAAATAGCCACAATTTAATCAAAATAATCTACTGGCAAATAACACATTCACACCACTATTTTATTTTTATATGACATCGGGTGGTAGTAGCCCTCCATAAATTACGTCACACGTTAAGGGGGAGGCAGGGGGTCGAAGAAGTGTGATATTGTGTGACAAGGGAGTGGGAGGGGTCCTAAATTTCGTTACGTGACATTTCAAAATCTATTATTGTTTTACTGTGTCTATGTTTTAAAACACGAACTTTGAACTAAAATAACTCAAAAACATTTGCAACTCTAGATGTAAAATTGCAAAATATGTGACGTCACACTAGGGAGGAGGGATTGTCATATATTTTTTTATATACTACGTCGGGTGTCAGACAAGCATAGGGCCCGCCTGATGTGAAGCGGTTACCGCAGCCATATTAACGCTCGCAACATTAAAAATATCGCTCGCGCGCCGCCACCCCACTGCCAATGCAGCATCTCCTTTTTTTCTGGTGACCACACTCACTCGCAGGAACACAACAATCCTCAATGTAATTGTTATTTGGCTGCGGTATTCTGTGAGGTGGAAGTACATTCCCCAGTTTCGGTTCAAAATCTTTAAACCAATGCTAATTAGGTACATACCCCAGTCGGGTAGCTTACAATTACGCTCCCTACCTCTCTTTTCGCCAGAGCTTCGTTTGTCAGTTAGCTGGGTGATGGAAGGCAACACTTTGGTTCAAAGATGTTGATGAACCACTTACACTCCAAAATGTGATGTTATATTTCCATAGATATGCCACTAAGCGGGCGTCCATTAATTACGTGAGGCATTTTTGAGAATTTTAGAGGTACTTCACCAGTCGGGCAACTTAAAAATACGCTATGCCCTACCTCTCTTTTCGCCAGAGCCTCGTTTGTCAGTCAGCAGAGTGCACCACGTGCAGGTGAGGCTGGCTTTGGATGTTGATGAACCACTTACACCCCAAATTTTTACTTGGATCATTCTAAAGAAGTACTTCCGCAGTCGGGCTGCTGTCAATAATATTACTATGCTCTGCCTCTTTCATCATCTTGTCTGCTAATCTGTCAGATGCACCAAATGCAGGCAAAAAATGAAATAACTAAAATATTCAGTTCCAAAGAAAATTTATTAGGTATTTCCTTACAATTTCGCAGAGTATACGCCGTAGAAGAACCGACTATTATTTTTCTTTGTTTTGCTCAATGTCTTTGACAAAAACAAATGTATTTTCATCCCACTTCAGCGAGAAAATGACTGAATTCAAAAAAAAATCCATCCCATTTACAATCACACACTTCCACGTTTCTTGTTTTTAACCAAAGGTTTTAACAATATGACGTGAAAAGAAAATTGGGACGCAAAGCAATTTCAAAAAAAAAAGTACACCAAGGAGGTTCCCAGTTTGAGCTTTTAACAAATTAAAAAAACGTTGTATGATAAATTCGGCACCATGGAGGTAGAAGTACGAGTAAATATGTTTAATGATGTTTGAATTCACAAACTTAGTGCACACGATCTTCTAAATTCAAATTTACTTTATCCTCTAGCGGATAATAACGACTTTTGCACTCAGATATCGAAGAGCAAAAATACTCTTTCCGAGATGGGGAAATAATACATTTTCATCCCCCAGATGAAATTGTATTTTATAACTTCTTTTGATCTCTCAGTATATCAAGTCTCTCAGTATATAATGTCAATATGCTGTTTTCTCTGGAAGTTATTTAGTTTTTTTTTAAGTTATATAATATGTACTTTTCGATCATGTAATATTTATACCTATGAAGTTATTTCATTGGTTATTAATCTGTTCCAGCAATTTTTATTTACATAAAACATGTACCGTAATATTCTTTTTATATGTCTATTTACTATGATGCTCTACATCACAAACCGCCAGCATTTATCCGCCTCCGATTAGCGCACTATCGTTTCTGCTACCTTCAGAAATATACTGATGCTGCTGCAACATGATTTTCTCTTCAGATTCAGTCGCTACAGCAGTGACTTTCTTACCAATACGACCTCCTCCTAGCGCATAACGTAGCTTCTTCCAAAACCAAGGATCTCCCCATTTCACATAAGTGTTTGTGGATAAATAGGCGTGTAATTCAGCGTCTAAAACTTCATCAGGTTGAACATCTTCCATTAAAATTATAATGAGACGCGTTCGTTTTTCCTGTCGGGCTCGTAAATGTGCTACTCGGAATTCTAATATCCCCCATACCGATGTCAGAAAGTGTTTTGATAATACTATTATCGTCCGTCGAGACTGTTCCACTGAGTGCGCTATTTGTGCCGGGATCCACTCTCCTAACTACCAATCTCGATAGTGCACACACAGTTTAAACGGTTGGGGGCCAGTTTCTAACTGTGGTAAGAGCTGCTCCACCACAAATCTCGTATCTTGGTGTGAGAACGACACAAACGCATCATACAACTTATCACGATCGACGTCCTCTTCTCGGATCAACCATTGGAGCCAACGCTGTGAATACATAAACACCCTTATTTCTAAAGAGTATCTATAGGCAAGAGCTGTTGTAATGACAATTAACAGTGCAAGAAAAATGAAAAAGCCTGCCGTTATCTCAGCTATGGGTACTGCCCCCTTACCACCATCTCTTATTGCGATTCAATAACTGAATGGAATGCTAATTCATACCAAAGAATAAGCGACTCTATGTATATATGGGTATAGAGTCGCTTATTCATTGGTATGAATAAGCATTCTATTCAGTTATTGAATCGCAATAAGAGATGGTGGTAAGGGGGCTGAGCAGAGTTTAGTTATATCAATCGGCAAGCGTTGCTGGTCCACACACGTGACATTATCTGCATCCATAATTTTATTTTCCTCATAACTCTGTTGTAATGCCATTACGAATTCTTTATGTGAACAATAGCAATTCAACGGATTTCCACTCATACTGAGGTTCAGATTACCTTTTAACAATTCCATTGGGATTTGCGTTAATCGATTACGTGCCAGGTCTAGTTCTAGCAGAGTAGATGGTACCGAACTAGGTGCTTCTGTCAAATTAATTACATCAAGATGCAGACTGATGATGCTAGCTGGTAGCTCTTGTAGTGAAACTGGCGGCTGCCGCAGTCTTAATTCAATGGTTTCATTTAACTTAAGTATTTTTGGCATAGATGTACAATTGATTTCAATGCGTGATGTAGAAGTACGTGAATTGCAATAGCAATTGGTTGGGCAGTTTTGAATTGGACAGGTGACGGCTGATGGCGGTAGATCTCGCACGAGTCTGTTAGCTAATTCGCTCGGTTGGACACACCGAGCGTCTCCAAGATCAATCATTGGTTCGGAAGTCTTGGTGGGTCCGAATGCATCATACTTACGAAGTCTAAATAGTAAAGGGTACATTAAACAATTACACACAATAGGATTGTCGTGAAGTAGAATCGTCGCATGATTGTAGTTTGATTGATTGTATTTTTATCTGTATTCTCGCGGAGTTGTGATATTGTTGTGGCTGAGATCGATTACAGCGTGGTATGCTGCAAAGTCACTGATCTGAAACAATCACATAATTCAATAAATAAACATTATGACTCCAATAAACGAATTTAAAATGTCTCTTCCCGTTTCCCGTACCCATCTTATATCAGTGGATTTCCCTTAGGGGCCATTCATTTATTACGTAAGACGATTTAGGGGCGGAGGGGGGTCGGCCATGTCTTATTTTTTCTTACAAGGGGGTGGGAGGGAGTGTTGATAGTTCTTACGTAAGATCTTCGGGGCTGATGTGGAATGGATGGACGTCGACGACGTGTACAACCAACTAGAAGCAGCACCTATTATTAGAGATGTTCCAGTGGCAGATCCACATTCCGAGTGGGTTTTGAGCCCCTGGACTGAAAATCTTAAGTAGATAAAGATTTTGAGATGTATGATTTTGAGATGAATGATTAAAACCAAAGTTTATTACTAGCAAAAAATAAAAATTATTAGCACCTTTGTAATTACAAATAAACATTTCTAAAAATTGGTAGGTACTTAGAAAAATTGTTTTTTTTTCCTTTAGATTCTTACGTAATAAATATTTAACAGTGGGGGAGGGGGTCGGCTTATTCTTATTTTTCCTTATAAAAGGGGGGGAAGGGGTCAAAAACTAGTGAAAATAGTCTTAGGTAATTTATGAATGGCCCCTTACAAACCTTGTCCTGACAATTTCATCATAATGTCTATTTTTGTTAATTTTTTTGATAGATTAATAGGTATTCTGCTGTTCGTATGCTGTAAATATGGCTAAAATTGTTGCCACTCAAGTCAAGTATTTGTAAATTAACTAGATGATTGAATGACGTCTTTATGGAGTCCTGAGTCAAAGCATTGCCAGAAAGACTTTGAAGTTTTTACAGAAGATGAAAAAAAAATGCCGTACCTATAATAATAATAATAATAATGGTTACGAAGTTCACATGAGCGCTTGGCCTCACAATTTCAGGACGCAATTGAGCGTGGGTCTCTCCCAACTTTTATGACAACCGGTGTCACCTTCCTGCTCCATAAATCGGGTAGTACCACGGAACCTAAAAATTACAGACCTATCACATGCTTGCCTTACATCTATTCTGAGAATAAAAGTAAATAAACACCTTGTAACTAATAATATTTTAGATCCTGCTCAGAATGGATGTAGGGTAGGATCCCGTGGTACTAAGGAGCTACTCTTCATTGACATGACTGTTAGCCAGCAAGTTCGTCGAGGTCGCCAGAGTCTTTCCGCAGCCTGGATAGATTACAAGAAAGCCTACGATTCGGTACCTCATACATGGTTAAGACGGGTGTTGGAACTGTATAAAATTAATGCAGTTCTATGCACCTTTCTTAACTCATGTATGGGGCAGTGGACCACGGCTCTTTGTCTTCCAGGATGTGGAGCGACTCATGCAATCTCAGAACTCATAAGGATTGAACGTGGTATATTCCAGGGTGACAGTTTGAGTCCCCTTTGGTTTTGCCTGGCTTTGAATCCCTTGAGCGCTCTGCTAAGGAATTCCAAGCTTGGCTACCGGTTTCGAAGGGGAGGTGAAATCCTTTCTCACCTCCTGTATATGGATGACCTCAAATTATATGCACCGAATGAATCAAATTTGGTGACACTACTAAATGTCACTCAAGCATTTAGTAATGACATTAAAATGGATTTCGGTATAGATAAATGCGCGGTCGTCCATATTCAACGAGGGAAAGTTGTAAATAGAGAAAACTTACAACTTTCAGAGAATGTGATTCTCAGAACCCTCTCTGAAACTGAAACTTATAAATACCTTGGTATGGCGGAGTGTTTAGGTATACAGGATAAGGAAATAAAACAATCAGTGAAGGAACGTTTCTTTGTCCGTCTTTCAAAAGTACTGAAAAGTCTTTTGTCAGGTGGTAATAAGGTGAGTGCCTTCAATGGTTGGGTTATGCCTTTGCTTGTATACACCTTCGGAATACTAAGGTGGACTCAAACCGAGCTCGACGCACTGGATCGCAAAGTCCGTAAACTGCTTACCGCGTATCGTATGCATCATCCACGCTCATCTATGATGAGATTATACATCCCACGGAAGTGTGGGGGTCGAGGCTTCCTTAATGCCAAAAACCTACACAACCGTGAGGTGTGTAATCTCAGGGATTATTTCCGTCATGTTGAGAGTGGGATGCATCGAGACGTTGTAGCAGTTGACAAAGGACTGACGCCACTCTCCTTGGCAAAAGAGAACTGGCGCAGACCACTTGTATTAAGCACTGAAGATCGCTTGAATATATGGAAGGGTAAAGAGCTACACGGACGATTCCAACGGGCACTTCATGGACCCGATGTTGATCTTTTAGCGTCCGTAACCTGGCTACGATTGGGTGACCTTTTCGGGGAAACCGAAGGTTCTGTCTGTGCAATTGCTGACGAAGTTGTCAAGACTAATAACTACCGGAAATACATCATGAAAGACGGGACGGTGGACATTTGTCGGGCATGTCACCGTCCTGGTGAATCTATCAGGCATGTTATTTCCGGTTGTTCTTATCTTGCCAATGGTGAGTATTTGTACAGACACAACCAGGTAGCTAGGATAATTCATCAGCAACTTGCACTTCGATAGGGTCTTGTGAGTTCTCAAGTGCCATATTACAAGTATGTACCTGTGCCTGTTCTCGAAAACAGTCGTGCCAAGCTCTACTGGGACCGGTCTATTATCACGGACAGGACTATTATGGCTAATAAGCCTGATATCGTGTTGGTAGACCGGTTAGAGCGAAGGGCATTTCTTGTTGATATCACCGTGCCATGCGACGAGAACCTCGTGAAAGCTGAGAATGACAAGTTGTCGAAATACTTGGACTTAGCTCACGAGGTTACCGCCATGTGGGACGTTGATTCAACAATAACTGTCCCGATAGTCGTGTCGGTAAACGGTCTCATAGCGAAAAGTCTCAACTCACACCTCAGGAGACTTTCGCTAGGCTACTGGGTCAAGGGCCGGATACAGAAGGCAGCAATTTTGGGAACTGCACGTATTGTGCGGAGGTTCTTCAGTCTGTCGCCCTGACCACCGGCGCCGCTGGTATATATCCCGCGCCGGCGGTAACTCTTTTTATATTCATTTGTATTTATAATGTTACTTTTTTTTAATTTTAAGTTGTAAATACAAATTTTTATAAAAAAGAAAACTAAATAAATAAATGATAATAATAATAATAATAATTCAGGGCGACAGCCTCAGTCCATTGTGGTTCTGCCTAGCCCTCAATCCACTTAGCACTCTGTTAAGGGATTCAGGGTTAGGCATCCGACTTCATAGAGGGGGTGAGATCATTTCTCATCTGCTGTACATGGATGACCTCAAATTGTTTGCACCAAATAAGCCAGACCTTCTGGAGTTACTGAGAGTAACTGATACTTTCAGTGGCGCCATCGGTATGGAGTTTGGTGTCGACAAATGTGCGGTCATTAATGTACAGCGGGGTAGGGTTGTAAATTCAGATGGTTTACAACTCTCAGAGACAATGTTCCTCAGATCCCTCTCTGAAGTCGAAACCTACAAGTACCTTGGTATGTCGGAGGCTTTGGGTGTGGCCAGCGGGGACATAAAACAATCGATGATGGATCGATTCTTTGGTCGCCTGACAAAAGTACTGAAAAGTCTTTTGTCAGGTGGTAACAAGGTTCGGGCTTTCAACGGTTGGGTTATGCCCCTGCTGATATATACCTTCGGCATACTAAGGTGGTCTCAGACTGAATTGGACGCCCTGGATGTAAAGATCCGAAAACTGCTTACCACGTATCGTATGCATCACCCGCGATCGTCAGTGATGAGATTGTACATCCCACGGAAGTGTGGGGGCCGCGGCTTTTTAAATGCCAAAAACCTACACAACCGTGAGGTGTGCAATCTTAGGGAATATTTCCTACACTGTGATAGCGGGATGCACCGCGACGTGGTAGCAGTTGATAAGGGCTTTACGCCACTATCCTTGGCAAACGAAAACTGGCGCAAACCACCTGTATTTACTACCCAGAGCCGCATGGATATATGGAAGAGCAAGGAGTTACATGGGCGATTCTACCGGGCTCTTAACGGGCCTGATGTAGACTCGTCCGCATCGGTGGCCTGGCTACGTTTCGGTGATCTCTTTGGAGAAACTGAAGGTTTTGTCTGTGCAATTATGGACGAAGTTATCAAGACGAATAACTACCGGAAATATATCCTGAAGGACGGTACGGTCGACATTTGTCGAGCATGCCACCGTCCCGGTGAGTCACTCAGGCATATTGTTTCCGGTTGTTCTCATCTTGCTAACGGCGAGTACTTGCACAGGCATAATCAAGTAGCTAGGATTATACACCAGCAACTTGCTCTTAAATATCGCCTTGTGAGCTCTGAGGTACCATACTACAGGTATGTACCTGCGCCAGTTCTCGAGAACGGTAGTGTCAGGCTCTACTGGGACCGGTCTATTATCACTGACAGGACTATTGTTGCCAATAGACCTGATATCGTGTTAATAGACCGGGAGACGAGTCGTGCAATTCTCGTTAACGTCACCATTCCTCATGACGAGAACCTCGTGAAGGCCGAAAAAGAGAAACTTTCAAAGTACTTGGACTTGGCCCATGAGGTTGCCGCCATGTGGCATGTGGACTCAGCGATAATTGTACCGATAGTTGTAACAGTGAACGGACTTATAGCGAAGAGTCTCGACCGTCACCTCGAGAGGCTCTCGCTTGGCGGTTGGGTCAAGAGCCGGATACAAAAGGCGGTTCTTCTGGACACGGCCCGCATTGTGAGGAGATTCCTCACTCTGGAGCCCTGACCACCGGTAGCTTGGGTCTTCGCTCCGCTACCGGCGGGTGCCCCACTTTTTTTATATTTTTAAATGTATATATTTTTTTTGTATTATTTATATTTAAAAATGTAATCAGTGGAGATCGAAAAGAAATAAATGAATAATAATAATAATTCGGGGGCCCATCTAGTGAGTGGCAAGCCACCGCCTGCCGCAAATAACTAGCAATAAAAGCAGTTATGGCAGGCGTCCGTCCCTCTTCTGTAATAGCCCGGTATTAAGTTCACCCAGACCTCATCTCCATAGCCCATTTATTTTCCATCACACTTCGCAATAGTCTCAACGCCTGCCGAGACCTGCTCATGGGTATGTCGTTCCATTGACATATCCTGGAGCGGGTCACGGCGGGCGTACAACATTACATCAAACTTCTCAAAGGGGCCTCTACGCGTTGGATCCATATCCCCGCGCATGCCTATCAAATGACCGGGCTTGACCCGTGATTAAAAAGAGATACATAATAATAATAAGTCCGCAGGGCAGCTTGTGTGGCGAGCTGTTGTGTGAGTAGCGACACCACGGACCCGAGTCTCCAGAGAGTCGGTCAGGGCCTTCGTATCCGACGTGTCTTCATCGGTCGGAGTGTAAACACAAGAAGGCCCGCAGGACTCTCAGCTCTGGCTTGCCTTCATTGGCCGTCCAGAGAGGAGCCGCTAGAGCTATATGCTCCAGGGGTGGAAGTGTTAAAGGGCATCACGCCGCGAGTAACTTCGGAGAAAGCGCAGCACACCTCTCGACATCCCTGAGTCACTCACACCGGTGTTGCCCCCGGCCGTTTTCCTGGCATTTCGGAGGCCCATCTAGTGAGTGGCAAGCCACCGCCTGCCGCTAATAACTAGCAATTAAAGCAGTTATGGCAGGCGTCCGTCCCTCTTCTGTAATAGCCCGGTATTAAGTTCACCCAAATCTCATCTCCATAGCCCATTTATTTTCCATCACACTTCGCAATAGTCTCAACGCCTGCCGAGACCTGCTCATGGGTATGTCGTTCCATTGACATATCCTGGAGCAGGTCACTGTGGGCGTACAACATTACATCAAACTTCTCAAAGGGGCCTCTACGCGTTGGATCCATATCCCCGCGCACGCCTATCAAATGACCGGGCTTGACCCGTGATTAAAAAGAGATAATAATAATAATTTATTTTCTTTTTAACATTTGTTTTACATAGTTTAAGTGGTGGGGGTCTTCTTTTAAGCGAACATGCCTGTATTAGAAGACCCCGCTCTTCCATACCAAAAATAAGTTAGACTATAATTTACAAAAATAAACTTAAATGAATATTGGTAGTCTTATTGTACACAAGACTAAACAATTTTTATTTGCATTTTTTCTAACTTAGTTAATCATAATAATACAAATTTTAAATTATCTATCATTTGCTTAATTTATAATATAAAATATTCAAGAAATCATTTTTATTCTACATTAAAATATACCCATTTATATTCTGATTCAATTACATCTATTTAATTACATTCAATTACAATCAATTACCTTTTATTGTCATATGGAATACATTATTATTTATTTACGATAGTAGTTTAAAAGAAAAAAAAAATCTATACAACATTTCCCATTGTAAGGACATAGTAAATATGTGTGTGTGTGTGTGTGAGTGTGTGTGTGTGAGAGTGCGTGTGTTGTGTGTGTGTGTGTGTGTGTGTGTAAGTGTGGTTGGAGTGTGTGAGGGTGCGCGTGTGTGTGTTGTGGGGGAAGGGAAGGGAGGGGGGGGGGGGGGGGGGGGTTTGCAAGATCAGATGTGATATAACGTTTAGCAAATTGCATATCGCCGAGTTTAGTCTTCGTCTGGGGGATTGGAGCTATTGAAATTTTCCTTCTGCATTTTTTAGAGGGGGTTTGGTAACGCAAGCATTTATGTTTTCTTAGTACCGTATGAATAATATATAATTTTCTAACTGACAGTAGGTTACTGATACGGTACAGGTTGTCAGTAGGATGTCTCATTTTCTTAAAATACATGATTTTAATTAATGCGCGTTGTGCTCTCTCTACTGCAATGAATTTTGTTTTAGCTGCTCCTCCCCAGATAGGTATACAATAACATAGCACAGATTGACCTAGTGCAATATATAGTCGGTTTATCAGATTTTCATCCGAGTTTTCATTTCTTGGAACAAGGTATCGTAGTGTTCTGAAAATCCAGCTTAGTTTTCTAATTCTTCCAGAAACTTGTTCCAGTTGCGAATACCATGAAAGGTGCTGATCCACTATAACCCCTAGATATTTGGTATTAGTTACTTTGTTTATTTTTGTACACGTACAGCTGTTTTTGTGGTTGTAATTGCAAGTATGTACTTTAATCGCAAAATTATCAGGTGGTTGTCCGCGGCTATTAGCACTAAAACAGATGTAATTAGTTTTTGACTCGTTCAACGTCATCAAATTACCACTTAACCACGCAGCTATCCGAGCAATTCCCCGCTCAGCAGTAGCCCCAACGTTATGCCATGAATTTCCTGAGAACACGATAGCGGTATCATCGGCGTATGAGAAGATGCTTGCGTTATTTATCTTAAGGTTGCAAAGATCGTTAATGTAAACTAAAAATAATGTAGGACCTAGCACGCTCCCTTGTGGTACGCCGAAGGATACATCCGCGTCTGCACTTGTACATTGTTCCAGTTTTACCCTTTGCTTTCTGTTAGAAAGATAATCTTTGAATAGGTTCAGAGGTGTTCCCCTAATTCCTATTTTCTCTAGTTTGCTAATTAAGATTGGAATAGAGAGGGTGTCGAATGCCTTTTTGAGGTCCAGGAAGACACACATACACTTATTTCCTTTATCAAGATTATCAGTGACCAATGAGGTTAGAGCTGTTACTGCATCTTCCGTGGATTTTTCGTGTCTAAAACCATATTGTGAACTGGATAATATATTGTATCTATTAAGAAAACCAAGAAGGCGAACATTTATAAGCTTTTCAAGTAGTTTTGATATAGCAGGCAGTACGGATATTGGCCTATAGTTATTCACATCGTCTCTATCCCCACCTTTGTATACAGGAGTAATGATAGATTTCTTTAATGGCACTGGAAAGATTCCAGTATTAAAGCAGAGGTTAATCAGATGTGTTAAAATAGGGACAACTTCGTTTCTTACGTATTTCAGATACTGGGTGGAGATGTTATCCCACCCAGGGGCGCTGTTAGTTTTTAAGCTCATTAGTACTTTGTCCTGTGTACCTGATATTTTACTCAGTCGGTTATTACAAATACTAACTGTTTCAAGACTTCCGAAATTCGCAAAGATATTGCTGTGGACAAACAGTTACTTTAAGAACAGAATAATAATTTATATCAACTAATAATGTTAATATTTAGAGGTGACAACAGAAAATATATATATTTAAAAAGTGGTCAAATTCAAACAGACGATTATGTTAAATTAATTAAATAAATGAAACGGGTCACTCACGTCTTTTTGTCGGGAAAGCCGACTAATTTCGATCTCAAAAGGAGACCTTCATCAGGGCGAATGTCCAGACACGTCCACCCTTTGTCCAATCCCGAATACACTTCACAGGTTTAACTCTCATGTATTTAGGTACTACATCATTATCACGGCACTTTTGCACATACTGTAAACTACATTCAAGGTTGTTACGTTTCGTTCTTAATTTCGCGAATTGTTTTATACGATTTTGCCATACCTCCCTGTAAAGGTAGGTATGGCAAAATATATTATATATTATAATATATTATAATTACCGCCTATACTATATATAAAAAATATATATAGTATAGGCGGTGGTTTATCAAGACAAGATAACACAACTCGTGAGTGATACAAATTCATATAATAAAGTAAACTACAACCCCACCTCACGAATTGCGTCAGGGTTGGATAAGTTACTACGCTCACTCTCAAATAATGATTTGAGGAAACGCCTACGCCCGAGAAATCCCACCACACCAAAGATTTATGGGTTACCTAAAATTCATAAACAGAATTGGCCTCTTAGACCTATAGTAAGCCAAATAGACTCACCTACTTATAAAACTTCACGTTTTATGGCGGATATTTTATTGCCTCTAACGGGAAAATCGGCGAGTTATATTAAGGATTCCACGCACTTCGTCCAACTTCTAACTGACGTAAGACTGCAAGACGAACTTATGGTAAGCTTCGACGTGACCTCGTTATTCACAAATGTACCGATAGAGGACACTATTAAAATAATAACAGACCTGACGAAATCTGCAGGGATACCTACCGAGTACATGTGTATCATTGAGTTCTGTCTAAGGAGCGGTTTCTTTGTCTGGCGGAATGAATATTATACGCAAACGGATGGAGTTGCCATGGGGTCACCCATTGCTCCGGTAGTGGCGAACATTTTCGAGGACCGGGCTCTTGAAACAGCATCGCACAAACCAAGATACTGGTGGCGATACGTGGATGACGTGTTCGCGATTGTACACAGGGATCACGTGACCATTTTCCTTGAACATCTAAATACTATACATCCAAAAATATCATTCACCGTGGAGCACGAGAAAGAGAAGTCCCTCCCTTTCTTGGATGTATTGGTACGGCGGGAACCAGGTGGTCGTTTGACACATACGGTGTATCGAAAACCGACACACACTGACAGGTATTTGAGGGATGACTCACATCATCACCCACATCAGTTACCGCCGGTTCCGCTTGCACTGATTGACAGAGCCCTACGCATATGTGATCCACAGTATGTGGACGCAGAGCTGAGACATGTGAGACAAGTACTGGAACATAACGGCTACCGATGGAGACGTGTGTACAGGGGAGCACAAACGCAAAACCCAGACCAGCCTCGGTGGAGAGAGCGCCCATGTTTCTACCGTTTGTGAAGGGTGTCACTGATAAAATAGCAAAAATGATACGCCGAAAATTTCTTATCAAAACCAGATTTCGGCCTGTGACACGCTTGAGACAATGGGTGCGGTCTCCGAAGGATAGTGACCCGCTGGGGACACCAGGTGTTTACGTGATACCTTGTGACTGTGGCAGCAGCTACGTGGGGGAAACAGGACACAATGTAGCGACAAGAGTCTCAGAACATATTAGGAGCTTAAAAAAACAGGACACTTAAAAAACTGGATAGAAATGGTTCGGCGATCACGGAACACGTACTGCCCCCCTAGCCAAGTGTAATTCGTAGCGTAACGAACGTTAGATAGATCACGTGACATTTGTCAATTCTCATGCTAAAATGAGCGATTTTGACAAATGTCACGTGATTTATCTAACGTTCGTTACGCTACGAATTACACTTGGCTAGGGGGGCTGGATTCGGGCGTCTCTCATTACATCCGTTTCGATAAGGCTAAGGTGGTTGCGAAGGAAAAGTTCTTTGTTCCACGTAAAATCGTTTGTATGACGCGTGTTACATATCAAAATTATATAGCTTACCCGCTCACATTTCGAAGTGAGCAACCCGGCTAAATTGGATTTGTAACACGCGTCTGGTAAATTCACAACATGAGAGTACTTATCTATTTGGTCGGTTTGTTTACGTTGACATGGTCGAACGTGAATAAAAAACTCGCACTCAGCACTCAGTTCAGTCCACTGCTAACCTTACCCCGCCGCCACACTATGCTCCTCGCGCTGCTCATCGCCTTGCTCCTCGCGCTGCCGCGATGTTTCCCTCTCTGCCCACACACTGCTCTACTCACGCAATTATTCGCGACGCTCCGCACTTGGACATTTGCCTTTGCTATACAATGGACGTTGAAGCTGTGGCAGCGTGCGCGATATGCATTTTTATTATAGCAAAACGAAGCTTTTTTTTATGGACTAACGGTCCAAAAGATGCCATCAAACATTTCTTTTTTGCAACCAGCTCTTATAGGGAAATGTTCATTACGGACATGATTTAAAAAAAAATATTTAAAAAATATGACGCGTGTAACGCGCCCGAGCCCTCGATGCGGAATGCGTCCGAGGCGATTATGTGGCCGGCCATTCGCACTCACGTTGCCGGTCCTTTGACTCGCGCCCAAAAAACCGACAAAACAGGGAATGATGGGCAAGACGAAGAGCAAGCCGAGCGGAATGACGAGTAACGTGGCCACACTACGTTCCTGCCTTTGACTTTCCTCGCCACTCGACGAGTGTATGGCAGGGCTATTATGCCTCCCTCGTAGTGTAGAGGGTCACACGCTCCGACCCTGAGCAACGTGCATCCATCGACTTCCTACAATGAATAAGGGACTTGTTTGTCTACAGATTTGTTCTCTAGAATTAAAATTAATTTAATTAAAATGAAAAATAATTTCATTATCTTATTTCAGAGTTTTGAACCACGTTAGTGGAAATACCGCAGCGAAATAAAAATAAAATAATGAGACAATATTTTACTTCTATTATTAGATAAAAATCTATGTCACAATTAGCCATGACAAAAAATAATGGCGTCGTTGCTATAGCAAAAAAAATTAAAACCGGATCTTCCGTTCAAATTAAAGTTTAAAATTATACAATAAAAATACAAATCAAAATAATATCTTCTAAATTAGTAATACGGGACATCCAGTTTAATACTGGCGAGGTGCGGGGCTAGTGTCGCCGGGCTGTAGCATTATACAGAACAAGCTCCATAGTAATAATTATTAGAGGAAAAATAAAACGGCGTTTTTAACCAATGCAGTTGTTTTCACAAACAGGAAACTCGCTGAAATGGTAAAACCAATGTATTTTTACGCGGTTTTATTAGTTTCATCTGTATGTTTGCTTGTTTGACATTTAGGTAATTAAAATCTTTAAATTCATTGAAATTGGTTTAGTAAGTTTTGTTAAAATAAATACTGTCGCGGTCCTGACCCGAACGATCTAGAATGGAACCTTCTAGAATAGTCGCCGCATACTTCGCTGCAAGCAATAATGACCCGTATGTCTACTGTCATAAGGTTCATAACACTATGACATGAAAATGTTCGAGATGTGTCTCGAGACATTACGATGACTTACCGAAGGGAAGTACATACGAGAATATTCGAGAACCCTTGCCGGCGAATATAAATAGCGACCGCCGCGGCGCATAGGCAGTTCAGTTTGAACTTCGGAAGAGAGAACTTCGAGCGAATCTACCGGCGAGACAAGCGATAACCTACGACCTCAGCGATACTATTGGACTTCGATTTGACCTGCGATTTGGAATCTTAGTGTGAACTTCGTGTTGTGAAGACCTGCAGACCAGACCCTGCGTGAATAAATCCTTGCAAGTTGTCATTGGCGTTTTACATCCAAATCTCGAACCTTAGCTCGTAACAATACTTATTGCGCGCCTGATGTGAAGCTGTTACCGTAGTCATGTTAACGCTCGCAACATGAAATGTTTGGGGTGTAAGGGGTTCATCAACATCTTTGAACCAAAGCCATCTTCACCTGCACGCGGTGCGCCCTGCTGACTGACAAACGAAGCTCTGGCGAAAAGAGAGGTAGGGAGCGTAATTGTAAGCTACCCGACTGGGGAATGTACCTCCACCTCATAGAATACCGTAGCCAAATAACGGTTCCCTTGAGGGCTGTTGTGTTCCTGCGAGTGAGTGAGGTCACCAGAAAGGAAAGAGATGCTGCGATGGCAGCGGGGGTGGCGGCGCGCGAGCGATATTTTATGTTGCGAGCGTTAATATGGCTACGGTAACCGCTTCACATCAGGCGGGCCGAATGCTTGTCTGCCACCCGACGTAGTATTAAAAAAAAAATATTGCTCGCGCGCCGCCAACGCAGCTACTTCCTTTCTTTCTGATGAGCTCACTTACTCGCAGGAACACAACGACCCTCAAGAGACTTGTTATTTGAATGCGGTATTCTGTGAGATGTATGTACTTCCCCAGTCAGGCAGCGTACAAATCCTTTGTACCCTACCTCTCTTTTGGCAAAGCGTCTTTCACTAGTCGGCAGGACACGTGCAGGAGAGGTTGGCTTTGGCTCTAAAGATAGTTGCTAAGCGCAAAACTCGAGAACAAAAGTTGCCAACTTTTATGTTGTCAACACGTGTTGGTGACAGAAGTTTCTGGTGGATACGCGCCTTAAGGAAAGTTTTCATCATCATCATCATCATCAGATCATTTTAGTCTCCACTACAGGAGCACGACCCTCTCTCGTCCGTCCCAGACAGAAGGAGGATTCGGTCTACACTCCCCACGCTGGCCAGACGGGTTGGGGAGGCCTGATCGATGTTTTATAATGTATTTCCCTTAGTCGCCTTGTACGACATCCACGGGAAGATACCAAGATCCAAGGAAAGTTTTAATAAAGAGAAAATATAAAAAAAATAACTTTTGACAGAACGAAGTCTATCCGGGGTCGCTAGTAAGAAATGAAACGATATGTTAACAAAAGACGAACGTTTATTTCAATATATCTTTAATAATATTTAGAATGTTTACATTTTTAGGCTTAATTTATTGCAGATAACGTGATAAATTACGTACACTCCCCGTCAAATAAACCGCCACATCCAAATTAATGGCTTGCACACTTCAATTTTTATATACCTGGCTGCTATTTTTAAAATTATAATAACGCGATCATGCATAAGGGTATTCACACACCTTTATTATTGCCTGACGTTTCGACCAAGTTGCACCGCCGTGGGCACAGGTTGACTGTCTCAGCGGTGTCACTCTGTCTACGTTAAGCGTTGTAAAAAAATCCTTTTTGGTATTATCTCGGTTTGGTATTATATCTGCCTATTAATATTAAGATCTGTGTAAACTTTGCTGTACCATAATAAATAAATATTTTTTTTTTAAGGAATTCGGCAATTCTTTGTCGTTTATTTCCAGCTGGACCTCATTTGGGGACAGATGGGAATTTTAGTCTTCAGTCGAAAATTAACAGTGGGAATAATGGAATAAGCTCAGGAGAATAAAAAATATATTCAACCGTCCGAGACAACCAGACAGTTTAAATTTTTTAAATATATTTAGTAGCTTTCGGAATAAAATTAAAGACTAAAATATTTTGAGGTCAGATAAAACTTTAAACCATCTGTCCCCACTCGTATGTCATTAATGTAAAAAAAAAAAAGACAAATCAAGTGATTAAATATAATTTTTGATGTGATAACGTCCTATAAATCGATGAATGCAGGCTGCACGCACGAAAAAGCATGACTTATTGTCACATTCCGCCTGAGCCGAGCGTGCAAACGAGAGCGCAGAACAAGCGATAGAGAGGCACGTTATCACGTAAAATTATCGTCCGTAAACCGACTTCACAGACAACCAAATTTTTTTTCACAGCCTACGTCATGCTGTTTTTTTAATTAACAATATCTTTAAACAAAATAACGGCGATATGACCGTTATTTGATTTTAGCGACATTTGATTTTTAATGATTACCTACTATAAATAATTTACCACGAGTTTGTTTAAGCGCTTTTCCTTATTCACGATGTAACGTTTTATTTGGCGGGTAGTGTACATCCCAGTATTTACACTCGGCAAACATTCGTCGAGCACGCTCGAGAACATGCTCGACGCTCGTTATATACGCCACGAACATATCATACAAAGAAATTTAACTATTTTAAACAATAATTCTCAGTCTTCGCAGCTCTGAAACCGTCGACACTGTGTATGGAAACGTACCGGCTATTACCGAACGGTATTTATGCAAAACGTAATAATCGAATGGGGGATACTGTCTACAGTGGCGGACTGAGGCTGAAGCGGGCCCTAGGCAACATTTCCGGGCCGACTAAAGAAGTTTTCACTTCAAAAATAAATATTAAAAACCTAATTTTCGGGCCCCAAAAATTACGGGCCCTGGGCTCGTGCCTAGGTTGCCTAGGTCTTAGACCGCCCCTGACTGTCTATGGATACGTAACTGTAAAAAATGAATGGGGGTCGCTGTCTACGAGTTCGTAACTGTTAAAAATGAATGGGGGGCCTCTGTCTATGAGTTCGTAACTGATAAAAATTAATAGGGGTCACTGTCTATGAGTTCGTAACTGTAAAAAATAATGGGGGTCACTGTCCATGAGTTCGGAATTGTAATAACCAAATGGGGGTCACTGTCTATGAGTTCGTAAGTATAATAACCAAATGGTTAAAAAATCATTAAGTTCAAAATCATTACTAAAAATTCGAACTCATTGCCAGGGACCCCCTGAAAATGAGTTCGTATTTTTTTTTAATGACCAGATGGAGCGCACTGTCTATAAATACGTAACTGCAAACCGAATGGTGGACACTATTTATGAGGGGCATCCATTTTAACATGAAACTCACTAGTTCCATAGAGAATCATTAATTTGTTACGTTTCCATTCGACTAGTATCCAACCACATTTGAGTACACTTGGCAAGATGTGATAAATAAAATGGTTCTATATGGCCCTTAAAGAGAATTCAGATATTCATGAAAGCTGGCAATGTTATCATCAACCACTAAATTACAAACAGGGTTGACGTTGACCCACTGCTGGGATACGGATCCCCCCTTAATCAATAAGGGGTTTAGAGCATATTTCACCACGCTGCCCACAGTTTGAAAATCAGTGGGCTAGACAGTTATGTGACTAATAAGGAATTAACAGGCTGAAGAGATGGCTAGCTGAGTGAAACTTAACTCCAGTGCATCACGATTTAGCACTAATAGGAACGTAAAATTGGAATAGGGCACGCAACCCATCGGTCTTAATATCGATGCCTTACAGCCGAAAAGGGATAAGCGCCATATTTCAAACTTTACAGGAGAGTGATTTAAAGTTAAATTTTTTTGAAAAAAATTCATAAAAACTATAGTTTAGTTCCCGAGAGGCTGAAAATGTGTTTATGTTGTATTTAACATACTATCTATTGAATTACAGTGTTATTTTTTTATAATTCAACTTGCAACCCCTATTTACTGTCGGTAATCCTCAAATGATCTCATTTCACAAACAGCCAAAATGTCGTAAATGAAAATACAAGAATTATTCGCTTCCAGCAAAAATGATATAACTACACCTCATCTTTCATTATAATTGAACTAAAATAGCACAAGTGTGTGATTATTGGAAATAAAATTGAGGAAATATGGTATAACCAGCTATCAAATGAAAATTTACTGAATGCGAAATTGTATTAAGTAGATTTTTTTAATAGGAATAATTTGCATATTAGAATACTCTTTCGACGTGTTTCTTCTTAAAAAATATTTTTTCGTGTAGAAAAGATTTCAGGTTCGCCCTAGGGGTACTAAAATGAAAAAAAAAAATGAATCAAATCAGTCTTTAATTGACACAGAAATGAATGCCACATACTAAAATGTAATAGGTAATACTTAATAACAATTGTTTGTAATAAACGCTCTTATTACGGTCATAAGTACCAGAGATCAAATCAACTTAGAATTATCACAATTGAAATATCTAGTCGAAATCAATTTTCATTCATCTATCTAAATCTTTAGAAGAAGCAACTGACTGACTGACTTATATATCAACGCACAGCCCAAGCCGCTGGGTCTAGAGATTTCAAACTTGGCAAGTAGGTTCCTTATGACGTCTAGGGGTGCACTAAGAAAGAATTTTTCAAAATTCTACCCCTAAGGGGGTGAAACGAGGTTCCAAAGCTTGTATGGGAAAACAAGATTAGTTGGACTATTTTATCCGAGACTTTACATGAGTACTTCTATTGAGAAATGAGTAAATACGTGTTTCAGGATTTTTCAAAATTTAACCCCTAAAAGGGTAAAAAGGGTTGTATGAGTCTGAAAATCATCATGGGTATTGTTTTTATGGTTTATCGGGTCGCTGATTACGAAAACAACAACTATTTTATGATATAACATAGCCGACGTGACATAAAATCACTCCTGTGGGGATGCGATGGGGTTGAAATATGTAAAAGAAGAAACTGAGTGACAGATGATATATATCAACGCACAGCCCAAACAGCTGGGTCTAGAGCTTCAAAATTTAGGGGTGCACTAAGAAAAGATTTTTCAAAATTCATCCCCTAAGGGGGTGAAACGGGGGTCCAAAGTTTATATAGGGAAACAAGATTAGTTGGACTATTTTATCCGAAACTTTACACGAGTACTTCTATAGATAAATTAGTAAACACATGTTTCAGGATTTTTCAAAATTCATCCCTAAAGCGGTAAAACAGGGTGAAAAAGTCTGAAAATCGTCATGGGTATTGTTTTTATGGTTTATCGGGTCGCTGATTACGAAAACAACAACTATTTTATAATACAACATAGCCGACATGACTTAAAATCACCCCTGTGGGGGGTACGGTGGGGTTAAAATATCATAATTATATTGATATACCCATATTGATGGGTATTAATTCTATGGTTTTCTGGGAAGTCAATTACAAAAATGGCATCGATTTGAAAATATCAACTCCTAAAAGGGTAAAATGGGGGTCAAAAAGTCTGAAAATTGTCATGGGTATTGTATGGTTCTATTGATTAATGAGTAAACATGTGTTTGCCCCGAATGTAACGCGAGCGAAGTCGCGGGCGAAAGCTAGTTAATTATGAAATTGAAGTTTACAACGTTAATTTAAGTATATACAAGTATTCTTAAGATTAGTACACTGTTAATATCACAATTGTTTGTCTCAAGTCTTTGTTTCATTCATAAAATATTTTAAAGTATCAACTATAGGAGTGTAACAAAAATATAACTTGATCTTTATAGAATTATCATAATTGAAGGTTCGTCTTTTTGTCGCTTGGACCCGTAGTTTCAATAAAACGATACCGACAACTGATATTTGAAGATTTTTATTGAACAGGTACACGACAAAGACGTTGAGAATGGACTGGTCTATGGATAACTTTTAGTTCTACCTTTTTATCTAACCGCCGGAATCGTTTAATTATTGGGAGGGAAAAAAAAGGATAAGCGACAAACTAATTCTAAATATTTACAGGGGCTATATGTAATAACCTCCTTTTTGCTTTCTATTTATGAAACGGGAAAAATATACTAAACGCCAAATAAAGTCTTAAAAATGTGGCCTAATTACAATAAACGACCAATATATTTTATAAAGGAACAGGCGTAAAATACTAACCCGAATTTAACAAATAATTATTTATAAGCAAAATATCATAAACGTATGTTTCTGAATGTTTGCTTCCAGCAAAAATAGGTTAAGGTTCTAGTGATTGAATATTACAGAGAGCCCAAAAAGCATAAGTTATTTTGTTTTCAAATATTCTTTGATCAACAACCAAAAAAAAAAAAACTTCAAAATTTCTGTCGTTTACAGCGAATAAATTTAGCTCATGACCCCATTATTACTACCGCCTAAGCGACATAAAGTGTCACTTAGAAACATGTAACCCAGACCAAACGACGCAGAAAAAAAAGACGATTCTGGCCATATATATAAGTCCATTCTCCAAAAAATGGCGCTTATCCCTTTTTGGCTGTAAGGCATCGATATAAATTGTGGTAATAGTTCAGTATCTCCTACAGTCTCACCACTCGCTATCGACAGGGAATTCATTCTTACATATTGGAGCCTAAGTGGTCGCGTACTGTGCGGTTCCAGAGAAGTTTTCTCCCGCGTACTGTCAAGCTGTGGAATGAACTGCCTGACGAGGTTTTCCCAGGAGACTACAGCATAGGGTTCTTCAAACAGGGCGTAAGGTTTTTACGGGGTCGACAATTCGCGTGTGATGCGTCTGGTGTTACAGGCGTTCATGTGCCACGGTAACTGCTTTCCATCAGGCGGGCTGTATGTTTGTTTGTCACTTTAGTAGTATAAAAAAAATAGTTTTATTGATGTCACTACCAGCTTTCATGAAACAGTAGCTGAGTTTTTTTTTTTTGAAATATTCGAATATTTTGTATATATATATACATATATGAAACAATAAAGCATCAAAGGAAAAATCAATGTTTTTAGGGTTCCGTACCTCAAATGGAAAAACGGAACCCTTATAAGATCCCTTTGTTTGAATAGGGGCTGCACGCGGTCACTTTTAGCTGTCTCTTTAGATTCAATAGTTTAAACTATCAACTGAAACCTAATGCTGACATACTTACAAATATATACATCAGAGCGCCAATTCTCGTAATTAAAATGTACTTAGTCAAAAAACGTTTCAGTTCAGAATATTCCCCTCCGGATCAGTAGTACCATTGATGGTACAAGTGACACAACTTTGTATCTCTAGTACCATTAAAGAAAAGTCAAGATATTCCCCGTGATAACTGATGGTCAATTCTCAAAAGTTTTCCAACGCTTTCAAAATTTCCAATTCCTAAAATTACCAAATCTCAAAACATCCAAACATCTAAGCCGATATGTTGAGATTTGGTAATTTTAGGAATAGGAAATTTTTAGTGTTGAAAATTCTGAGAATTGGATATTCTGAGCGGAAACGAGTCATAATTCAGTTCCGATCCAGACTCGATATCGTACATGTCATATTTGGTAAAATAATTACGAGGATTGGCCTTCTATATAAATGTCATCGGACAACGTTTTAACCTTACTTTATCATTAGTTTTAATAAACTCGGTCATAATCAGTTTTTACGACATCTTTTAGATTTACATTCGCGTAGGTAAATGTAATTCACCTACGTTTACAAGCACAAGTGTTCATGGAAACAGTTAAAGGTGATCGTCTGCAAGTTATTATATCCCCATTAATTTCAAAGATTGTACAAGATATCCGAATATCATAAAAATACAGAAAAAAAAATACACATTTAAATGGCTGGCATAATGACAGATTTTGACATCTATTTTCAATTAAAAACGTCATTTTGTCATACAAGTCTGTTTTATATCCATACTATGTTATATCAGCAATGAAAATCAAATGTAGGGCAAGATGGCGCTTGTCAATATACTGTCATATTGGACCCCTCTCAAATCACAAAAATAAAACAACAAGTTCCATATATTGTAAATGAATTAGTACAGTCGACAGCAAAAGTAGATGATTTTGATTCTTCAGTTCATGTGGTAGGATCTAAAATTGAATACATGAGGTATTCAGACAGATTTTGATATTGGACGTATATAGATACGTCCTCAGTCATCGAATGGTTTGTGATAATAAATTAAAGCTATTAAAATGTAAATCTATTAATATACCTGGTACTTGCAGCGATATCCCAATGATATGGGTAAAATGTGTCCATTTTACCCTCTTAGATTGTGATTTGGCCCGTGGGACACCCGTTAATCGCTATATATATAAATGATTGATTGAAATGTCTGGTATGGGGTATCACGGGCAATAAAAACATATTTAATTACAAAATTGTTAGGGGTTCAACAGAAAAATATTCTTGTTCGTGCTCCTCTGGGAGGGACTACGGGCTGGATCACGGGCAAGATCTGAATAGGCTCTTAGATTCACAAGGCATACAATTATCCCTAGGCAGGGAAGGTGAATTTATCCATTTTTTTAAAATAAATATAGTATACTATTATGTCGATAATTGCCATGGAGTTTAGTAGAGTAATAAACCAAATACATAAAATAAACTTTATTTTGTTAGGGACCTAGACGGACCCCAGTTTTTAGTCTAGAAATATTTATTATCTACTTTTGCTGTTATCTGTACGTGTAAGTCTGTCACAAGACTTTGCTATTATGTTCCCCCCCCCCCCTGCTATCTTCTCCCCTCCTCACTCCCTCGTCAATTCTCCCCACTCCCCCACGCTCAGACAACAAATCACTTAGAGGAATGGTATAATTTGGTCGCTTCTATAATCCCCGATAACTCTACTGCAAACACTTTACAGCAGGGCGTTTGACATCGGTGTCAAATTTGAATGGTACTATAGACTAAAACGATATAGAGTTAAAATTTTCAGTTTTAAAATTCTAGACAAAATTTTATGGTGCTAGATGGCATTGTTTTTAGGAACAAACGATTTAAAATTTAAATATTACAATTTAATTTAAAACAATTATAAAATATGACCACGAATGGACGTACAAATTTCATGACTGTAAACACGCTATATTTCAATCGCACGTTAATTTTAATAGTGTTAGTGAGTATCTATTAATAATACTTTAAAACTAACACGCGAAACATAATTAGCGTTTAACGAAATATTATTATGTATAATAAATACAGTGAGAAGCATTGCCTGTGTAAACGTTGTCAATAAAAATGCAACTGTTATCACGAAATGGGGGGCATCTGTCTTTAAAAATGCAACTGTACTATCTAAATGGGGGATATTGACAATAAAAAATGCCACTGTACTGACGAAATGGGGGATATTGAAAATAAAAAATGCAACTGTACTCACGAAATGGGGGGCATTCGCAATAAAAATGCAACTTCTGTGACTGAATGGGGACCCTGTATATGGAAATGCAACTGTAGTGACGAAATGGGGGGCATTGACAATAAAAAATGTAACTGTTGTAACTGAATGGGGGCTCTGTGAATGGAAAAGCAACTGGTGTGAACGAAGGGCGGCGTTTTGTCAATGAAAATGTAACTATAGATACTGAATGGGGGACACTGTCGATAAACATTACTTTAACGAGATTAAATTTATTTTGAGAATATTTACCTTATATCGCCATCTAGCTATTAAAACAGAAAGTAATTTAATAGAAGACAGGTTAACTTCCGTTTGTTGGATAAGAGATGGCGTTATTTAAGAATTAAACAGTTTCAAATTTCGCCCGAAGTCAAACGTCCCATTTTTACATTACAATAATAATTAATGCAACTATTTATATTATATTTATAATTATTTACAATATTATATTTATATAACATACATTTACAACAATTTGGCTTTCGAGATGATACGTGGTTTTTTTTAATGTAATAAAATAGGGAAGTGTTTATGTTTTCACATTATTCGAGATATTTTTTTTCCCCTATTGTCCAACGAATAGAATTTTTGGTATATGTTGAAAAATCATTCCCAGAATCAAATGGCCATTTACTTTTATAAAAAAATCCATTCGATTTCTTTACTTTTTTCTGTCAACCGCTGTTCATTCCAGTACTGGGGTATGAGTCTCCAGTTAATCTAAAGTTAAAAGTTAGTAAAGGTGCCGGCCGACAGTAGTTTACATGAACTAATTGGTGGCGGAAGCACGCAAAGTAGTGTAGTTCAAATTGCCTGTAAATTTGACTTCCGCAAAATAACACCTGAATCAATTAACTTAATAATCTAAAGTGTTAAGAGCGTACTCCACCACGCTGATCAACTGCGGGTTGACGGAGCCCAATGTTGAAAACATTGGGCTAAAGCTGCTCAAACGACACTGAATTGGCTTAACGACTGTCTGACTGGATCTAATTACAACAGCCTGGACAGACAGCTTAACGTGCCTTTCGAATCAAGAAATTAATAATAAGAATAGATAAATAAATAAAATACATAAATAAACCCACCAAAGACAGACTACTGTCGACATTGCTTAACATCCATGATGGATTAGACTGAAGCGCAATGACACCGTCGTGAACTCTTAAATTTTCTCTAAAATTATAACTAAAATTGTAACTCATGGGACTTTAACATAAAATTTACTTTAAAAAAAACACATATCACCTCTACGGCTCCATAATATTTGTTTCCAATACAATCTCGTATGGCATCATACATTAAACACATGCGCCATACGCATACATTCGTGAGATCATGACTTTTTTTAGAATTTAAATGCGCGACCACATTTTGAGACCAAAAATTTCGTTTACGACCAATCACTTTAAAACGACCAAATACTCTAAAAACTTGAATATTTTACGAGCCAAGTAACGTCAAGTTGAACTTGATTTTGAACTGTTAGAAGTTGTACACTGCAAATGGTACCAACAGGAGGTTTGTTCCCAAATGCAAATGCTGTTTGGAAGCAAATGAAACTTGTAACTTCCGATTTTGATATAATGAAATCACTTGTATTATTCCACTTAAATAGATTCATTATACCGACCGGTTTCGCAATATGATCGAGGTACTTAGATGGTTTTCTCTTTTCTACATAAAAAGAAAACCATCTAAATACAGAATACAAGTGATTTTATTATATCAAAATGATGAAAACCAAGTACCAATAATCTCCAGTACCAACAGTATTGTAACTTCAGTTCCACATGCTCCCTCTAGGCAGCCATGGGCACTCTCCATTGTTTTTCTATAATCCGAAACTACTTGTAGGTAGAGATCGGTTAATAATGAATGCTCTTCCAGTGCATTTACGCTCGGATACAAAATAGGCGTAAAGATGCAATAACTGACCTGTCCATTAGGTAGTCAGTAGCCGGCGAGACAATATCATTTGTAATACAAGTGGGATTTGTAATACATTGGGAAATTTATTTCGATCCCTTTAACGTTAGGGAACATATTCATAGATAGTCTGTCTTAGAGTGTATCTATCTCTCAGCTGTCATCTGTACCATGCTACTACGGTTGCAGTTTAAGTTTTAACTATCGAAAACCTTTTTTAGATTTTTCTTTATAACTACTATTCACTGCAAAGTCGTTGGTCGATATCCTTAGATAATACTTGTGTGAAGTTTAGTATAAGTTTTAGAAGGAAACTATAAATTTTGCTATTACGATGTATAAAAATCGGCTCATTCGTAGAAAACATTTTATCATTGAATAAAAACGAGTTAAGTTGGCTAGACTAGATAAGGAACAAGAATTCTCCAGACCTACGTATTTTTAGAATTTTATTATCTCATTTCTCTTCCGATATTTAGAATCAAATAACGTTCAATCTGACATTAGATCCCCATAAAAATTGTACGAATACATGGAATAAAAGCTGTACAAAGTTGAACTTGTCCCTTAAAGTGATCTTTCTGATTAAGGTCTCAACTTTTTCTAGTATTGTTCTTTAATCGACCATTTACTAAGAAGTCGCTTGGTCGTTTTGTTACCTCCCGAAAATAATACATACTCGTACATGTTGAGATTTCTAGTTTTACAACCATGCTAACCGACCAGGGGGCCTACCGGCTAAGCTGCAGCCGACTCCCGTAGGATTTTTTGTTTGCGATTATCAAACTTCAACTGTTATTTATGATACTTGTGTTTAGCTTAGGTGGTAGAAACCCTGTAGCTCTACCGATTAGGTTGAAGATTTGTCAATAACTAAAACGTAAGACTTATTTTTCGAATAAAAATATTCCATGGTAATCGGCTTCAGCTTCGGCGGTAGCCCTACCGCCCAGATTCTCAATATTTTCTATTGTATTTTATATCGACCATTTACTATAAAGTCATTTGGTCGTTTCGTAGATTCTTTAGAAAAAACAACTTGTACAATGAAATAGATTTCTAGTTTTACAATCAAAAACTTAACGTTTCCGAACAGAACATTATCTTTTCGAGATTCCTTATCGACCATTCAGTTCGAAGTTATTTGATCGATTGGTCGATTTTCGTCGATACTCGTGCGTTGGTCATTCAAGTAATTGGCGTCAATTCAGTGCGCGTGTTCGTTTTTCAAATCTGAAAAATACAAAATTATATTTTCTCATATTTACAGTCAGCGAATAGATAGTCTCCAAGAAGTTAAGATAAGGTCGAAAATTAAAGTAACGTAAATCATTTATTTCTTGCCAAATATGGGTAACAATGACCTTATAAATGTTCATACATTTGAACAAACCATTTTTTTACCTATTGTATAGACATGCAAGCATTTTTAAAGTTAATTACCTAAATATGTACAGTCACATTTAATTAAGTTATTATCAATACAAATAAAGATTACATTATCCTTTAAAAATTCGTCAAAAGAATAGTAAGCCTTTTCTGTTAAAAAGTCTTTAAGCTTTCACATTTTCTTTAGCTTTGACAGACTGGGGGCTCCATCCATAAATTACGTCACACGAATTTCATGATTTTTTGACCCCTCCCCCTTCTGTCACAGCTGAGCCGTCCTTGTCACAGCTGAGACTCCCCCCCCCCCCCCTCCCTAGTGTGACGTCAAATATTTTCAAAATATTACACCTAGAGTTACAAATGTCAAGTTTTTCGTTAATAGTTCAAAGTTCGTGTTTTAACACTTAGATTATAATAGATTTTGAAATGTTACGTCACAAAATTTAGGACCCCTCCCACCCCCTCGTCACACAGTGTCACACTTCGTCGACCCCCTCCCTCCCCCTTAACGTGTGATGTAATTTATGGATGGCCCCTTGCGGAAATTTGATAAATATTTTCGGTCCGATACAACGTAGCGTGCTATAATTTTCGACCTTATAAGTAAGTACAAAGGCTCTGTTAGTGTTAATTGCAGTGACTTTTTTTAATTGTTATAGGTACATACCGTTAGAATCACGCGTAATCGCTGGGACTGTGTGAACGACTTGTCTCCGATCTGCAGACAGACAGACAAACATACATTTATTATACAGGGTGGAAACGATGAGGGATCTCACTAGATCATTTTGAAAATATACATTGTATTCAAAAAAATTGTTTTAAAAAATTTACTTCAATGGATTAGTGGATATACAGTATTTTCTTTATTTAAAAATTAAATTATATAAACATTCGACGAGCTCGGTGGTCGAATGGTATGCAATGGCCACTTTGACTCCGAGGTCGCGGGTTCGATTCCCGCACAAGACAAATATTGAGTGCATGAACCATGTCTGTTTGTCTTGGTCTGGGTGTTTTCTATGTATTTAAGTACGTTTATCAGTTGTCTAGTACTCATAACACAAGCTTTGAGCTTAATTTGGGACTAGATGGCGCTGTGTAAATTGTCCAGAAATATTTATTTATTTATTTTATTTATTGGTGTATTTTTCTTATTAAAAATTAATATTAGAATATACAGAGCGAATGTTTACATTCATCCTGTATGTTTCAGTGTTTAATTTTAATTGTAGATATTTAGGCATTCGGTACTAATTTTTGATATAGGAATCGAACTTTATAATATATTTGTATTACAAGTATATAAAGTTAAAAAAAATATATTTCATAAATTAAATATCCATCGATCAATTTTGTAATATTTGTAAAGGAATACCAAAATTCCTCTAAGTTTGAATTATGGCGCGCCCTTCACCTGTCGTTGTCATTGTCATTGTATGTTGTCTTGGACAGGTCAAAAGGTGGCGCCAGCTGTCAAAGAGCGATAAAACAGCATTGTAATATTTTAACACAATGGCTGAAGTTTACATGATCAATATTATTGGAAAACTCATTTAGATACTTTGAAGATCGACAAATAAACTTTAAATGTCGTTTCTTTGTTTTACAGGTAATGTTTGTAACTTTACATAATTTAATAACATGTGTTTTGTTTATGGATGTGAAAGTGATAATAAAACTTTGTATTACAGAGCAACGCATATAGTTTTTGTCATCACAAATTACCTCTTTATTTAAAAAAAAACGGCTTATTTCCAACCGTGGGGTGTCTATGAATATAGGTAGGAGTGACCTGTGCGTGTGCGTGTGCGTGTGCGTGTGCGCGTGGTGCAGCAGGTGCCGGTGCGGCGCGCGGCGCGGGCCGGGGCTGGCAGCCAGCGCCATCCCATCCCGCGACAGGCCGGGGCTGGCAGCCAGCGCCATCCCATCCCGCGGCAGGCCGGGCCCGGCGCCGCTGGCCGCGCCCGCCTCGCGCCCCACGCCCAGCGCGCCCAGCCCGCCCAGCCCGCCCAGCCCGCTGCTGCCCACGCGGCTCACTGCCGGACATCATTACATACTAAATACAATCCTTTCGCCTTGGAACTTGCTTCCGTAACATTTACGTATTTTAGTTTCACCACCGAAATAACAGATGGCGCTGTTTAAAAGCTACATCGCGGTATCGTTTGTCTAACGGTGGTTCATGTTGTTTTGTAGGTAAAATTAAATTGTCGACGAAGCACTTGATATTTGCCAGAATTTTCATTGCCAGCGAACGACATTCCTGAGGACTTGCACGAGTAACTGTATACATATAGGTATATATAAACTTGCAGTAAATAATGTTCACGTACATTTTACTTGCTAATTATTACAAAACTAAAATCAATAGTTTTTTTTCAATCAGTTGTATTATACTTTTTAGCTACAGCGCCATCTATAAAATGCTTCTGAAAGTTATTAGATGAACAATGCAGAAACCAAAATGCAATTCGTTTAGCGACCTCAAAACAGTTTTGTAGCGATTGGCAAATTATCTTAAGACTTTTTATTCCGACGCGGTGTAAATTGAGCTTATATGCGTAAAGGTGGGGTGATATCCCCGTAGTGGTATATACAATGTGGTGTACTCACGCGGGCGGTGGTCCTGCGAGTGGAGCGAGTGTTCGCTGGAGGCGGCGGAGGGCGCGGAGGGGGCGACGGAGGGGCGGGGCCGCCCGCCGCCCACCGCCAGCGGCGACGGACACGGCGACGGCGGCGTGCAGCGCGCTGCCGGGCCGACCATAATCGCTAATTGATCTACCGTTCTCACACTCACTCGAAATTGTTATCATTTTTGTCAACAGATGGCGTTGTTAACGATTGGCAACTGGGGGCCCGATGTGAGTACAGCGGCAGGAAATGCTACTGACTGTGGTACTAATGGTGGTGAATATTCAAATCTATACCGATCCTGTTCAAACTTATACCAAAGTGATTAAGAAGGACGACGTTACAGATAGTTCAAACTCGGTGAGAATAGTTAGAGTTTTTGTCGAGAGATGGCGTTGTTCATCGTTTGTAACTTTCTGAAACGCGCTGTGATTTCGATCTCGACGTAATATAGTATAAGAGCAATAAAAATTATTAACCGTGTAAGTAGTAATGTGTAGTCCGTCATATAAACGAGGATCGGCGCAGAATTGTATATCTTTTTACGAACTCGTTCTCTTCTCGTTCAGACACTTTCACAAGACAGATCAGACTCAGGACAGATCCGAAGTCTATTGAAATAAGTAAGTAAATACAGATTTTAAGAAAAGCCGCAGATTTTAAAGAAATCATGATATTATTTGTGACACAAGTGTTATGTGCAACGAAGCCTCCCTACGTTACCTTGCGAGGGCGGGCGGTAGGCGGCGGGGGGGGCGGGCGCGGGCGCGGGGCGGGCGCGGCCGGCGGGGGGCGGCGCGGGGCTGGGCGCGCGCGGGTGGAACGCTGAATACGCTGCCACAACAAAAATACATCATTAAATAATTGACCGTTATTTGAAGCTTATTTGCTTTGAGAGTGGCCCTTCCGGTTTTTCGCCTATTTGCCTCCTTTGCTACCCGTATACAGCTGTCTCTTTCGCACATCCGGTTCACACACCGCTACCAACCTGCCGGCAGGGCGAGTGGAAGTGGGAATTTGCACGGCCGTCTTAGCTCATTGGCGTCCTGTTTTTCGCCGAGTGCAGTCGTCTAAGGACGCAAGTAAATTTTTAATAGTGTTTGCTACAACACGTCCAGTCCTGTAAGTAGCAATTTTCATTATTATTACAATTGCAGTTTGCCTCCATTTAAATAAAGTCAACGGTTTTACCAAAACCGTCTTAATTTATTAATCATTTGAGTACACACACGTGTCAGTACCTACAATACAAATGCTTGTTACAGTTATTAACTTGAATTACGTTAACGGTGTTACCGTTCGAATTTAATATATTTTTGTTTTTTATTGGTTATTGAAATATAAATTATTGCTACACCCGTTTGAATTTAGTTGGTTTTTACCGTTACCATTATAAATTTGCTACACATACATTATGGAAGTAGTAGAATTTTATACGCAGTTACGCTTTTATTTTTATTAACTGTGTTAACGTTTGAATTTAACATATAGTTATAAGATTGTCAAGTTCATCTACCCTTATTGTATTTCATGTATTGTGGACATTTGATCAGTGCGTTTCTTATATTTATATAGAAATTATCATATTTCTCAATAGGATTTATATTTACTAAGAGAATAGACATCACCAATAAATAAATATAAAAGTGGTGATTATGGATCACAACAATGGCTTTTTACCGGGATCACATTCCACCATAATTTGCTATAATAATGACAGTGAACGCCGCATTCTAGTAATAGCCTGTTTGTCTAGAAGTCTTTTAAATGATTTAAGCAGACCCAAAAGGGGGGGGGGGCATGGGAATCTTACGAGGATGAAAGTACTTTATCTTTACCTTTTCAGCTGTTGATGCAGATCCTACTGAACGTCATACATGGCGACTAAGGGAAATACATTATCAAATATCGCTCAGGCCTCCCCAACCCGTTTGGCTAGCGTGGGGAGTGTACTTAGGTCAAATCCTCCTTCCGTCTAGGACGGACGAAAGAGGGTCGTGTAGTGGAGACTAAAATGAACCTGATGATGATGATGATTAACTTTATGTAGTAATGATTTTGTCTCTGTGCTTTATCAGCTTTATGGGATTTGATTACATGGTTTCATCAGACCTTTTGCAATTAATCTAAGCATATACATATATGTATTGAAATAAAATTGACGGTCTTTGCTAATTCCGTTCGAGATTCACTCGAACGGAATTAGTAAAGACGCCTTTGAGAGAGAGAAAGTAGAAAGAGAGAGAAAGTAGCCTTCTGTACAATTAATTTTAACACACTGATTCAGAAACATTGCTTACCTATCTGGGGTTGGTGCAATATAGTCTGCCGTTAATAATTCTATTCCGTAAGCAGATTTTAATAAGCCAGTGTGTCATCCCTCGCAGGGGTAGACTCGTCATTGTCTTAAATACCCTCGCAGGGTATGTTACGTGAATATTGTGCTCCGTTGCACAATTCACATGCTAATAAACAACCCCCGCAGAGTTGGATTAATAGTCTTCTCCCGCAAGGACGCATCACTACCTTAAATACCCTCGCAGGGTATGTTAGGTGAATATTGTGCTCCGTTGTACATTTCACATGCTAATAAAATACCCTCGCAGGGTTGTATTAATAGTCGTCCCTCGCAGGGACGCATCACTATCTAAATACTCTCGCAGGGTATATTACGTGAATGTTGTGCCCTGACGCACATTTCCTATACTTATAATTAACTCCGCAGTTGTTATAGTAGTAGTCCCGTGCAAGATGAATACCTTCGCAGGGTATGTTACGTAAATGTGGTGCCCCGTTACACATTACCTATGCTTATAATTAAACCCCGTGGGAATGTTATAGTAGGCGTCCTCCGCAAGGACGCATCATTATCATTGACATTCACGTAACATACCCTGCAAGGGTATGTTACGTGAATGTCGCAGAACTAATAATAGAGAAATGTCACAGTACTAATAATTCCTTTTATTATTAGTTCTGTGGTGAATGTTGTGCCCTGTCGCATATTCCCTATACTTATAATTAATCCTCGCAGGGTTGGTATAGTAAACGTCCCCCGCAAGTACACATCATTATCTTAAATACCCTCGCAGGGTATTACGTCGATGTTGTGCCCCATCGCCATCGCACACTTCCCATGTTTATAATCAATCCCCGAAGGGTTGTTATAGAAATCTTCATTCACAAGAGCGAACTTTCTAAGTACAGCGAATCGCTATTATGTTGGAAGCAATCTAACAGAATCCCTTAGTTCCATAAATACGCTACAAGCTAAGTAAGAACTAAAGTGATCAGTATACAATTCAAAGGATATGCACACTGAAACATCTTCCAAGTGTAACTTCGGTAATAAAACAGTAAGTTTTAACAGTTAGAGTTCACACCATGCTAGCAAAATAAGTGCTCCTGGTTTTCTCCTGTTAATAATAAAATAGTATAGAATTCCCTTCAGATAAATACAATTAAGGGCAAATCATTTGCACGCTGGCGCTGTTGCCTCAAAGGCAATGACGTTAGCTATCTTAAATGTCAAATCAGACATGCATTTTAGAAGTGGTTCTGTGTACCAAGTATCATAGATAAAAGCGACGGATCACATCGTCCAATTTAATAATTTTCAGCACTGAACGAGTATTATAAAATCCGGTTCCGATTGTTATTTATACATACATATATATTCAAAAGTTTTTACAACCCGCTGAATGCGTAAAATAAATCTTTGCTAATTTCATTATTTCACTAACGGTTTATATGACTCGTTTACAAAAGTTTAACTACTATAAATAGTGGTCTGCCCTTTGGTCCGTCAAGATACATAAAGTTTTTGCCTTGGTAGTACTCAAAATGGAAGGCTTGTATAAACATAACGTGGTACGATGACGTATGTGATACGATCTCAAACGACTAGTGGTTCGATGACAAGAGTACATACATACATTGTACAATATAGAACCTATATATAATTCGATTTATATATATATTTACATTATATAATGTGATATTGCCATATATAGGTATTTATAGGGCCTCATCCTAGAAAACCCGAATTCAGTTACAATAAAGGCATACAATGCTATCGGATAGCTATTTTGGTAAGCCACTAGACAATAAAGGGCACTGTGTTATTCCACATAGCGGTAGTTTTGTACCGCAATGTCAAGCTCATCCAGGTTTTTATATCTTAAAATACTATCAGCAAGAATTTCTTTAAAATGTAAAATACTTTATAACTACCGTGTCCTCCAAGAGCTGGGCTAACAATGTTCCTGGGGACGATATATTAGCTAGTGCAGTCTGGAGATTTGACAAAATATCATTATATACTGGAAGTAATGCTGTCTCTGATTTATAAATTAATACACAGCAATTTAGTAGTGATAGTTATTACTAGTCATTATTATGCATTTACGACTAGATCGTATCCTGATGTATGCCCTATATGCATATATTATCGAATAATCGGATTGGTCCAAGTTCGATACCTTCTTTTATACCTTTGTGAGAATCTTTACTACCGCTTCACATTGGCGTACCTACCAACCAGCCAGGCGATAACAAACATGTCTCAAAGCAAATAAGCTTCAAATAACGGTCAATTATTTAATAGCAGCGTTTTACCTGAAAATAAAACGCATATTAAATACTTACCTTATTTGAAGCTTAACTTTAATTTCTGCCTGGCGTTTTGGACTCAATGAACTAAGACGGCCGTGCAAGTTCCCACTTCCACTCGCCCTGCCGGCAGGTTGGTAGCGGTGTGTGAACCGGATGTGCGAAAGAGACAGCTGTATACGGGTAGCAAAGGAGGCAAATAGGCGAAAAACCGGAAGGGCCACTCTCAAAGCAAATAAGCTTCAAATAAGGTAAGTATTTAATATGCGTTTTATTTTCAGGTAAAACGCTGCTATTTTTTAAGGTGAAATTCTACTCTCGAAATCGGTCTTCTCAGGGGAACATTTACATACAACCAAACAGTCTTCTGTTGATGGTATAGTCAGCATACTACTGACGATAGAAAGCGACCTTGACCCAAACATATACGCGTCGAAAAGTATTTATATAAAATTAAGTTAAAAAATATATCACAAGTGGGTTGCCGAAAATAATACTATGGTTATCCCAAAAAACAAACAAATCAAATCGCAAAAACTATATTCAAATTGAATTTGTTGGTTTTGATAAAATCGAGAATAATTTCATTAATTAAAGTCGGTTAGGAAACTAGTTAGTAGGTATTTTAGTAAGAAACTAGTAGTAATTTACCTCGTATGACAGACAGCTCGATGGCGGCTCGCAGTTCATCTTCGTCGGGCCGACGGACGCATGACACCGCCTGCATATATATATAACAATTAATAAACATTTATTTATTTACACTTTAACCACAACATACAAGTGTACAAAAGGCGGACGGCGTCCTCCATAACACCCGACCGGCAATATGAATTTACAAGGATGCTATTTGGTCTAGAAAATGCACCGTCGGTATTTCAAATGTTTATCAAAACTTAAATTTGTAATCACCGTTATTTACAGTTAGAGTACTTTCTCTCCAGATAGCATTTCAAAATCCAAGCCTGTGTATATATTTACAATAATAAAATATTAGTACCGGCGCATCTCGATGTCTCCCCGCGTGAGCCGCCATGGCGCGCGCGGCACGAGAACCTGCAAGTATTATAATTGAACGAATGAATGTTTATTTGTTTTAAGTATATTAACAAGATGTTCTATTTTTACAGTTCCGTCTTATTTAGCTACTTTGATAGCATCCAAATGTTTAAAATAAACTTAACTATTACCACAGCGTAGTAATACAACCAGTACTTTAACTTCATTGTACAAAATGCAAACTCGCATTATTCAATAGAGGTCGAAATAAAACAACAGTGGACTGTATGAGAACCCGTGTATTGAACAAAAACTATCTAACAGTCATTAATTCCACAACAAACAACCATAGCGCGTTTTAGAATAAAATAAATTTCAAACAACGCCATCTGTTATCAATCTTACACACTAATATTGAATGAAAACAAACGCAAAGAAACAACTTAAGTCTATGAGAATAATGCATTGGCGCTGCTATTAGGAAACAGACACATTTTACGCGTATACCACTAAGATGGCAAGCATCATGTTAAACTTAAATCCAATTAAACATAAAATTATGCATATTGCTTATACAAACCGCCCACCAAGGACGAATGTCCTTCATTTGTGTTCCGCCCACCATGAAGGATTGGTGATGTAAAATCTTAAATTATAGTGCAATAAACTAATAACAAAAAAACTACAATTGAATTATCAAATCCATGCTTAAAATTTACTCAGCAACCGGTAACAGACACAATTTTGAAGTCAGTCGTTTAATCAAAGAGTTATTACATTTAAGAGTCACCACTCTAGTAAGTCCGTCCAAACCAGGGTGTTTTTCGACGATTTTACCTAATAGCCAGCGTGCAGGAGGTAAGTTATCCTCTTTAATCAACGCTAGATCTCCGATCTTGGGTTCGGGATTCTGATACGCCCATTTATACCGTTGCATCAAATTCGCGACATATTCGCGTGACCAGCGACGCCAGAACTCCTGAACCATTCTCTGTGTTACCTGCCATCGTCTTAAACTACTCAACGTGGACTGCTCGTAACTTGCATCAGGCACGGTAATTAAAGGTTCACCAATAAGAAAGTGACCTGGAGTGAGCGGTGTGGGATTTTCAGGATTTTCAGATATCTGCGATATGGGCCTAGAGTTGAGGCAAGCTTCGATTTGGGCAGTCACCGTTGATAGTTCTTCGTAGGTTAGGGTTGATTCTCCAATAACGCGTCTCAAATGAAATTTGGTGGACTTAACTGCTGCTTCCCATAGGCCTCCGAAGTTTGGCGCATGCGGAGGAATGAAATGCCAACTCACTCCATTGTTACTCAACCAGCCCCTGATTTCCAATGCCATTGACGATTGTTCAGCCACGAGCATGCCGTATAGTTCGCGCGATGCTCCTACAAAGTTGGTACCGTTATCACTCCAAATTTGAGAGCAGTGACCACGTCTTGCGACAAACCGTTTAAATCCTGCTATAAAAGCTTGAGATGTGAGGTCGCTGACAATCTCCAAATGGATGGCCTTGGTAGCCATGCACACAAACAGACAGAGGTATCCCTTGTAGGATTTGTTGCCGCGTCCCTTTGACATTCTAACATTGATGGGACCAGCAAAATCAACGCCACTACATAAAAATGGCCTATTTGCCGTAACACGAGAAGATGGTAATGGTCCCATCAACTGATTTTTTGAGACTGCTGCATAACGTATACATGTAATACATTTACGCACAAACTGTTTGACTAGATTTTTAGCGGAAATTATCCAATAATGTGATCTGAGATAATTTAACATTAATGACGGCCCGCCATGCAAAGTTTTAGTATGTGCATCCCTAATAAGTAACTGAGTAAAATGACTATTTTTTGAAACAATAATGGGGTGTTTGATATTGTAATTCAGCGATGAATGCTGTATTCTGCCACCTACTCGCATTAACCCTTTTTCATCGATAAATGGACACAGAATTTTTAATTTACTATTGTTCTTCACCTTGCCATCTTTCGATAATTCTGTCAGTTCTCCTTCAAATTCTTGTCTTTGATGGTATTTAATGCAAACTTCAAGTGCCTCTGCAATTTCTTCACAAGTAAGGTATGATTCATATTTTCTATTGTTTCGCTTCATCTTCCCTATATTAAAAAATCTTTTGCAATATGCTACTACCCTAACTAATTTCTTGAGTGATGCATACTTCGTCCAAATTGAATTTTCAGTTTCTTCAGAACTTATTGTTAGATGAGATTTTATTGATTTCCTTTCCAACTTCGTATCGTTAGACTTTACCTTTGTATAAACAATTTCCGCGTTCGTTAGCCAGGTGGGACCTTCTCTCCACAGTAAATTTGTTGCCAATTCAATTGGTGTAACTCCTCTGGACGCAATGTCTGCCGGATTGTGGGAGGTTGCAACGTGTGACCATTGATTGTTATCGATGATCGATAGAATCTCTGAGACACGGTTTCCCACAAAAGTTTTCCAGCGACTGGGGTGACTACTCAGCCAGGCAAGTACCACAGTTGAATCTGTCCAGGCGTGCCACTGAGATTTAGGAACACTTAAAACCTCACCAATTTCTTGCATTAATTTTGCCAACAGAACGGCTCCACATAGCTCTAACCGTGGCACTGACACTTGTCTAACTGGAGCGACCTTAGTTCGTGCAGCAATTAAACTAGTTTTAGTCTCTCCTGCGTCATTAATTATCCTCAAATATACCACCGCGGAATAAGCAATGGTCGACGCATCACAAAATCCATGGATTTCGACACAAGAATTCGAAGATTTAGTATATACCCATCTTGGTAGTTGGATTTCACTGATTTGAAGCAACTTTTTTCGGTAAGCTATCCATTCCTTCAACAGACTTTCGGGTAATTCTTCATCCCACCCAACACCGGATATCCAAATTGTCTGAATGAAAACCTTTGCTGAGATTATTACAGGTGCTGCCCAGCCTAATGGATCGAAAAGCCGTGCTATATCAGAAATCACTTTTCGCTTGGTTACAGGTGTTTGTAGAGGAGAAAGCTGAACGGTATATTGAAAGGTATCTTGATTTCTGTTCCACGTAAGTCCCAGTATTTTTAATACCTCACCTGCATTGACATTAACTTCTTTTTGATCTATCTTATTTGCTTCTTCAATTTTTCCTGCCAAACTTTCATCATTAGTTACCCATTTTTGCAATTGAAATCCCCCTTTAGCTAACAAATTCGTCATTTCTTTAAATAAATTAACGCCCTCTTCTGTTGTTTCGCAACCGGTCATTAAATCATCAACGTAATAATCAAGTTTGACTTTTTCAGATGCCATCAGCATCTAAAAAAGATACCCCCTACCTTCATCGAGTGCCAACTGCTGCAGAGACTTCACGGCGAGGTAAGGCGCTGAAGCTGTTCCAAACGTTACTCTCACTAATCTATAATCTTTTATTTCAGATCCAGGATCATCTCGCCATACAATTCGTTGGAAATGCGAGTCTTCATCAGCTACTTTAACCTGTCTGTACATTTTTACGATATCTGCAACAAGACATATGGGATAACGTCGCCATCTCATTATAATGTGTCTCAACTCGGGTTGCAGCGTTGGCCCCACTAGAAGAGAATCATTAAGTGATGCTCCGTTGGCATATTTACAAGACGCATCAAACACTACCCGAAGTTTTGTAGTGCTTTTGTCTTCACGAACCACAGCGTGGTGTGGTAAATATACAGAAATGTTTCTTTTCAAGTCGTTTTTATAATTTATAGGTACCATGTGACCAAGATCTATGTATTCGTGGATGACCTCGGAATACTTTGCTTTTAGATTTGGATCTCTTGCAAACTTCCTTTCCAAAGCAAGTAAACGTTTGATAGCAATATCCCTCGAATTTCCAAATGTGCCTTTTGAATCATTATCGCGAAACGGCAGACGAACGACATAGCGTCCTTGATCATCCCGTTTGGTAGTCTTCCTGTAAAACTCTTCGCATTGCTCCTCTTCTTGTGTCAATCTCTTTTTTGTAAAAGAAGTATTCTCCGTTTCTAATTCCCAAAATAATTTTAACAGCTCATTGTCATTGAAATGATCATGCACGTTGACAGTAACGTGATGGCAAATAGCTGATTGACCTTGATCTAAGGTTTGGCCTGAGAGGATCCATCCTAGTGCTGTATTTTGTGCAACCGGAACGCCTGGTGGACCTTTAATCAAACCATCTCGTATGACTTGGGCATAAACCTCTGCTCCTAACAAGGCATTTATCTGGTTGGGCGTATGAAAATCGGGGTCAGCTAATTTAATATCCTTGAGTTCCATCCATTCATGCTTTGAAATTTCATGACTGGGAAGCAGCGATGTAATTTTCCTCAATACATGAGCTTTTACCTGAAGACTAAATGTAGGATCATGGAGCGAATGAATAGTCAAATTTACCATATACTTAGAGCAGGCGCTCCGAGTCCCTCCTAATCCCGATATATCGCTCCGGGTAGGTATTTTCTTCAAACCAAGGGACTGAACAATTGATTCTGATACGAAAGAAGATTGAGATCCTTGGTCTAATAAAACTCGTATTAGTTGAGTATTTCCGTGTTTCGTATCAGTCTTCACAACAGCGGTAGCAAGCAGTACTTGATTTAATCTGCCTTCCTGTGAAAAATGAGTACTTATACTGGCAGTTGCATTATTACTTGCTGGCGTTTCTTCTGGAGTAGCAGTTCCGCTATTGCTTGAATAAACAATCTCAGTTTTGCTAGTGACGTGATTATTCGAGGTCTCAACCTTTGGCTGCGAGTGTAACAAAGAATGATGTTTCCTGTGGCAAATTTGGCAAGTAGTAAATTGACGACAATATTTAACGGCATGAGAGCCCAGACAATTAAAGCACAACCCGTTGATTTGAACGAAACTGTATCTAGCATCAGGTGATTCTTTAGCAAATTGTTTACAATTTATAATCTTGTGGGTACCATTACAGAATTGACATGAGACATTAGATGACGCATTTAGTTGGTCAATGGAATGAAGAACTCTTGATTTATTGAATGGTGACATTTTTCGCGTTGAATTTGACTCTAAACATTCCAGTGCACGAAATCTACTTTCGAGAAAATCTTTAAATTCTTTCAAACTTGGGAGCTCATTAGATGAATTGCTAGTGGTGAATTCCCATTGTTTGCGTGATTCGTTATCCAATTTAGAACTTATAATGAAAATTATCATAACATCCCAAGAGCTCACATCAATGCCAAGGTTCTTCAGTCCATTGAGGCTATCTGTCGTGGTATCCAAAAGGGTCTTGATACCGTTGGCTGATTCAACATTGAGATTACTTTGATTCATTAGACGTTTTAACCAACAGTTGGCTAAAAATCTTTTGTTATTGTACCGATCTTGCAATAGAGACCAACTTTCATCATAATTTGCCTCGGTAAGAGGGATGTGTCGTAGAAGCTGTTCAGCTTCTCCTGACAAATGGCCCTTCAAATAATGTAACTTTTGTACTTTGTCTAGTGATTCATTATTGTGTATTAATGACGTAAATAAATCTTTGAACGATGTCCAATGCGCGTAATCTCCTGAGAACACTGGAAGAGTGATCTTTGGCAATTTAAGGTTACAATTATTTGATTTGCATGCCGTCTCATTAGTAGATGCAGACGTTCCTGCTAATCTTCCCAAAGCACCTTTCAACTCGGTTTTATATTCAAAAAAATATTCCTCTGTAGTTCCGTAAAAATCCTCCGAAAAATATTTATTATTCATATCCTGCGTTGTCGCACTTTTAATTATATCTTTATGTGTTGTAGTAAAATCTTTCCATAGCGTTTCTAAGGATTCTAACCGTGTTTCGAGGTGGGCCCGAGTTAAACGCTCTTTGGGAGATTTCTTATAATTTTTAAATGCTCTGCGTATACTATCCCTGCAGTCGGTTTGAAGCAAAGTTAACTTATCCATTTTTGAAATGAACAATCCAAACGTATATTAAAGTTCAGTACTCTGATAGTACAATTTCCTTATAATAAGTAGGAAAACAAACACAAAAGTAAAAAATGAAACAGACCAAAATTTAAAACAAAGACAATTACTACTAATCAGAAAAACTCACACTAGTAGTGTACAAAACCATTGCTTGACGTACTTTCAAAAGAGATTAAATGCAGAAGTAAATTTAAAGTTTATGAACCTAAAGGTTTAGTTACAAATGAAAATTTTACAAGTCTTTTTATATTATTGACAACTTAGAAAATCCGGCATAGATTCCTCGTATGTTCACAATTTAGTAAATTATTCTAAGTCTAAATATAATTCTTAAAAAATTAGAAGTCCAAAATCTTGAAAATTATTCTAAGTCCCGAATTCTTGAATTGACTTTAAAATATCACAAGTTCCGAATTCTTGAAACAACTTTGACTTTGAAATTTCACTAATAACACTTTATAGATGTAAAAGTACTCACAATATATAATCTTCACAAACCGTGTCGTCTCTTTTTTCCATGCGTCACACACACCAACCCAGAATTTCTTCATGTGCAGCAGCTTGGCTATGATGGTACTGCTTCGCAATTTTGAACCTTATGTATGAAGCCAAACTCCACTGCTAGGACCACTTCGGTGAGATTGATCCGTTGTAAGGATATAACCTTCGCCGATGAAGGTTTTAACACTTCATTGAAATCTGGCCCTAGTGACCGTAAAAATTCTTGACGGGTTACTACTAGCGACACCATCCAGCTCGTTTAGGACCATGTACAAAATGCAAACTCGCATTATTCAATAGAGGTCGAAATAAAACAACAGTGGACTGTATGAGAACCCGTGTATTGAACAAAAACTATCTAACAGTCATTAATTCCACAACAAACAACCATAGCGCGTTTTAGAATAAAATAAATTTCAAACAACGCCATCTGTTATCAATCTTACACACTAATATTGAATGAAAACAAACGCAAAGAAACAACTTAAGTCTATGAGAATAATGCATTGGCGCTGCTATTAGGAAACAGACACATTTTACGCGTATACCACTAAGATGGCAAGCATCATGTCAAACTTAAATCCAATTAAACATAAAATTATGCATATTGCTTATACATCATCATTGGGGTCATTGGGGGTTTATCAACATCATTTGGGGTGTAAGTAGCTCATCAACATCTTTCGAGCTAAAGCCAACCTCACCTGCACGTGGTGCACCCTGCCGACCAGCTAACGAGGCGATGGCGAAAGAGAGGTAGGACGCAGTGAAAGATCACACTGTGCTTCTCTTTTACTTGTCAGATGGGGGAGGGGCATAGTGTGGTCTTTCGCTCCAGGCTTGGCCAGCATCCGACTGGGGAAGTACCTCCACCTGGCAAAAAACCGCAGCCATAATGGCTATGCCGTGTTCCTGCGAGTTAGCTAGGTCACCAGGGCTATTTTAGAGGAGTTGTTATGCTGACGGCAGAGGGACCAGCGGCTGTCGAACCGCCGCTAGCGGTGTAGGCGCGGCGTGTTGGCGCGGCGGTCAGGGAGACCCGGTGAAACGGCTGTCCGCTGGCCGCCCGCAGGTTAGTAGGGTTCCCGAACCCGGGGATCACCTAATCTCCGCCCCGGGAGGCTGAACCGCCAGCCTGTGTAAAGTCCCTGTTGTAGTAGTCGTGCCGGAGGAGGAGACCGGAGTGGACCCGGCTGCTGCAGCAGGGGGGGACCGGGGGCCCTTCCGCCCGCCGCGCTAGCAAACCGCACTACCTGCACTGTGCTGCGGGGGTAGACACCGCGCTTTTCTTGTCCCTCGCGCCGTCAGTGAAACAACTTCTCTCATAATCCTCTTACCCCCTTTTAATGGCCAGGAACAAAAAAAAGAAGGTTTCTTCAGCGGCGTCCTCATCCACATTCGACGTGGACTTTTGTAATGTCAGAGGACTTCACACAAACATAAATGCAGTTCACCAGCACCTCGAAACTGCAAAGCCGACCCTCCTTTTTTTAACGGAGACGCAAATATCTTGCCCGGCCGATACCTCTTACTTATTATACCCCGGGTACAAACTTGAATATTCTTTTGTACGTCGAGCCGGGGTATGTATGTACGTCCGGGATGATATTTGCTGTCGACGTCTTCACGGCCTTGAAGACAGGGACCTGTCAGTGTTGTGGGTACGCGTGGATCAGGGCGGCCGCACCCGTATCTACGCGTGCCTTTACAGGTCTCATAGCGGTGATGCAGACACAACTCGGTTGATCGAGCACCTGCAATTGGCGACTGACAAAGTCATTGAGAGGTACCCCTCCGCGGAGTTAGTGATTTTGGGAGACTTCAATGCCCACCATGCCGAGTGGCTCAGCTCTCGGTCCACTGACTTCGCGGGGAGGTCTGTTCATGATTTTGCTCTGGCCTATGGTCTCTCACAGCTGGTGCATTCTCCAACGAGAATACCAGATATAGAGGACCATACTAGCTCTCTACTGGACCTTCTGCTGACCACACATCCGGATGGGTATACAGTCTCGGTGGATGCGCCTCTTGGCTCGTCGGACCACTGCCTCATCCGGACCCAAGTGCCATGCGCAAGCCCTGACCCACCCCGGTATACCGGATGGCGTCGTATGTGGCACTATAAGTCAGCAGACTGGGATGGACTGCGTGAATTTTACGCATCGTACCCGTGGAGGCGGCTCTGTTTCGGGTCGGAAAATATAGACACCTGTGCATCTGCTGTAGCTGAGACGATTTTGGCCGGGATGGAATTATTTATTCCAAACCGGCGGGTGGCTACTTCAGGTGCTAAGAAGCGGCCGTGGTTTAATCGGTCTTGCAGAGAAGCTAAACTTCGCAAGCAAACTGCATATGAGGCTTGGACCACGGCTCGTATTAATGGAGATCCTGGTGTTTCCGACTTGAAACGGGAGTTCAATGCTGCCTCGAGGTTCAGTAAGAGAGTAATTGCCAGGGCAAAGTTTGAGTTCATCGGCAGGATTGGTGAGCGCCTAGCTAAGCACCCATCTGGGAGCCGTGCTTTTTGGTCGCTTGCCAAGGCTGCCGAGGGCAACTTTTGTCAGTCGTCCTTTCCACCACTCCGAAAACCAGATGGTAGTCTGGCCCACAGTGCTAAGGAGAAAGCCGATCTATTGGGGAATCTCTTTGCCTCAAACTCGACTTTGAACGACGGGGACGCCGCACCGCCTTCCATCCCGCGGTGTGGTAATTCCATGCCGGAAATCTCATTTACTCAACGAGATGTTCGGCGGGCATTGCTATCCCTTGACGTTCATAAGTCGAGTGGGCCAGATGGCATTCCGGCAGTGGTGTTAAAGCTGTGTGCTCCTGAGTTGTGTCCTGTTCTTACGCGCCTTTTTGCGCTCTCTTATTCCACCGGGCAGGTACCGTCGTCGTGGAAGACTGCGAACGTGCACCCTGTGCCCAAAAAGGGTGACAGATCAGACCCATCGAATTACAGGCCTATCGCTGTTACCTCCCTTCTCTCCAAGGTAATGGAGCGCGTCATTAACATCCGGCTCCTGAAATACCTAGAAGAGCACGACTTAATCAGCGACCATCAATACGGCTTTCGCCATGGTCGCTCGACTGGTGATCTTCTAGTGTATCTTACACATCGCTGGGCTTCAGCCGTGGAGAGTCAAGGTGAGGCATTAGCTGTCAGTCTTGATATGGCGAAGGCGTTCGATCGGGTCTGGCACCGTGGTCTTCTTTCGAAGTTGCCTGCATACGGTCTACCAGAGGGTTTATGCGAATGGGTCGCTAGTTTCTTGTCCTGCAGAAGCATTAGAGCCGTTGTGGATGGCAGTTGCTCCGACAGCATGGACATTAATGCTGGCGTCCCGCAAGGCTCGGTGTTGTCCCCGACGCTGTTTTTGCTGCATATCAATGATATGTTGTCCATTGACAGCATTCATTGCTATGCTGACGACAGCACCGGGGATGCTTATTATACGGGCCGCGCTAATATTCCCCGCTCTCTGGTGGAGGAGAGCCGCGAACAGCTTGTGTCGAAGATCGAGAGCACACTGGATAGTGTGTCCGATTGGGGGCGAAAGAACCTGGTTCATTTCAATCCCACTAAGACACAAGTCTGCGCGTTCACCGCTAAGAAAACCCCTTTTGCTGTGGCTCCTCAATTCCTAAACACACCCCTTACCATCGCCAAAAACATTGGGATTCTTGGAGTTGAAATCTCCAGCGACGTCCAGTTTCGTTGTCACCTGGAGGGGAAGGTCAAGCTGGCGTCGAAGAAACTAGGTGTGCTCAACAGGGCGAAGCAGTACTTCACTCCGCGGCAGAGACTTATGCTTTACAAAGCTCAAGTACGGCCGCATATGGAGTACTGTTGCCATCTATGGGCGGGAGCGCCTAGATACCAGCTTGCACCTTGTGACTCGATTCAAAGGCGCGCTGTGAGGATTGTCGACGCTCCCAAACTAACAGACGGTTTAGAACCTTTAAGTCTGAGAAGAGATTTTGCGTCCCTTTGTGTATTCTACCGTCTGTACAATGGGGTGTGTTCAGAGGAGTTGTTTGATATGATGCCAACGGCCTCCTTCTACAGTCGCACCGCTCGCCATCGACAGGGAATTCATCCTCACACATTGGAGCCTAAGTGGTCACGTACCGTGCGGTTCCAGAGAAGTTTTCTCCCGCGTACTGTCAAGCTGTGGAATGAACTGCCTGTCGAGGTTTTCTCAGGGGACTACAGCATGGGGTTCTTCAAAAAGGGCGTGAAGAGGTTTTTACAGGGTCGGCAACGCGCGTGTGATGCCTCTGGTGTTACAGGCGTTCATAGGCTACGGTAACTGCTTTCCATCAGGCGGGCCGTATGCTTGTTTGCCACACTAGTGGTATAAAAAAAAAAAAAAAAAAAAAAATCATACTAGCGCCCAAATCGGCGCACGCACACATCCTGAGCGGTCGTGTATGCGATTTGGGCGCTAGTATGAAGTTAAAGTACTGGTTGTAATACTATGCTGTGCTATTACTATAATCGTTATCAATGAAACAAGTAAGTATTAATTCAAAACAATCTTCGATCATTAATATAGAGTAAGAACCCAACTGTATCGCCCGATTTTTATTGCTGATTAACAATATTAGCAACATACACGACGTGCATGAGATTTGGCTCAACAAGATGGTGATCTATTTACTCCCCAAAATAACATTTTGTTTGCTACAACGTACCTGGCCTGGGCGTGTGCGTGGCGCCGTCGCCGAGGTCTAACTGAAGCACGCCGCCGCTGTATTCTACGAACATAGAAAAAATGTTAACTGATTCACGTGTTATTTTGCGAAAATCAAATTTACAAAGAAATACTGACGAATCTGAAGAACTTAAGAATCTGAATTCCGGACGGGCGTGCGTTAGTGTGCGCGTGTGTGTGCGTTAGTGAGCGCGTGTGTGTGCGTTAGTGAGCGCGTGTGTGTGCGCGTGTGTGCGCGTGTGTGTGCGTGTGTGCGCGCGTGCGTGTGTGTGTGTGTGTGTGTGACTGACCGCTGTGCGTGAAGTAGTTGTGGTGCGTGAGCAGGTGCGTGTTGGCGTTGGGCGCCATGGCCACGTCGGGCACGCGCGCTGACAGCCGCGCCGCGCTCGCGCCGCCCACTCCACCCACTCCTCCCACGCCGCCCACGCCGCCCACGGTGCTCGCGCCGCCCACGCCCACGCCGCGGGACAGCCCGCCTCTGGGCAACAAATATTTATTTTTCAAAATACGGTTTATTAATTATGCCTTGGCCACACACATTGCGACAACATTGAAACGATAAACTTCTTTTTTGCCTACGGCGAATCTTCGCGGCCACATAATCCGCGCATTGCACATTGTAAAGTTTATCGCGATTTACGAACGCAAAAAAAACAACATGGACGCCGCGGTTACTCTGTATCTATTTTATGGCAGCAAATAATATTTCTTACATTTATGCCATCTAAAAACAAATTAAAATCAAGAAAAAGGAGAAAAAAAAATTATAAAAATATACCCACGTTACACTTCAGCCATGCACTGTACATGTAACACGTCCGCTAGGAACGATGGGTGCGGGCCGACTGAAGTGTGGCCGCGCAAGCGAAGTTCATCGCGATAAAACCCTTTGATGTGCGAGAGTTTACCGACAGCGGAGCGATGTGGCCCAAAGGGTCGAACTATCCGCGAATATTTGACTACATACATCACGATAACCCGAATATTCGCGTTGTCGCGATGAGTGCGGCCTAGGCATTAGAAGCGCAATAGAACCGATACGAAACTCCAACAGAAAAAAATAAAGAGTTTACGAATACGAAACTTAAAATCAACTTATTAAGACCTTATGAGCTAAAATTAGTATCTACTAACTAAAATTAGTGAACATTTTGAACGTATTTCAAGAGATTTATATAAACAAGACTGTGAAGCCTCCTGTACACGCTAGGAAATTTCACCGTGTCTACTGCAGACAGGACCAATTCATTATGTACACAACAGGAATTTTGTCGGATCTAGACACGAAAACCACCGCACCGCAGCAAAACGTCGCGCGTCATGTCTAGCGCAGACAAGATTTTTCGTTTCTACACAGTCCGTGTGTAGAAACGACACGAATTCTTGCACAGGCCCGGCGACTTTTCTTAGCGTGTACAAGAGGCAAAGGTATCTTAAGTAGTGTATATAATATGCGAGTGAACCTGTGCGATTGTCCGTCGATAGACCTCGAAGGCAGCTCGCGCCGACACGTGCCCGGCCGAGAGTTGTCTGGACACAAAATACATTGTGTATTGACACTGTGCTAGATGGAGTCTTTTTTTAACCGACTTCAAAAAAGGAGGAGGTTCTCAATTCGACTGAATATTTTTTTTGTATGTATGTTATTCGATATCTTTGCGAATTGTGAACCGATTTTCATAATTCTTTTTGACGTGACAACGTCTTATAAATTGGTTAGCCGGGTGACACTTCAAGAAACTGGGTCACGTTATGCGCTTACAATGAGAGCGAGTGAAAGGCGCGTGCCTTTCACTCACTCTCATTGTAAGCGTGTCGTGGACGCGTGTCCCTTCTAAGAGCGAGAGAGACAGACATAAAAAGTGAAAGGCATGCGTCCCTTCCACTCGAAAACATTTTACCACTCAAAGTCGTTGTCACGTAAAACTTTCGCCTGTATACCGACTTTACAGGCAACCAATTTTTTTTATTTGAAAGGGTATGATAGCAAGGTGGTCCCATATTCACCAAGTCAGGGTCTGATGATGGGATGCCAGGGAAATCAAGGGAAACCCTTAAATTTTATAAGCGCGTATGGTCAAATTATTATTTTTTATTTGAAACGGTAATTGCGAGGTGGTTCCATATTCACCAAGTCAAGGTCTTATGATGGGATCCCAGAAAAATCGAGGGAAACCCTTAAATTTGCCCTGTGGTAGCCGGCAGAATAAAATTGTGCCACTCCATTGCTCTGCGCTGGATGTCGTACAAGGCAACTAAGGAATCTTGTGTGACGCGATAACTTTTCTCCCGGAAGACGGGCAGCAGCGTCTCCCGGGGTATTCCACCAATAAGCTGCGCTCGCCAACTGAAGTCGGTTTCAATTTTTTTCAAAAATTAACTTTATTTTTATATAAGAGACGGGCATAGGACCATGTGGGTCACCTGATGGAAAGCAATCACTACCGCCCATTGTCAGATCAGCAACACCAAGGGCTCGCCGAAAAGTTGCCAATCTATTACTCCTTCCTTTCTTTCTTTCTGGTGACCTCACTCACTCGCAGGAATAGAACAACCTTCAAGGGAATCGTTATTTGGCTGGGGTATTCTGTGAGGTGGAAGTACTTCCCCAATCGTGCAGCTTAAAAAACACGTTATGCCCTAGCTTTCTTTTCGCCAGAGCCTCGTTTGTCAGTCAGCAGGGTGCACCACGTGCAGATGAGGTTGGCTTTGGTTCAAAGATGTAAAGTGTCCACCTGATGTGAAGCGGTTACCGTAGCCATATTAACGCTCGCAACATGAAATATCGCTTGCGTTCCGCCACCCCCGCTGCCAAAGCAGTACCTCCTTCCTTTCTGGTGTTCTAATAATTACGTTATGACTCTACAACTCACCGACAGGTATGTGCAGAGAGTGATGCGCGCGGAGACTTCCGCTCGAGGCGTAGCGAAGAGATCCGGGCGCACTGACGGACAGACATTATATAAATAAATATATATAAGTATACTAGCTGGCCCGGCGAACTTCGTACCGCCTAATTGTCAATGAATGTCGTGGTATACATATTAGTTGAACAAAATTTATGATGTCTTGAAATTAATATAATGAATAATAGAAAATAATAGAGAAGCACGATGGCGTCATTGCACGTGTCAGTCTAATTGTACACGCAAGTTAAGCAACGTCAACCGTAGCCTGTCCATGGATGAGTTTATATTATCTCGAGCTCCTCCGTGCTTCGGAAGATACGTTAATCCGTCGGTCCCGGTTGTAATCATTAGATTAACTCGAGGTCCTCCGTGCTTCGGAGGGCACGTTAATCCGTCGGTCCCGGTTGTTATCATTAGATTATCTCGAGCTCCTCCGTGCTTCGGAAGGCACGTAAGACGTCGGTCCCGGTTGTTATCATTAGATTATCTCGAGCTCCTCTGTGCTTCGGAAGGCACGTAAGACGTCGGTCCCGGTTGTTATCATTAGATTATCTCGAGCTCCTCCGTGCTTCGGAAGGCACGTGAGACGTCGGTCCCGGTTGTTATCATTAGATTATCTCGAGCTCCTCCGTGCTTCGGAAGGCACGTAAGACGTCGGTCCCGGTTGTTATCATTAGATTATCTCGAGCTCCTCCGTGCTTCGGAAGGCACGTGAGACGTCGGTCCCGGTTGTTATCATTAGATTATCTCGAGCTCCTCCGTGCTTCGGAAGGCACGTAAGACGTCGGTCCCGGTTGTTATCATTAGATTATCTCGAGCTCCTCCGTGCTTCGGAAGGCACGTTAATCCGTCGGTCCCGGTTGTTATCATTAGATTATCTCGAGCTCCTCTGTGCTTCGGAAGGCACGTAAGACGTTTGTCCCGGTTGTTATCATTAGATTATCTCGAGCTCCTCCGTGCTTCGGAAGGCACGTTAAGCCGTCGGTCCTGGTTGTTATCATTAGATGGCAGTCGTTAAGCCAAGTGGCCTTTAGGCGGCTTGCAATTACTGGCGTCCGCCAACTCGCAGTTGAGCAGCGTGGTGGAGTATGCTCGAAACATATTCAGTTGAAGGAAGACCCGTATTTAATATTACCCAGCAGTGGGTAAATATTAAGTTCAGTATTTTACTATGTCACAAAATAAAGTACCATGACACTTGACAACCAATTAATATTCATTTTCAAGCATTCATTCATAAACAATTTTCAAAACAACAACGGACAATTTTCGCGACGTAAAAGTTAGACCAATCGATTTGACATTTAATTGAAAATCAATAAATATCCCAATCCGTTTTCAAATTTAATTTTTCGACAATTTTGTCAATGTTTTAATACTTATTATCCTATACCCACATTTCTGAACGCACGCATACATTTGACGTACGCACGTTAACGTCACGTTTGACAGGTCCGACATCCACGAACATTTTGTATGGAAAAATGATTTTTCTTTTATTTTATTTTTTTCGTAAATTTTCCAATGTTTTTAATAGTTATTCTGCTATTCTGGACGGAGACAAATCCAACAAATCAAAAACCATGGCAATCGGTCCAGCCGTTCTCGAGTTATAAGTGTTGTAACAAACACGACTTTCTTTTATATATATAGATAGATGTAGGATGGGCGGACATAATGATAATAAAATTATATTTTTTGACGTAGAATTAATTATTCAATAATTAGCCACAACTACATAATTATTTATTCCTTAATTAATTAGGTAATACTTCAGCACAATAATTAGCAGCCGCAAAGCGCTACGACGACATGTGCATCGGGCCAAAGCCGAGGCGAGAATGCCCCTTTTGCTTTGAACGCTACGCCTTTTATACCGAACGGGAGGCTGTCGTGCGTTTCCGCTCGGTCTCGGTGCACGTGTTGTGTACGATGTGCCGCCGAGTCATCGCCCGGTCTCGGTGCACGTGTTGTGTACGATGTGCCGCCGAGTCATCGCCCGGTCTCGGTGCACGTGTTGTGTACGATGTGCCGCCGAGTCATCGCCCGGTCTCGGTGCACGTGTTGTGTACGATGTGCCGCCGAGTCATCGCCCGGTCTCGGTGCACGTGTTGTGTACGATGTGCCGCCGAGTCATCGCCCGGTCTCGGTGCACGTGTTGTGTACGATGTGCCGCCGAGTCATCGCCCGGTCTCGGTGCACGTGTTGTGTACGATGTGCCGCCGAGTCATCGCTCGGTCTCGGTGCACGTGTTGTGTACGATGTGCCGCCGAGTCATCGCCCGGTCTCGGTGCACGTGTTGTGTACGATGTGCCGCCGAGTCATCGCTCGGTCTCGGTGCACGTGTTGTGTACGATGTGCCGCCGAGTCATCGCCCGGTCTCGGTGCACGTGTTGTGTACGATGTGCCGCCGAGTCATCGCCCGGTCTCGGTGCACGTGTTGTGTACGATGTGCCGCCGAGTCATCGCCCGGTCTCGGTGCACGTGTTGTGTACGATGTGCCGCCGAGTCATCGCCCGGTCTCGGTGCACGTGTTGTGTACGATGTGCCGCCGAGTCATCGCTCGGTCTCGGTGCACGTGTTGTGTACGATGTGCCGCCGAGTCATCGCCCGGTCTCGGTGCACGTGTTGTGTACGATGTGCCGCCGAGTCATCGCCCGGTCTCGGTGCACGTGTTGTGTACGATGTGCCGCCGAGTCATCGCTCGGTCTCGGTGCACGTGTTGTGTACGATGTGCCGCCGAGTCATCGCCCGGTCTCGGTGCACGTGTTGTGTACGATGTGCCGCCGAGTCATCGCTCGGTCTCGGTGCACGTGTTGTGTACGATGTGCCGCCGAGTCATCGCTCGGTCTCGGTGCACGTGTTGTGTACGATGTGCCGCCGAGTCATCGCTCGGTCTCGGTGCACGTGTTGTGTACGATGTGCCGCCGAGTCATCGCCCGGTCTCGGTGCACGTGTTGTGTACGATGTGCCGCCGAGTCATCGCCCGGTCTCGGTGCACGTGTTGTGTACGATGTGCCGCCGAGTCATCGCCCGGTCTCGGTGCACGTGTTGTGTACGATGTGCCGCCGAGTCATCGCTCGGTCTCGGTGCACGTGTTGTGTACGATGTGCCGCCGAGTCATCGCCCGGTCTCGGTGCACGTGTTGTGTACGATGTGCCGCCGAGTCATCGCTCGGTCTCGGTGCACGTGTTGTGTACGATGTGCCGCCGAGTCATCGCCCGGTCTCGGTGCACGTGTTGTGTACGATGTGCCGCCGAGTCATCGCTCGGTCTCGGTGCACGTGTTGTGTACGATGTGCCGCCGAGTCATCGCTCGGTCTCGGTGCACGTGTTGTGTACGATGTGCCGCCGAGTCATCGCTCGGTCTCGGTGCACGTGATGTTTATGATATTGCGTCGTCATATATAATAATTAATTATAGTTCTCTCGGACTCCTAAGTAAACTTGGCTTCGGCTCTAAAGTAAACTACTTACACCCCGGCATTCAACGGAAGTCACTCCCCACGACTTACCTACAACATTCGTCTTCCCCGTCGGTGTCAGTCCACCGCCTGTGCGGCCGCTCGCTCCGCTCCGAACGTTCGCTTCGCTCCGTCTGTTCCGTTCGCTCGTACTCCCATTCGCCGCTGCTTCGAGACCGACCGCCACTGTAAACAGACCGGTTATTTCTTTAAATGTGTTTATAATAATTCAATATCTCGGTAGTCGAATAATAGCTTAGCAATGGCCACTTTGACTTCGAGGTTCGGATTCGATCCCGGCACATGACAAACATTCGTGTGCTTTGTCTTGGTCTTTACTATGTACCTATTATAAGTATAAATTAACAAAAACGAAAGAAAATGTATTTAAGTACATTAATCATTTGTTTAGTACTTCATAGTACAAGCTTGCCCTTAATTTGCGACTAGATGGCGCTGTGTAAATTGTCCACAAAATTTATTTATTACTATTACTATTGGGATGTACGTACAGTTGTTAACAAACAATAGGTTTTGAGGGTGTAAGCGGTTCATAAATATCTTTGAACCAAAGTCAATCTCAGTTACACGTGGTACACCATGCTGACTGACAAATGAGGTTCTTGCGAAAAGAGAGGCAGGGCATAGCGTATTTTTTAATCTGCCCGACTGGGGAAGTTCCTCCACCTCACAGAATACCGCAGCCAAATAACAATTCCCTTGAGGGTTGTTGTGTTCCTGCGAGTGAGTGAGGTCACCAGAAAGGAAGAAAGAGTATAAGCTGGCAACGGAACGGCGCTCATATAAAATAAATCCTACTGATAAGAATTAAATAAATATTGGCAGACAAAGTACACAGCGCCATCTAGCCCCCAGGTAAGCGAAGTTTGTGTTATGGGTACTAGATAACTAATAAACATACGTAAAATACATTATTTTTTTGGCAAATACATATGATACATAGGAAACACCCAGACCAAGACAAATAGATATGATCATGCACAGAAATGTTTGTCCTGTGTGGGAATCGAATCCACGAGCGTCGGTGTAGAAGTCGCGTCATTGACCGCTACGCCACCGAGCTCGTCCATAATTGTGATGTCTGAATGAAAGAAAAGACTGGGGAAGTACCTCCGCCTCACAGAATACTGCAGCTAAATAACAATTAGCTGACAACGGATCTCCTTCCCCCCCCCCCCCCCCCTTATATAAAAAGGTCACAAAACGAGGTCTCACGTGTCGTCGTTGTCGTCGCTGTCGTCGGCCAGCAGCAGCTCTGCGCAGGCGTCGGGCAGCGACATCTCGCGGACGGCGCGCAGCGCGATCTGGGTATTGTTCATTCATTCATTCATCTGGGTGTTAATTTATATATTAGGTTGGGGAAAAAGTCTTTTCGTATTTTATATGAAAATTCAAAACATTTTTTAATAAAGTTTATTTACATTTAACTAAAGTATGTAGGTGCCATTTTGTTCGATAACTTTTTGCCATCTTGTAGGTAGAGACATGATCCCATTACTATAGAAATTTTGGGACTTCTGTTCAAAAAACCACGACAAGTGGTTTTGGCAGTCTTCTCGTGATGTTAACCTGACATTGCCTAAAGAATTCTGAAGAGACCGAAACAGGTGGAAATCAGAAGGTGCAAGGTCAGGACTATACGGCGGATGCATTAACACCTTCCAGTCAAACTCTCTTAATTTTTGCTGAGTGGCTAAAGATGTGTGAGGTCTAGCGTTATCATGATGAAAAATCTCACTCCTTCTGTTAATTAATTCCGGCCGCTTTCTTTCAACTTTTTGCTTTAATCTCATCAGTTGTTCACAGTAGAGTTCAGAATCGATAGTCCTGCCTGGCGGTAACAGCTCATAATGAATAATGCCCTTCCAATCCCACCATACACACAGCATCACCTTATTGCGGGTTAACCCGGGTTTTGCCAGAGTCTGTGAAGCCTGACCGGCCTTTGACCACGACCTTTTTCGCACGTTCTTGTCGTACGTGATCCACTTTTCATCACCAGTTATAAGCTTCTTCAAAAACGGTTCGCTTTCATTACGTCGTAGTAAAGAATCGCAAATGAGTACACGGTTCATTAAGTTTCTTTCAGTGAGATCGTGAGGCACCCAAATATCGAGCTTTTTAGTGTACCCAGCTTTTTTCAAATGCGCCAAAACTGTTTTGTGGTCAATTCCTAATTCTTCAGCTACGTCGTAACTACTGATATGCTGATCTTGCTCCACTTTTTCAAAAATGCCATCCATTTTATCCGTAACAGGGCGACCAGAGCGACGTGCATCTTTCACATCAAAATTTCCTTATTGAAAACGCTTAAACCAAATTTGTGCTACTCTCACAGACACTGCACTAGATCCATAAACGTCACAAATTTTTTTCGCAGCTTGCGTTGCATTTTTACTTTTTTTGTAGTAAAATTTTAAAATGAATCGAATTTCTTCATTAGATTCACTCATCTTGACAGTAAAAAAAACAAATGAAAATCACACATTTACCTAATTTGAATTTGGAATTATCTTTTTTAAAATTTAAACTTTTTAAAGATATCAAAACCTGCCAGATACAAATGGTATAACCAAAGAGATTTTATTACAAGTTCATACATACTAAAATGCGAAAAGACTTTTTCCCCTACCTATTAATTACATTATAATTTATTTTTTAATGTTTGTAGCTACGAGCGCCGCCCGGCTCCGCGGGGACACGCAGGCGCCGTCGGCCCGCCCGCCCCCCCCACGTACCTGCGTGGCCACGCGCGCGCCGTCGGCGGCGGGCAGCCTGCGGGCCCGCACGCAGCCCCCGGCGGCCCGCAGCTCCCGCAGCCTGGCCCGCAGCGCCGCCCGGCTCCGCGGGGACACGCAGGCGCCGTCGGCCCCGCCGCCGCCCCCGCCCCCGCCGCCGCCCGCGCCCCCCGCGCCGCGCGCCGCCGCCACCTGCACACACACACACACGGGGACTATATCACACCGACAGTCCTTACCTCTAAATAGTAATTAAGCGACGTATCGAGCCTCCTCATCCGGGCTCTTCTTATTTATCGATCCGCTACTTTTATAATACAATAAATGCAAAGTGTTACATATATCCCCTGACCGACAAACATTGTAAAAAAAATCCCCTCAAGGTCTTATTAAACATGTATTATGAAGACACGGAAGAATTATTAAAAGCATCGGTTTAAAAATTGTAATGAAATTTATAAACATCGTTGTTGATCGCCACCTTTTCACCACTAGGGGGCACCACCAAACTGACTGACTCGGGTGTAAATAAAATAATAAGTACAATACTATATAGCTGGGTTTATTACTCGCTTAATTGCTCGCTAAAAATGATGCAAGACTATATGTAATTCTTCCAAACGATTTCACCAACTTAAATACATATAGCCAACTTAAATCTAAAGAAACCTTAACCTAAAGAAAGTCACAGTTTGATTACAGGTGTCATTATGTGCCTAATTGGGGTGAAATTAGAGCCACTTTATGAGTAAGTGTGTAAAAGATTTTTTCAACACCTTTGCTCGTAAAGCTGATGTAATTCCACCGGTTTTAAATATGTAAAGCGGATCATAAAAAACGCGTGTGTTACCAAAGCAAATAGTTAAGTTATAGTCCATACAAATTCCATAACAGTATTATTTGCCATTTCGCGCGCTGTTGCTATTCAAATTTCGAACTAATCGCCGCACGGCGCCAATCAGTAGGCAGCGCTAGCGCGCTGTTAAAATGGCGGGAAAGCAACAGTGTGCATTCACAGATTGAGTTTATTTAAAATAAAAAAAATCTGTTTATTCGGTAATTTAAAAACTGGGCTGCATGCTCTAAAGTCTTTGCCAACATTTTCACGCAGCTATGACATTGAATAGTAATAATAATAATAAGTCTTCATCGGTCGGAGTGTAAACACAAGAAGGCCTGCAGGACTCTCAGCTCTGGCTTGCCTTCATTGGCCGTCCAGAGAGGAGCCGCTATGCTCCAGGGGTGGAAGTGTTAAAGGGCATCACGCCGCGAATAACTTCGGAGAAAGCGCAGCACACCTCTCGACACCCCTGAGTCACTCACACCGGTGTTGCCTCCGGCCGATTTCCTGGCATTTCGGAGGCCCATCTAGTGAGTGGCAAGCCACCGCCTGCCGCAAATAACTAGCAATAAAAGCAGTTATGGCAGGCGTCCGTCCCTCTTCTGTAATAGCCCGGTATTAAGTTCACCCAGATCTCATCTCCATAGCCCATTTATTTTCCATCACACTTCGCAATAGTCTCAACGCCTGCCGAGACCTGCTCATGGGTATATCGTTCCATTGATATATCCTGGAGCGGGTCACGGCGGGCGTACAACATTACATCAAACTTCTCAAAGGGGCCTCTACGTGTTGGATCTATATCCCCGCGTATGCCTATCAAATGACCGGGCTTGACCCGTGAATTAAGAGAGATACATAATAATAAAAACATAATTAAAAAACCAACTACAACTACGTATCATTTTAATAATTGTAATTTCACTAACTGTTTCAATAATTAAAAATGAACAAAATATATATATTTTTTTCTGTTTCCTCGCAAATGTGTTGAAAAACGTCGTACGATATACGTGCGTATTGGTTATAACGCACTAATATCGTAATGTACTATTATTCTTTCGACTCACCATGTACAAGGTGTCCGGTATCCGGTGCATGTACTTGGCCCGCCTCGCGCGCGCCAGCTCAGCTTCAGGCACGGCTTGGTCCTCCAGCAGCGCCTGCAAATTACAACTGTTTACACGACAACCCAAAACACAAGTGTAGATGTCGCTGCGTCCGCGTCGGTCGAATTGAAACACGCACACACTACTGTAGGAACTCATTTATTTAAAAATATTCAACCAAGTATAGCGTAGAGCTTAAGTTAGTTATTAGATTAGTTTATAAGAATCATTGTGGCACAGTAATAAACCATTCAACGTGCAAGCATGTAGTTTCTTTACATCGCGTCTCCCCTCGCCCCGCACACCACATGGTCTAATATAAAGTGAAGAAAACCATACCGCGATGTAATTTTGCTAGCGCGCCATCTATTATCAACTATCGATACTAATCCTATTTTATCGCTTTAAATTCAGATAATATTTTATTATAGCAGATCTATTTCTGAACACAAAATATATAGATAATTATATATTTTATACCTATGTATATTACTAGATACTCTAATATAAAATACAACAAAATATTTCATTATAATGAAGTTAATTTTTGTTGCAAAATAACAATTAAATAAGTATTGTTTTTTATTTTTTAAAATGAAAATATCCCCCCCCCCCCCCCCCCGTGGGATTTGAATTTTTTTTTATTTATAATATTCTGGCAAGTTGGCTGAAACACATTTAAAAATAATAATTATAAAATTCATTTACATAAGACATAAGTACATCCGATTCTAAGCCAATAAGGTTTGTTTAATGAAACATCCTCCCAAATATAATGTATAATAAGCACGCTACTAGGATCGATCACCATAAAGGATTTGAACTGAACGGGGAGGAGTCGCAGAAATTTTATTGGCTAAGTAGGTGGGCGACGCGTCGCCACGCCATTAGCCGGCATAAAAGACACGTTTGACATGAAAAAGATACGCTTCGGTTACCTTGATCTCGTCGAGGTAGGGCAGGAAGCACCGCGGCGGGCGGTAGTTCCCGCGGGCCAGCCAGGCGCAAGCGCTCCCGGCTTCGGAGTCCTCGGCCGGCGCGGGGAGGATGCCGCGCCGGACCAGCTGCACGACACGTCGAGGTTAACAAGAATTAATTAATGAGTGAATGAATGAATGAATGAATGAGTGAGTGAATGAATGAATGAGTGAGTGAATGAATAAATGAACATTTATTTGCCATTTAAATGAGGTAGTAGCAAGGTAAACATTATGGTAAACATACTTTCTTCTTATTTAGCTACTTTTATAGCATGCAAAAATTTAGATATAATAAATTGTCAACTATTTATTTAGACTACGTCAAAAGGCTTACTATTGTATCTCAGATTACATAAATGATAAAAGTATTTGGAAATGAATTGCTCTTGTTATGTTATGTTAATGATTGTATTTGTATTTAATGTAACAATATTGGCAATTAAAGGAGTCGGCCTTGAGTTTCTTGCCAGTTCTTCTCGAGAAGCCCCGTCGCCGGACCTGGCACTTAAATTCACTTGCACATTCAAGATAGTGTGATGAATGAAAGTGAATCTAGGCTCTGCGGATTTAAGTAAAATTTTCTAATCAGAACTTTAATCCAATACACTTTATAATACATATTCAAATTGATCAAATACTCATGCAAACTTGAATCGATTTATCGTAAGTATCGTTCGGTTACATCACTAGTTACGTCGGGAAGACAAATGTCAAAACGGGCCTTTTATTATGCGTCGACTCTAACAATGTTATCGTGTTTGCCAACACGATAAAGGGAGGTCACACAGTTGTGGTCAAGTGACACTCAAGTTATAATTTAATTTTGATAATAATAGATACAGGTAAAAAGTAGGTATTTTATTAACGTATGTAAGTACTGTACTTAATCTATATTGTGACAAAAATATATATAAAAACGTTAAGTTTAACAATTTTAATTAGTGGTCCATCTAGTCCTGCACCCAGCCCAGGGGGTGGTCATGACCCCTATGACCCTCCTCCCCTGGATCCGCCCTCGCCTCACTGTATGTAGGTGGTGGATGGTGCATGTGGTGTGGTACCTGCTGCAGCTGGTCGTGGTCGGGCGGCAGGTGCTCGAGGCGTATGTGCGGCAGGAGAGACGCCAGCAGCTCACGCAGCGCCGCATCGCCAGCGTCGCGACGCCGGCCGCGACGGGCGCCGTGCGCCGTGTGCCACACCTGAGACACGCGACCAAACGTAAGCAAGGCGTAGGAGTGTATCCCAGAGTGTGCTCCAGAAGGAAGGTGCTTCGATGAGGAACAAAGGATATAGAGTTAAATAATTTGTAGGAATTATACGTAAATAGGTATTTGAAAGTCGCAGCGCCTGCGCCTCGCTGGCCTGCAGGAAGGGCGAGGCCAGGGCGTGGCCCCGGGCCTGCCGCCACTCACCACGTTGGGCTGCAGCGAGTCCTTGCTGTGGCCGGCCACGCGCTCCCCCCAGCGCACGAGCCCCCGCAGCGCCTGCGCCTCGCTGGCCTGCAGGAAGGGCGAGGCCAGGGCGTGGCCCCGGGCCTGCCGCCACTCACCACGTTGGGCTGCAGCGAGTCCTTGCTGTGGCCGGCCACGCGCTCCCCCCAGCGCACGAGCCCCCGCAGCGCCTGCGCCTCGCTGGCCTGCAGGAAGGGCGAGGCCAGGGCGTGGCCCCGGGCCTGCCGCCACTCACCACGTTGGGCTGCAGCGAGTCCTTGCTGTGGCCGGCCACGCGCTCCCCCCAGCGCACGAGCCCCCGCAGCGCCTGCGCCTCGCTGGCCTGCAGGAAGGGCGAGGCCAGGGCGTGGCCCCGGGCCTGCCGCCACTCACCACGTTGGGCTGCAGCGAGTCCTTGCTGTGGCCGGCCACGCGCTCCCCCCAGCGCACGAGCCCCCGCAGCGCCTGCGCCTCGCTGGCCTGCAGGAAGGGCGAGGCCAGGGCGTGGCCCCGGGCCTGCCGCCACTCACCACGTTGGGCTGCAGCGAGTCCTTGCTGTGGCCGGCCACGCGCTCCCCCCAGCGCACGAGCCCCCGCAGCGCCTGCGCCTCGCTGGCCTGCAGGAAGGGCGAGGCCAGGGCGTGGCCCCGGGCCTGCCGCCACTCACCACGTTGGGCTGCAGCGAGTCCTTGCTGTGGCCGGCCACGCGCTCCCCCCAGCGCACGAGCCCCCGCAGCGCCTGCGCCTCGCTGGCCTGCAGGAAGGGCGAGGCCAGGGCGTCGGCCAGCGCCGCGCGGGGCAGCGCCGGGGCCGCGCCCGCCGCCAGCGCCGCCGGGAACTCGTCGCGCAGGTAGCGCATCGCCTGCCTGCAACCGCCGAGACCGACCGACTCACTATGACGCATCACGTACGATTGCTTGCATAAACATGCAAAAATGCTGCATGCACGATTCAGTTCCACAATAATAAAGTTCACGATCGCGATAACTCGGTGTCTGAATTTAAACATATATTTGAATACAGACAGAGCCACGCGAGCGTGTACGTATCTCGCGACAGATGTCAGTCGACTGCGCGGCTGGGGACTTTCCGCCCGCGCACGTCACTACAATGTTTTTCAGATAGCATGGGTACGGTGACGTTTGAGTTATTCCATTTCACGCATGTTTTATTCGAAACAAAAAACCGCGAAGTACAAAAAGAAATAGAAAAAGAGTGAAGAATAAACGACTAGTTAATTTAAATTTGCATTATTAATGATACATTTATTTTTAATTCCCTGTAAATAATTTTAAAATTTAGATATGAAGCGTTCGAGAACTACTTCTTGATGCGAAAATCGGAACGACTCGATAAATTGTTAATCTAATTAAATCGTTTGTAACTATTTTGTCTTAATTATTTACAAATGAGTATATAAAATAAAATTAAACGTTATGAACCTATTTTTTAACACAGCAACACTGGCAAATTATGGATAAACCGCCATCTTGTCTGTTCTGTCAACTCAGTACGAGTGCGTATGCCTTGTATGCGGTCCGGTTTATTGTTTTGAGCTTGCGTGGTGTTTCTCAGCATGCCAAAAAAGACCAAAAAGACTGTGCTCGGTAGTGAAGCCCGTGAATTCGTAGTTCGGTTGCGGGATTACTTTGAGCGAGAACGAGAGAATGGTGGACCGCTATTGCCCGTTGGCAACGTCTTGGATCGAACGCGTTAGATATTGGGCGGAACACAGTATCTCGGATCACTCGAGAAAAATACGGCGCTTCAACTTCCGAAGACAATAAGTTGTCGACTCCAAATAAAAAACGAGAAAAGAAAACATCTGTAACTGATATTAACAGTTTTACTGCCGCTGCCATAAGGAACCATATTTATCAATATTATGCTAACAAGCAATTGCCAACATTACTGAAACTTGTGAAATCTTTAAAGGATGCAGACCTGTTTACTCGCAGCCCTACATCTTTGTGGCGCATATTAAAGGACATTGGATTCCAGTTTAAAAAGGTAAACAAAAGAAAAATTATAATGGAAAGGGGTGATATAGCACTTTCACGGGTTAGATTTTTGAAAACTGCTAAAGCTATTACCGATTGGGACAATGTCGTCTTCTTAGACGAAACATGGTTAAATGCCATCATACGGTGGGAAAAATGTGGACCGACGATACAGCTCAGGCTTCGACCAAAGTTCCAGAAGGTAAAGGAGAGAGGCTAATAATTTGTAACGTGGGTACATCGAACGGGTTCGTCGAAGGTGGTTTGTTGGCATTTTCTTCGAAAAAGACTGGAGAGTACCACGAAGACATGAATGCAGAAGTGTTTACGGAGTGGTTTCAAAATATGCTGAATAGTTTAGAAGGACCCAGCACAATTATTATGGACAATGCGCCATACCACTCCGAACAAACCACCCACGGCATCGAATAAAAAGAACGAATTGATTGAATGGCTCCTAGCCAATAATGTGGAAGCCGACGAATCGAATTTAAAGGTGCCTAGTAAAGCTAGTAAAAATGCACAAACCACAAACGCCTACGTATAAACTTGATGAACTGGCAAGAGAATGTGGTCACGAAGTCCTAAGACTTCCCCATACCATTGTCAGTACAATGCCATTGAAGTAATTTGGGCTCAAGTTAAAGGTAATTTATGTGTCTATAGTCTGATTGCTTATCCTATTTTCAAATTATATTATGTATATTCATTAATATTTTTTTCATTAATATATTGTTATTCTCTGTTGTTGGGATATGCAACACGTGACAACACAGCTCCACTTTTTACAGCAAAGAAAATGATGGACTTATTGAAAAAGGGGTGTGATGAAGTCACTGCCGAAGACTGGAAGAAGGTCGTTGAAAAAACAAAAAACCTCATTCTACATGACTGGGAAAGAGATATCAGAATCGACTGTATGACAGATTCACAAATGATTATACATGTCAGTGACGATTCATCTGATTCGTCGTCGGAAGAAGATAAGGATATTGTGTCTGATTAATAAATAAATAGATAAAAACCTAACTATGTATTATTTTTAATTTACTGTCACAAAAAAGAATAATTTTACTTCAGTATTAATGATTTCGGTAAGATCGATTAAATCGATTTTTTCATTCATTCCATTTTATGACAACATCACTAGTAACTTCAAATCCCAAATGTCACCGAACCCATGCTATCTGAAAAGCAGTGTAACTGCAAAAACACTAACATAGCAACACGTGTGCGGCTACAAACTCATAGAAAAACTAGTTCTAATTTGTGACAAGAGATGGCGCTGTCGTTGCTATAACACGTGTGCGGCTACAAACTCATAGAAAAACTAGTTCCAATTTGTGATAAGAGATGGCGCTGTCGTTGCTATAACACGTGTGCGGCTACAAACTCATAGAAAAACTAGTTCCAATTTGTGATAGAGATGGCGCTGTCTATTGTTATTGAGTTTCTGAAACGCGCTATGGTTTGGATTTTGAAGGTATGTAACATAAGAGCATGAGTAAATAAAATAACTAAACCTCTAACAAACTATCATAAAGCGATTGTGGCAAATGTGTGGTGACTATGTATAAACTTAAATGCACGGTTCGCCTGAAGCTTTTTCTTTTTTTTTTTTTGTAATGCTTAGGCCGCACTCATCGCGATAACGCGAATATTTGGGTTATCGCGATGTATGTAGCCAGGTATTCGCGAATACTTCGACACTTCGGGCGAAGCTTCGGAAACATCGCTCCGCTGTCGGTAAACTCTCGCACATCAAAGGGTTTTATCGCGATGATCGCTTGCGGGGCCACACTTCAGTCGGCTTGCACCCATCGTTCCTAGCGGACGTGTTAGATGTAACTACAGTGTATAATATAGCTGAAGTGTAAAATGGATTGGAGTAACGATATTTTTTTTTTCTCCTTTTTCTTGCTTTTAATTTGTTTTTTAGATGAAATAAATGTAAAAATAATTATTTGCTGCCATAAAATAGGTACAGAGTAACCGCGGCGTCCATGTTGTTTTTTGCGTTCATACATCGCGATAAACTATACAACGGGCATTATGTCGCCGCGAAGATTCGCCGTAGACCGAATACGAAGTTTATCGCCCGAATGTTATCGCGATGAGTGCGGCCCAAGCATAAATGCAACTAATATTGTAACAGCTATTGATGTTCCAAATAAAATAAAATAATAGAAAGACAACACTCAGACCAAGGCAAACGGAGATGTTCATACACACAAATGTTTGTCCTATGTGGGAATCGAACCCGCGACCTCGGAGTCAAAGTGGCCATTGCTAACCATTCGACCACCGAGCTCGAATATTACCTAAAGTATATCGTCCTACGTCCCAAAGCATTTGCACGTTTACAGACGCGGTCTATTTGTGTTGTCGTTTTTTGTATGGAGTGTCCGGGGTGTGATAGTATGGTTTATTGAAAGTGTGTCCGAGTCTTGTAGTTGGTAATGTTCTGACCTGTAGACCCACTGGCTGGCGTGCGGCGCGCGTGCCCACCGCAGCACGGCGGGCAGGCTCTCGGCGCTCAGGGCCTCCACTATCGCGTCCTCGCAGCCTTGGACAGCTATTGGCATCTCTAGAAACCTGCACACAACAAACACTGTTCACTTTAAACACAATATATTCACATTAGCTGACTCGTGCAACTTCGTCTGCGTGTGGCAGAGCGTTGAGAGTGAAGCGTAATGCTCGCCATACACCATACTGCCCATCGTCCAATCGGCATGACGCTGCCGATTGGATCAAGTAGAACTGACCGTGTGTGGGCGTGAATTGGCATGACAGTTAGACTTGACGAACTACGCTACTGTATTTCAAACTGAAATGTATGCCATAACTACCTGTGCGAAAATAAATCTAGAAAATAGGGTCGCAAATCAGTACATCTATATTCTCAGCGACAGCCAGGCAGCTCTTATAGCCCTGAGCTCTGACAGGGTGGAATCTAGGCTAACTCTTGCGGGTATGGATGCCCTTAATAAACTGGGCAGAAATAATAGGCTGGAGTTGGTCTGGGTTCCTGGACACACAGGCGTTGAGGGCAATGAAAGGGCTGATGAACTGGCAAGGGAGGGATCAAGCAAAAACTTTTTAGGACCTGAACCCTTTGTAGGTCTCTCATATGGGACAGTAATTAAGGCTATAAATAGCAGAGCGAAGTCTAGGCATCAAGCTGAATGGAGGGAGATGAGTGGAATGCTACACTCCAAGGAAACCATTGCACGGTGGTACGGCGCCCGAACAAAGGCGGTCATAAATATGAAAGTTTTGAATTTGTTAATTTTTTTTATTGAAAGCGAGTTCAAATATTGTACAAATACATATTATGGTCGATTATATAATATATGTCATTAATAATATTCTATATGTTACATGATGTTAACATAATGTTGCATTATTTGTCCTCCTTTTAAGAAATTGCATTTGACTATAATTAATCAAAGTATTTCATAGTGGAGTGTATGTTCTATTCACTAAAAGTAGTGAAATAAATTTTAAAAATAAAAAAATAATAATACGGACATGAAAATTTATTGTAAAAATTTAATTATTAAAAAAAATATACAAAAAGTTTTTAATCTTGTTAGGTGAAATATATGCTAAACCCTTAACATTTCTAAAACCTGACTAGACAACATGTTTTTTTTCTTACGGGGAAGTTTCCGAAGACTAGTGATCAAAGGATCTGAACTGACTAAAAGTCTATTTATTAAGTCTGAGTTTGAAAGCTCGCGCGATATTTTCCGAGTATTATCTCGTTTAAATGCCTTGAGATTTTTAATATTTGATTCGGCTGCTTCTTCGGAAAGTTCCCCGATAGATAACAAAGCGTTTTCGATGATATCAGAGCCATGAATGAGGATCTTGTGGACGGAAGCTGGGAGATTGTACCACGGATACTCCTGCACTAAAAGTCGTGCCGTCTCCAAAGCGTATTCTCTAAATTTATCACAGTCAATGTTAAAGCCCGATGACAAAGCTTCTAATATATTACTACAGCGATCAATCAGATCTTTGCTTAAGCCTGTGATTTCAGCCGAAATTTCAGAATGTTTGAAAAATTTCCTTGCAGTATTGCCGTCATTCGATGTTCCACTTCCGCCACTTCGGGGTTTATCTACAATTAAACCTAATCTATTTCGAAATTCTGATTGTATATACAATTTGTTATCCGCTAACAATTTCTTTTCTTCGTCTGATCGAACCTGCCATTTCTTAATAGTCAACCTGTAAGCCAGATGAACAAAATATTCAAAAAACCGAATCCAGGCATGTAAAGGAGACAACTCGTAATCGTATCCCTTTTTTGTTGTTTGTTTTTGTAAACAGACATCTATTTTATTCATCTCTTTAGGTGTGGCCCCACAAATATAACACTTACAGGATGACGACGAGTCCATTAAAGCAGTACATACTTTACCATCCACCATTGTTAAGTGTAAAGAATGCTGAACTTGAAAAACGCGATTATTAACAGTGAAAGTTGTTGGAAGTAAATTACTATTTTTTTCTGTGAAATAAGCCTCCTCCTCCTTTGATATTTCAGAAGTCTCTTTCAAAAATTGAAAGCGAATCGGTCTACAGTATCTAGTGGAAGAAGGACGAGGATTTTTCCACAGATTTGTTTTATTATTCGTATCTGAACATACTAACTGAAGTGGGACGTAAGATGTGACAAATAAACTACTATCTATTGATACTGAATCAGAAAAACGCTGTTTATATTCACTTTGACCCGTGCTACCGTCGAATCCCCATTTACCGATCAAAGTTAAGTTGTTCGATGAATCAATAGCTATATTATCTAAAACTGGTTTTTGTGACTCAAGTATCCTAGAAGCAGTGTGATCTAGTAAACTTTGCAATTCAACTTCGGCCTTAGCGTCTGTAACGGAAATATTATTCGGATAACATTTCTTTTTGGTTTGCAATACACTTAGGTAAGATGGTAAAATATTACATGATGTTTTACTATTTATAAACTCCTTAATCAACAAATATTGGTGCTTCGTCAATTTTGCCTCCACAAACAAAGACAAAACATCTGTCGCACTACAGCAACTGATGGTATTTGTTGAAGAGCTAATGTCTGATGTTTTGCTAGTGTCCAGCAGAGCAGCCACGGTAGAATCGTCTACTTGAGATAATTCGGCTAGTCGTCTACGTTTGGACCGGTTACTAAGGTCAGAAAATTCTTTCCTAGGACGCCCCCGAGATGGTCCCGGTAAAATATCATCATCCTCCTGAATACTCTGCTGCTCACTTACACTTTTTGACAATTCAATACATTCAATTTGATTCAACCAATCAGAATGCTTAATCAATAATTTTGATTTATTCTGCCTTACATTTTTCCAAAAATTACCTAAACTTTTGCATAAATTAAGTATACGATTATCTAAAGCCTTAATGTCTATATTTTCGACGTTTTCGAATGACCACAGAAAATTTTCTAATACGTGTTGGTGTTTCTGCATACGGCTCCCACTTTTCAGTGACCAAATTTCAAAGAAATACATCCTTGAAAAGGAACACTTGACGATTGTACCTGAAAATTAAAGTTAAAAGTGATTCAAATGGTTCGTAGTACTTACTACGCCCGCCTACGCAGTCGTAGAGGCTTTGGGGCTGGTAGGGGGGGTAACAGGCAGTAGTCAAGATAAAATATTTTGAAAATACATATTTTAGCCGTTAATCTTAGCTAAGTCCCATTGCCTGCCGATGCCTGCCTTTTTTTGTATCTCAACACAAAATGGAGGTAATTGTAAAAAATTGACATAAATATGTTGAGGCGTAGCATCCTTTTATAACATAAAACAAATTAGTAAAAATCAAAAAAATATTTCAAAATGCAATAAACATACCTTGTTCTTGGATATCCATAACACAAAAACAACAACAAACACCAGAATTCTCAGAAATCACTTATGAAAAATTCCTCGCAGATGAGTCACCGATAACAGGGAACTGCACTAATTACAATGCGTTCACTTCGGAGGTCAAGAAGTAAGTGATAATTGAAACAAATACTCGACTTTTATATACCTCGGGATAGCTTGCTTAATGGGCTATCGTATTGTGTAAATGAATTTTGGATTTGTGACTATAACTTTTTGTGATTTTTGACCTACGGGCGTACCACCGTGCATTGGCGAAGGTACCGTGAATTGGTATAGACATGTACATAAATGTGACAGGAAACGGATGCGTCTCATGCTTGGGGCACTGATGGGCCATTATGCCTGCCACGGACACCTATATAAAATGAGACTTGTTGAGAGCCCAAAGTGGAGAACATGCAAGGAGTCTAACGAGACCATGAAACACTTAATGTGTCAATGTGACGCCCTAGCGGGCAAACGAATGGAAACCCTAGGAAAGGCATACCCGGACCTGGAGGACTACAGGCTCTTCCCTATAAGCGGCATACTGAAGTACATGGAACATGTCTCCAGACAGGCAGGGGAGAGTGACTAAAGGATTAGGGAGAACACAAAAGATCCACGAGGGTCGACGTGTCAACGGTGCTGCAGCACTGGACCCACTCTAAATATAAGATAAGATAGACTTGACGACAATCAAAATTCAATTCTTTTGGCTTGATCAAGCCGATTGGATCACGCCGATTGGACCGTGTATGGCGATCGGCGCGACAGTTCAGTTGAGTCAAGATCTTTGTCGGTGTTAGACGTGCGCGCTCTCTCTTAATTTACTTAATATGTCGCAAAATACAGGAGCCACTAATGATAGAAGTTTTATGTAAGTTTCTTCATTCATCCGTAAATAATTGCAACGATCTTTTCTTTTATCTTGCTTTTTTATCATGTTGTTTATATCACTGTTTTAGCATGTTCATGCACACAAATGTTTGTCCTGTGTGGGAATCGAACCCACGAGCGTTGGTGTCGACGTCGCGTCATTGACCGCTACGCCACCGAGCTCGTCTAAAGATCGTTTAAAGATGAATAATTCCGTCGTATATAATTGTTGCGTAACTTGAACCGTTTACGCAGCGCACGCAACGGAAGCTCTCAAAAGGAATGTTTTTCCCCCAATTTTGCAACATTTTTATTGGTGCTCCGCTCCTATTGAATTTAATATTTATTCCTAGAAAAATAGGCTATCTAACACTAAAAGAATTTTTCAATTAGAATGAGTAGTTCCTGAGATTAGCGCGTTCAACTAAAGAAACAAATAAACAAACTCTTCAGCTTTATAATATTAGTATAGATATGTCGGCAATAAAGTCACTCAATTGACTGTTGGTGCCTGGAATCGGATGACGACTGCAACGAGAGGGGTGGAGTGGGGCGAACAGATACAAGCAGACAGAGCGCTGCTACGGGGACCGTCTGCACCTCGAGTGGACTCGTCTGTTCTAAGCAAATCAAATCAAAATATCTTTATTCCTTGGACTTTATAAAGCACTTAGAAACGTCATACAAATTAAATATAAGAACATGTATCTAAATCATTACTCCTCTAAATCCGCAGAGCTTAGATTCACTTTCATCACACTATCTTGTATGTGAAAGTGAATTTAAGTGCCAGTTCCGGCGACGGGGCTTCTCGAGAAGAACTGGCAGGAAACTCAAGGCCGACTGCTTTAATTGCCAATATTGTTACATTAAATACAAATACAATCATTAACATAACATAACAAGAGCAATTCATTTCCAAATACTTTTATCATTTATGTAATCTGAGATATAATAGTAAGCCTTTTGACATAGTCTAGTTTTGATATATTTCTTAAATTTACCTATGGATAATTTAAACGCGTCGTTTGGAAGTTTATTGCAAAAGCGAATACATTGACCTGGGAACGAGTTAGAGATTTTATGAAGGCTAGTAATATGCACAGCGAGTTTGTTTTTATTTCTTAAATTTAATTGATGGAGATCATAGCAGAGATATAAGCGTATTATAATTATTCACAGAAAAATATTATTTTTGCAATATCCTATTCACTTGACCAGTTCTTATCTCTGGAATATTGTTTAACACGTTGTGGTTCGATCTGGCTCGAAGGACTAATATGTCTTGTACATAATGGTCCTTCGAGCGTTAAGGTTCTACTAAACTACGGTGGGTTACTAGTACGGAAAGAATGTCTGCTTTGAATGGATTTTATTTGCAACTAACTTACAATGCATTATGTTTACAGTACAATATATACTGACCTGGCGATCTCGTATAACTGGAAGGCGTCTTCGAGCATCGCGCTGCTCGTGCCGCGGCCTCGGGACACGCCCGCCCACGGCTGGAACAATACACTATACGTGTAAAGGAATACCTACAAATAAGGTCTAGGATGTTCCGCCGTGTGGTTTCCGGCAGACTAGAATATGAATCACTCCGTTTCTTCCCGTGAATGTCGTACAAAATAAGCTATCTATTTTTTTTTTTTATACTACGTCGGGTAGCAGACAAGCATACGGCCCGCCTGATGTGAAGCGGTTGCCGTAGCCATATTAACGCTCTTAACATAAAATATCACTCGCACGCCGCCACCCCCGCTGTCAACGCAGCATCTTCTTTCTTTCTGGTGACCTCACTAACTCGCAGGAACACAACAACCCTGAAGGGAATTGTTATTTGGCTGCGGTATTCTGTTAGGTGGAGGTACATTCCCCAGTCGGGTAACTTACAATTACGCTCCCTACCTCTCTTTTCGCCAGAGCTTCGTTTGTCAGTCAGCAAGGTGCACCGCGTGCAGGTGAAGTTGGCTTTGGTTCAAAGATGTTGATGAACCACTTACACCCCAAAACTACGGGAAGTACATTCTGAAACAACGATCAGGCCTCCCCGACCCGTCTGGCCAGCGCGGGGAGTGTAGGCCAAATCCTCCTTCTGTCTGGGACGGACGAGAGGGTCGTGCTCCTGTAGTGGAGACTAAAATGGACCTGATGATGATGATGATGAAGGTCTAGGATTCCTTTATTTTTGAAATTTAGTTTTTTTGTTTACAGGCAATTTGATCTGCACTACTTTGCGTGCTTCTGCCACCAATTAGTTCATGCAAACTACAGTCGGCCGGCACCCACCCAATACCGTTAGTAGTTTCTTTATTTACAACTAGCTGACCCGGCAAACGTTGTTTTGCCATATAAATAAAAAAAAATTAGGGGTGGACTACCCCTAACATTTAGGGGGATGAAAAATAGATGTTGGCCGATTCTCATAGATACCGGATAAGCGCAAAAAATTTCATCAAAATCGGTCAAGCCGTTTCGGAGGAGTATGGCAACGAAAACTGTGACACGAGAATTTTATATATTAGATAATGTAATTAGTGTATTGTTTGTGAATATGAAAATGATAATAAAACTTTGTTTTACAGAGAAAGATATATAGTTTAATTTGTTATCACCAAAAACTGAAGAGGACAAGAAATGGACTTGTTGTCATATTTAAACACATACTGGGAAAATCTGTTCCCTGACATCCAGATATAATAATGAAAAATGACAGTGTGTTTGTGTATCATACCGTAGTGCCGCTGCCTGTGCTGTTGGTCGACGACGGCGACGAAGAGTTCCTGCCTATTAAGCTCAGGTCGACCTGACAAACAGACATTTCATGTTATACATTTGTAGCCGCACATGTGTTGCTATCAAGGGCGTCGCCAAGGGGGGGGGGGGGAGCTCCCCCCCCTCCCCAAGAGACTCGTACTACAAGTGAAAAGCTTCATGAGCTCTCGACTTTACCTACAATTCATACTTTTCCATATCAACTTGCCCCCCCTCCGGGACGACCTTGGTTGCTATGTAAGCATTATTGCACTTAGTAACGTGCGCGAGCGGAAAGTTCCCGGCCGCGCAGTCGACTGACATATATAGATAACTCACAGCGCACCAAATAGACCGGTGTCGGTTACGGTACCAGTGTCGGGAGTTCAATGGTTTTTCCCATCTCAAAAAATGCCCAACACGCCTAAAGAATTTTTTTTTTAACAGTTTTATTTCACATTGTCTTAATTAAAAAATGCATCATAAAACCAATATTTCGGTTTGTGTCGATACATGAGTATCGCTAGTACAAGTTACTTATTACCTCACTTAATACATAAAGTAAACGTTTATTATGGTCACCTGGTCGGTGTAGGCGGCGTGCAGCAGGGCCCGCGCGAACCTCCTCGGGAGCACCTTCTCGTCGATGTAGACGGCGGCCGGGCCCGGCGCGCCCCCCGCGCCCCCCGCGCCCCGGCGCCGCGCCATCACGCTCCTGGCGACACACCGGACTCGTATAACGTCGTCACACGATGTCGATAATAACAATAACAGCTGTACGTAAGTAGCGTCCTCCCGATTGCATATTTTCTTTAGCATACGTTGTAAATGAGGGGGGGGAGGGACAGACATCAGTGCAAAGCGGTGGGGCGTTTTACAAAGGACGGCGCCGCCGATATTGAGACGGTTTTGAGGCATTTAGAGCTGTCGGCGGAGCGGCGCGGGGCATGGCCGGCGCCAGACTGCGACTTAGTGTCGCTATCACAGGGACGGTTCATACAAAGTAAACTAATCTTTTCATGATGCGATGTTATTTCCTAAGAAAAAAAGAATAACACTCGGGGCACAAATTTAATTTACCCTCGAAATCGGCATACGGACTATACTCTCCCTTTTAAATCCTGGCAGATAACTCGAAAGCTCCCAGTATAAGGGAGGGGGGCACGGAGCAGTCAGTCAGTGGACCGTCTGTGTGATGTGAGGTACCCACTTGAAGAACCTGCTCCTGGCCGAGAGCACGACCCGGTGACACAGTAACTCAGTGGACCGTCTTATGATGTAAGGTACCCACTTGAAGAACCTGCTCCTGGCCGAGAGCACGACCCGGTGACACAGTAACTCAGTGGACCGTCTTATGATGTAAGGTACCCACTTGAAGAACCTGCTCCTGGCCGAGAGCACGACCCGGTGACACAGTAACTCAGTGGACCGTCTTATGATGTAAGGTACCCACTTGAAGAACCTGCTCCTGGCCGAGAGCACGACCCGGTGACACAGTAACTCAGTGGACCGTCTTATGATGTAAGGTACCCACTTGAAGAACCTGCTCCTGGCCGAGAGCACGACCCGGTGACACAGTAACTCAGTGGACTGCCTGAAGCCGTACTGGGCCCCGCTGCCGTTTTCTACGCAGAACACTAGTCGAGCGTCCGCAGATTCGCCTGAAAATTTAAAAGAAAATAGTATAAGACACCAGAAATGTTTCACACGTGAATAATAGGCTAAACGACAATTTTTACTTTCGATTTGTTATCTAAATTGTTTGATATCTAAGGACGTCGCAATAATATAACTATAAGTGAAAGAATTACTTCGATAGCATAAAAACTTCTCGAGATATGATAACTTGAAGATCACAATTTTGGACTACCCTGAAAACGCTCCATAGAAAAGGCTTCCATGTCATGACGTCACACCGTGCTATTTTATATGCATTAAAACAGAAATTTGTACGACAGCTATGTTAAATACTGCGTTTATGTAGCTAGTGCCGTAACAAAAGTTATAGTATTTTTTATTGTAACTACAATAATTTTAAAAGTTATTTTTTATAATTTCATACTTTTAAAATGGACTTTCCCACCAAACTTTGATCGACCATAAAACACGTCGGACATAAGTTATTTAAATTTTAAGATCGCAGATCGTTCTAGTTTTGTATATTTTACGATACTGATAAATATTTTTTAGATCATTGTCGTCTAGCTTAGTACCGTTAATTATTGGACTCGATGTGTAAGGTAACAAATCAATGTTTTAGGTCCCCAATAGTGTTAGATACTTAAAATCCGTGGTGCACGGCAGTTGAGCTTCACTTGACCAGCCATCTCTTTAGGCTTTTAATGCCTTATTTAAATTCTAAAAGCTTCGTACTCCTACTAATTTCTTCATATTAAATTCGTTGTGAGTCCAAGGCAGCCGTAGTTTTACCCCGGGACTGCAGTGGACTTCACTATTAATTGCCTTGCTTGACGATCGCAGCTGTTAATCCTGGCTACACAGGAGACACAGGGGTGAGATTAAAACATCTGATGGTAATGGGTGTAGTAGAAACGTGTCGTTACTGACCTGAGTCGAGCAGGTATCTCATGTCGCGGTGCAGCGAGTCGAGCGAGAAGCCCAGCGCCGCCGCGACCCTCCGCAGCGTGGAGGAGTCCACGCGGGACAGCGCGCAGCGGCACAGGGACAGGCTGCGACACGCTGCAAAGTATATATAAATACTATACAAACTCAACGGAATGACAATGGAACGGAGATGACGTGAGAATGGAATGAGGATGACACGAAAATTGAATGAAATTAGAATAGAATGAGTATTACGTTGTAATAAGAATGTAAAGAGGATAAAGTGGGAACGAAATGCCTGTATATGTAATTTTTAAGATCAATAGCATGTAAAATAAATCAGTTCCCAAAGGTTGCCAAGAGATGGCGCTGTAGCAAAGATAGATCACGCTATGAATTGTTAACCGTCAATGATAGTCTTTTGGCAGCACTGTAGCGTAGGGTCCAATCATCTGTCAATTCATAGCATCTTGTCAAATGTCTTGTTGACGTCTTGTGTTGTCTTGAAGTTTCACTGTCAAAAAATTCAGTACAGTGCTACAAACTTTTTTTTTTTTTTTTTTTTTTTTTTTTTTTTTTTTTTTTTTTTTTTTTGTAATGGCTATACGTTGATTAGCCAATAACAAAGTTAGGGAAATACGAAATATAAAAACATTAAATGGTATTCGAACGGTAATTTATAACATCCAGGATTGGTTTTAATAATACATGTTACTACTAATTTCTAATATATACATATCATTCAAAGCTTGATATTATTACGTTCTATAAATATTGCAATGGAATTATATACAAGGACACTATTTGAATATAATAAACAATTAATAGAAGTAGGAAAAGGTACACGGATTTCTATGAGTTCTGAAATAAAAACGGAGCGATCATATTGAAGGCAAGAAAAGAGTATGTGGTTTAAATCACCATACTCTCCACAAGAGCACAAAGGATTGGCAGCTATATTTAATTTGAATAAGTGAGCAGGACTGCATGTATGTCCTAAACGTAATCTGCAGATGACAGAGGTTTGTCTCTTGTTCAATTTAATTTTTGAAAACCATGGTTTTCGTGGAATCGACTCTTGCACAAGTCGATAATACTTCCCTTTAGATGTATTACCAACCCAGAGCCGATTCCAGGCTTCCCATAATTTAACCTTGGGAATATTGACCAAATCATGGCTGTAATTAAAGTACGGAAATATATCCCCAACATGAGTAGCTTCATTTGCTAGTTGGTCGGCTTTTTCATTACCCAGAATGCCTACATGACTAGGGATCCAAGCGAAAATGACACTGCAACCCTTTGTTGAGCAACGCTGCAAAAGATCTCTAATACTAAAAATAATCGGAGACTGTTTATGTGATTTGAATGGAAATCTTGCCAAAGACTGCAAAGAGCTAAGTGAATCAGAAAAAATCAATACCTTTGATAATTTGGCGAGAAGGCTATACTCCAGTGCTTTAAATAAACCAAAGCATTCACCTGTGTAAACGGAAGCTTCTGGACGCAGTTTTACTTTTTGAACAATTTTGTATTGTGAATGATAAACCCCAACGCCTACGCAACCCAAACTGTCTCCTTTGGAGGCATCAGTATAAATTTGATGCCAATCAGACCATTCATTATCAATAATATTGTTGAACAGTGTATTAGCGCCAGAGTCGTTTTTTAGAATCCCAAAGTTATATTTTATTTGCGGTGTTAAAACTAGGCTATTGTAGTTATTATGGAACAAAGGCAGCAAAGGTTTGTGATATACAGGTGCTTCTAGACTGTTAAATATTTTTAAACTTTTGATCAAACAAGGTAAATCTTTATGAGTCCAGTAAGAAGATATATTGACCTCTTCTGCCAATTGTTTTAACTTAGGAAGTAAGGGGTGTAGTTTAAATTGTACGGAACGAAAAAAGTATCTATCACTTATGTACTGCCTCCTTAGACTTAAGGGTGGATCGCAACACTCCACCTGCAAACAGTTTATAGGACAGTAGGTGATTATTGGGAATTATAAAACATATATATCTATAATGTTTGTAAAATATACAGACTAGTATTTTCATTTTTCATGCAACCAAAAATACTAACACTCTGATCTCGCTGTCGCTCGATCATTGTCGTGTTAGTATTTTTGGTTGCATGAAAAATGAAAATACTAGTCTGTATATTTTACAAATATTATAGATATATATGCTTTAGAATTCCCAATAATCACCTACCATAAAATAAGATATATATCTTTTAGGATTTCCCAAAAATTATCTACCATGAAATAAATGGAGACAACTTCAACTTCCGCTCGCTCAGCTCACACGTGCCCACTTACCTCACATGTAGCTGGTTTGAGATAGCACAGATCGACACGATTCGTCAGGGTTATGTTGTCCATTTCACTTTACTCACAATTTTCAATAGACATTATCTATCACCCACGACACTATTACGAGATGTTCACACCACGACTAATAACTTGATAATGGCAGCGAACGTGGGAACACGTAGTGCTTAGGAAAATAAGTTATTCAAAAAGTAAGTTAAATGCTTATGACATAAAGACTAAATTCGCATTTGATATAGTTCATTGCTACATTTTTGTCAAATAAGCAATGATTTCATTATCCATTGTTACAATGCACACATACGCAAAACGTTGATCAGCAATTTTACTTCTACGAAAACAACATAATCAACTATTTGCATTAATGCACACAGACGCAAAACGTCGATCAGCAATTTGCACTCATATCAATTACGTACTCAACTATAAAGGTGTGTATACATTAACTGTAGTACATTTTATAATATTTTATTTTTATAAATTGTACTACAGTTAATTTTTTAAAAATATTTCCACAAATTATATAGAAAAAAATTTTGGGTGTAAGGAGTTCATCAACATCTTTGAACCAAAGCCAACTTCACCTGCACGCGGTGCACCCTGCTGACTGACAAATGAAGCTCTGGCGGAAAGACAGGTAGGGAGCATAATTGTAAGCTACCCGACTGGGGAATGTACCTCCACCTCACAGAATACCGCAGCCAACTTCGCCTGCACACGGTGCACCCTGCTGACTGACAAACGAAGCTCTGGCGAAAAGACAGGTAGGGAGCATAATTGTAAGCTACCCGACTAGGGAATGTACCTCCACCTCACAGAATACCGCAACCAACTTCGCCTGCACGCGGTGCACCCTGCTGACTGACAAACGAAGCTCTGGCGAAAAGACAGGTAGGGAGCATAATTGTAAGCTACCCGACTGGGGAATGTACCTCCACCTCACAGAATATCGCAGCCCACTTCGCCTGCACGCGGTGCACCCTGCTTACTGACAAACGAAGCTCTGGCGAAAAGAGAGGTAGGGAGCATAATTGTAAGCTACCCGACTGGGGAATGTACCTCCACCTCACAGAATACCGCAGCCAAATAACAATTCCCTTGAGGGTTGTTGTGTTTCTGCGAGTGAGATCACCAGAAAGGTAGGAGATGCTGCGTTGGCAGCAATATTTTATGTTGTGAGCGTTAATATGGCTACGGTAACCGCTTCACATCAGGCGGGCCGTATGCTTGTCTGCCACCCAACGTAGTATAAAAAAAGAGAATCTTAAGAATGATATTCACAATATGAAATCAGCCTTAGGTTACAAAGTCGGCCTTCTTTGACTATCAAGTAATCAAAAGATTGCGATGAATTTGAAACTTTTGTTTTTCCACTTTGAATTAACTCAAAGTACCGCTCCGAATACGAAACTTTTGTTTTCGACTCCGCGTAATATTGCCGACATATCAATAAAACCAGAGGTTATAAACAATTGATAAATTATAAAATATTATGATTAATGACAAAAATATCACGTTAGTAATAAAATGTATAAATAATATAAAAAGGTATAAATATTGTTTATATATAAAGGTATATATAAATAATACTTTTACCCGATTGTTGAAGAGGGAGGTTAATATTTTTTGAGCGTGTGGATGTAACTGTGAAAGTATGTATGTCTGTAAGTATGCATGTATGTATGTCTGTAAGTATGCACGTATGTATGTAATTCTTTGGCACGCTCTACAGCTTAAGCCAATTGACGGATTTCAGCATAATTATGAGGTGTAATTAGAATCTTTTAGGATGTGGAAGTGATATAGGATATATTTCAATAATGCGTCTGCAAAAAATAAAACATAATATAAAAATATGTTAGAATTTTGTAGTGCGATTTTTCTAAATGTTGACAATACCTGGAAATCGTTAATAATCGCATATTTAAGCGGACGCCATTGCAGAACAATTCACTTCACACAAGTCTTGAGTCAAGAGACCCTACACCTCGCTAGAGTACCGCACCAGGTGCTAATCTCCAGCCGCTCTGCCAACTGCGTTCTGCCAGAAGAAGATCCGCTAATCAACCGACAGCTCAAGTAGGCGCTCATCTTCGACCACTTCACTTCGACCGCCGCTCCGTCAGCCGCCCCGTCAACCGCTCCGTCAGCCGTTCCGTCAGCGCTCTGCTCGCCACCCTTTGCCCAGCCGTTACTAGAAACGAAGATCAACTGCACTGAAATCATGTTCGTAAGTTTGTCGCCTATCATCATCATCATCATCATCAACATTACATCTACCTATACCCATTCTGTTGAGCTCAACTCAACATACGCTCCAAAACATGGAGGAGATTGAATGACATATAACCTTCTAAAGCCATGCAGTAGTTGACGTTGCTTGACTTCAGTTCGACAAGTATAAAGATGGTATCAACATTTCAGCCGTTCACTGCTGCACATCGGCAGGTTTTTTCTTTTTATGCTTGGTATTCATTATGTTTCTCTTACAGGTCTGAATACGAGTACAGTCAGCAGCAGCGTAGCTCCAGAAAACGTTTGGCGGACGTGTTTTCATCTGACGAGGAGACAGCTGCCAGCACAGCAACGTATGTTAATATATTTACGTCTATCATTTATTAATTAATTGAATAGAACAATTTCATCACTATCATTTCATCCGTAGGATGTCCACTGCTGAACATAGACCCTTAAACTTCTACAATGACCCGTTGTGCTATTTGCTTTCATCGACACCTCCTGTCTTTTGCCAGACTGTTGGTCCATCTAGTGGACCATATTAGTAAAGCAGTTAGAATAGACCTGATTGTATTTAGAAGGAAATAGCTTTAGTAGAAAATATATTCTCATATTACCTGTTTCTTTTACAGTGGTAAAAAGGAGAAGAAGAAGTCCCAGGGTGCAACAAAAGCTCCATCGAAAAAAAACAAAACTGCGAAGAAGGCATCCGGGTGGCAGCTGGACTTCGACAGTGACAACGAATCCGTCGAAGCCCATCGTTGCGCGTCGCCGCCATCTCTGCAGTCAGTGCTGACGCGCCGTGTCGCTGACGGTGTGTTTCGACGCACGGCAAATTTAGAAGGGGATGTTTTCGTAGAGCTCAAAATATATAACATAAGAGATATTAAAACGGTTGATCCCAAGGATCGATGGGAACATGCGGTCCTGAATTTAAAATATCAGGGGGAGTCGGAATCACCCGAATTGGCTCCTTTAAAGGAGGTAATCAAACGTTGTAAAAAGAAGTTTACAACGGAGGGTAGATTTTTTTCTTTTAAGAAATAGTTGATAATAATACCTTAGATAGTTATTATCATCATTATTTACAAATTTTTATTACCGCATTTTTACTTCGTTGTTCTTAAATACCATACGAATCCATTTACATAAATTGGTGCTGTTAAGAGTACATTAATGTTGACACTTTGACTTTTGTATTCTTTACTTATACTATACTACGAGTCAAAGACTACTACTAGGAGTCAAACATCACCACAATCTGTGCCGTTAGTGCTGACCCACCGTGTCGCTGACGGTGTGTTCCGATGCACGGTATATTTATAAGGGGATGTTTTCATAGAGCTCAAAATTTAAGTCCCCGGGTGCAACAAAAGCTTCATCGAAAAAAAAAATAACAAAACTGCGTAGAAGGCATCCGGGTAGCAGTTGAACTTCGACAGTGACATCGAATCCGTCGAAGCCCATCGTTGCGTATCACCGCCCCCTCTGCAGTCAGTGCTGACGCGCCGTGTCGCTGACGGTGTGTTTCGACGCACGGCAAATTTAGAAGGGGGTGTTTTCGTAGAGCTCAAAATATATAATATAAGCGATATTAAAACGGTTGATCCCAAGGATCGATGGAAACATGCGGTTCTTAATTTAAAATATCAGGGAAAGTCAGAATCACCAGAATTGGTTCCTTTAAAGGAGTCCATCAAACGTTGTAAAAAGAAGTTTACCGCTGAAGGTACTTTTTTTACTTTTAAGAAATAGATATAATTGATAAACCTAAATATAGTTAATATGATTATTATTTCCTAATTTTATTTCCACGTTTCTACTTAGTTTTTCTTACATACTCCACACGAATCCATTTAAACAAATTGGTGCTGTCAAGAGCACATTAAAGTTAACATTTTGACTTTTGTATGCTTTACTTATACTATACCAATTAAATATAAAAAATGGTAAAACGTACAATATATTGCACAGTTTGTGACATATCTATTAAAAGTAGTGCATTTTCAGCACATTTACGAAGTAACATTCATAAAAACAATAGCGCTATTGAATTAAGTGACGGAATTGAAAAAATAAGTAGCGCATTCCGTAATCGGATAGCATCCTATAGAGTGCGACCGAAAGGTAATGAAGGTGGTGCATGTCCACCGGTGCAGTTCTTACGAAGGTTGCGTTCTCGCGTGCAGCAATTAATATCTGCTAGACAAGATACTTATCAATCTATTAAAGTCAACTTTGAGCTGTTTGACGAATTTAATTTACCAAATAACAATACTACCGAAGTAAAATCATTTGCTACTGAAAACTTAGTAATCTATAACAATTATGATTTTAGTGATATGTTCTCAAAAATCGTTGATACAATTGTAACAAAAATTGATGATTTTCAGGAAAGAGATAGCGGCTGGACTCTGATACGTAATCTGTACTTAGAAGTCAATATTAACAAATACAACCCTCTGAGAGCTGCCCGGTTTATTGAGTTACCGAAACGTTTAAAATCTAAGCACGCTTGCGTAAATATAGAAAATGATGATGCGTATTGCTTCTTATGGTGTATAATAGCAGCGTTATTTCCCGCTAAAATAAACCCCCAACGAACATCTTCCTATCCGCGATATGATAACATTCTCAACACTCAAAATATGACGTTCCCAGTAGGGATTTCAGATATTAAGACCTTCGAAAAAAATAACCATCATATTAGCGTTAATGTTTATGGTCTTGGAAATAAATCTGATATTGTTGGACCTCTTTATAGGACGCAACATAAAAAAAGACATCATATTAATTTATTACTGTTAGAAAAAGGTCAATTTAAGCACTATTGTTTAATAAAAAAATTAAGTATCTTACTTAGATCGCAACTTACTAAACACCATGGTAAAATTTACTTTTGTGACGATTGCATGATATTTTTTGATAAGGAAATTAAATTCAATTCTCATATTTGTGGTGGTGTTCGGACAATGCTTCCTGATTCAGGCACTGTTATCCAATTCAAACATTACGAACGGTTGCAAGATATGCCTTTCGTTATCTATGCAGATTTTGAATCTTTGCTAGAACCCAAATCCACTGCCGATGAACTCGATTCGCACAGAACAACTGTCTTACAAAAACATTTACCAGCCGCTTTCGCTTATTATATTGTCTGTTCGTACGATAGCTCTCTTAATAAATACGTATCGTATCGCGGCCGCGATTGTGTCGAAAAATTCCTTCAAAATCTTGCTATAGACGTAACTAAAATAAACACTATTTTAAATCAACCTGTTCCAATGATACCATTGACAGAAGAGGAAAAGAAATATTTTGAGAAGTCATCTTATTGCTTCCTATGTAATCAATTGCTGCTTGATGACAGAGTAATGGAACACAACCACTTAACCGGCAAAATACGCGGTATAAGTCACACATATTGTAACCTCAAATTTAGATTACCAAAATTTGTTCCAGTATTTTTTCACAACTTAGCCGGATATGATAGTCATTTATTCATTCGACAGTTAGGAGAAACACCTGGCAAAATAAAAGTAATAGCAAAAAATAAAGAAAATTATATTTCTTTCACGAAGTTTTTAAAAATAGGAAATCAGGAATATATGCCTATCAGATTTGTAGATTCTTTTAAATTTTTAGGTACCAGCTTAGAAAAACTTATTCAAACATTAAATAAAAACGATTTTGTACACTTATCTCATCATTTTTCCAAAAAATGTCAATTCAATCTTTTAACACGCAAAGGTTTATATCCTTACGAGTATATGACCAACTGGGAATGTTATAATGAGAAAAAACTACCGCCACGAGATTGTTTTTACAGTACATTAAGTGATGACATTATTTCCGAGTGTGATTTTAGACACGCTCAATTAGTGTGGAAAACATTTGAGTTGAAAAATTTGGGTGAATATACCGACTTATATCTCAAAACCGACGTGTTGTTACTGGCAGATGTTTTTGAAAATTTTCGTCGAACTTGCAAAAATAATTACAGACTAGATCCAGCATTTTATATGACAGCTCCCAGTTTAAGCTTTGATGCAATGCTACTATTGACAAAAGTAAAATTACAACTAATAGATAATCTCGAAATAATACGCATGATTCAACAAGGAATCCGCGGAGGGGTATGTTTATGCTCCACTAGATATTCTAAGGCAAATAACAAGTATTTATCAGATTATAAGTCATCCGAACCTGACAACTATTTATTGTATATTGACTGTAACAATTTATATGGATATGCAATGTGTTCTTATTTGCCATATTCAAATTTCGAATTAATTAATCAGGTAGAAATAGATAAACTTAATATTTTCACAGTACTTGATGACTCTGCATACGGCTACATTTTGGAAGTCGATTTAGAATATCCAGAGCATCTACACGAACTGCATAATGACTTACCATTTTGTCCTCAGAAATTCACGCCACCTGGTTCTAAATGCCCTAAATTAATTCCTAATTTATATGACAAGTTTAATTATGTCATCCATTATATACACTTAAAAACTTGCATACGACATGGAATGATCTTAAAAAAAATTCATCGGGTAATAAAATTTAAACAAGGTCAGTTTTTGAAACAGTACATAGATTTAAATACAGAATTGCGTCAAAAGTCTAAATTTAAATTTGAACAAGATTTCTTTAAATTATTAAACAATAGTATTTTCGGAAAAACGTTAGAAGACACAGAAAAAAGAATAAATGTGCATTTGATTAATCGATGGGATGATAATAGAAATAAAACGAAAAAATATTACACAGCTGAACAGTTAGTGGCAAGACCAAATTTTCAAAATGCTACAATTTTTACAGAAAATTTCGTAGCTATACAAATGAAACCGGAAGTAGTTATTTTAGATAAACCTATTTATATAGGATTTACTGTTCTAGAAATATCTAAAAATCATATGTATGATTTTCATTATTCTATTATGAAACCATTCTATGGTACCAGATTAAAACTATGTTATACTGACACTGACAGTTTTTTGTATTCAATAGAAACAATGGACGTGTATAGTGATATGAAGTTTAATTTTCAGTCATATCTTGACACGAGTAATTACAAGGAAAATAACCGGTTTAATATAGTTCCTCAAAATAAAAAGATCCCTGGTTTATTCAAAGATGAAATGGAAGGAAAACTTATAGTTGAATTCGTACGATTGAGATCAAAGTTATATTGTGTGAAAACTGAAGACATGGAATTAAAAAAGGCTAAAGGAATTAAGAAATGTGTGGTAAATAAGATTAATTTTGAAGATTATAATACAGTATTAATGTGCAATAAGCTGCTTAGAAAAAAACAAGTAGTATTTAAGTCTTTAAAACACGAAATTTTTACTCAAGCAGTTGATAAAGTAGCTTTATCTTCAAACGATGATAAACGCATTATACTGAAAGATAAAATATCCACTTTAGCTTGGGGGCATTCCTCTAGCTTTTTTTAAACTGTTTAGTAAAATTTAAAATTAGACTGGTTAAAGAAAATAAATAAATTACTGCGCCAGTTATTTTATCTGTAAGCGATAATGTAATAAATATTTACATTAATAACAGATAAGAACTTATAAATATTATGGTATCATTATTGTTATAGATACATACTTACATGGAGAACTTTCATAAATTTTTAATTATAAGTAAAACGCATATTAATAAAATGTTTTGGAACATTACTGTAGATCCGTGAGAGATAAGAGTATCAGCCTGTTGTAGTCCGCGATTGCTAACATACTTGATATCATGTATTGTGTAATTTTTAAGCATGTAAATTAAGCCTATATTAAATAAAATAGATATGTATATAAATACTTAATTATATAAGAATTAAAAAATGTATAGTTTCGTTATTATTGCATAATAACATAATTATATAATAAATATTTTCACTTTATTATTATTATTGGGCTATATTTTATGTTTTTGGCTAATTATTTCAAGAATTAAATTTGTGGTACAAGTTACAGATAATAAATATATCAATATTTAAACAGTCTTTTTTATTTCATATATTACCCACTCATTAGTAATTCAAAAGTGGTATTCATTATATAAAAGTACCTATATCAGTAATTATTAAATATCTAAATCACATAAAATTATTTTTTAGTACGAGTATATTAAATAAATACTCTTACTAAAAATAATTTTATGTAAGTACAAATGAAATTGAATATATCATAGAAAATGTAGTATTACTTGTGATGATAGACGGGTGATGTATAAATTCTCTAGTCATCATCCAGATCCTAAATCAATTCATAAAATTAGCAATTGATCTAGCCAGGAATCGAACCCAGGACCTTGCGAGCAGTAGCCTAGTTCTCTCAACACTACGCCACAAAGGTCGTCTTGCGATCGATGTAAAATCATGAATACATTCTGGATATTCGATACTGCTGATTTGCTTAAAATTATATAGGTATTCATGCGACCCGTCGTCCACGTGAAAACATGTTTGTACCTGTTTAAATAAATTGCTAATTTTGTGTTGCACAATTATCGTTATTGGTAGGTATATGACACCATACTATCAGGTGACACGGTGGATGACACCACATTCTCAAATACATCGCTTTGTGATTATGCAAACACGTCCGTACCGGTTCATTTAGGTAAATTTCTTGCTGCTCTTTTATTAAACAACAATCATTTTCATCGAGACATTTGGACAAGACAGTTCAATTTTCACGTAATTTGTAAGTGTATCTAGTTATAAAGTTTATATAATAATTATTTATTATTTCATTGTCAACTTAGTGTTATGATCTTGTTGTTGTGTTGACTAATATATTTCTAATTTTTACAGATCATGGTGGATTCACAAGAAACCTTAATATTCTCTCAGTGCGGTCAAGATCCTAATGAAGGTTTGGATTTGGATCTGTATACGCCTATACAAGATTTGATTACCCATAACAGGAAAGAAATTGCTGCAGAAAAGAAAAAACAAAAAAGAAAAAAAAGTACGATGTCATTAACATCCTATGTAATTAACAAACAAAAGCAACGTGGCACCAAATTAATAAGATTAGAAGTTATTGACTTGGCAAAAGATTGTGGAAATACGTCAGAAATATCGTGTAGTGAAAGCGATAATGTGATACTAAGTGCTCAATATATTGTTAAAGACTGTGTAGATGAAATAATGGATCTCACAGAAAATCTTGTTCGAAAAATTTCCAAACAACTGTGTGGTGATAATTTTTAAGTTAATAAAATAAATCATTTAAATGTTTTTTCTTTAGGTACTTAAATTTATATCTAAATAATTATATTTAAATTTTGTAAATAAAATATTATGTATATAAGATAAGGTGTCATCGATATTTTTAAAATAAATAATAATTATTATTAGGTTATGTAATTAAATAATGTAACAATATTTTTTTTTTAACATGATAGAGATACTACAATCATAGTGTAAATAAATAGAATTATGTCTTAAGTGTCTAAATATCGAACTAATGTAAAAAGCATGCAATGCTTAGAGTACTAGAAAATAAGTTAAAATAAAAGACTTTTCATTACATTGATGTTATTATTTATTCAACAATACTGCTTATAACTTAATAAACACTAATTATTAAAAAATACAAACTAGTACATGAGCTAAGTTAAATAGAAATATAACTTTATTCATTTATGGATTGAGGACAGTTCTCCAAGTACCATTTTTTTATACATGTAACATTTTTGAGTGCACAATATTTTTTATGAAATAAACAATTAAAATTACTTCGATAGTTACAATACAATGTTGCAAAGTTAGGGCATCCTTTACTTTCAATATCTATTAAAATACAGTTATCACATAATTCTCGTAACCATTTCTGTTTTTCAAGACCCTTCATTATAATTGTTTTATTTTGCAAAATTGGCGCGATTAGAGTATGAAACTGACGGTAATCAAAATTTCCCTGACTCCAGGTAATACCTTTATGACGTTCTATCCACCTCACTTTCTTTTTTTCTTCAACAGTTAGTTTCGTAAAAGGATATGGTGGTTTTATTAGAAAAACCTGAGCAAAGTCCTCGGTACACAATGCTAATTCCTTTATTATAAATTGGTTATAACGATCTTTAAACCCCTGAATATCTACAAAAATTATTGAACTCATGATAACTTCCGTACGATATTACTAAGAGGTTTATATTCAATTAAACAATCATTCAAAATGAGACAATATGCAGAAGTCTGATCAGGTATTTCTTGATCACTCTCTATTTCCAGCCGAATATTTATTACTGGTCCAGATTTTATAGTATCGTTTTGTCTTGAACAATCTATTACAAAAAGTGGTGCTATTTCTTTGAACTCTGTAGCAGTCAACAAGCACCCTCTACGTCCATAATAAGACTGTTGAAAGTTTATGTATTGTTCGTATATTAAAGCAAAGTTATGGTTTGTAAAATTAGTATTGTAATTTTCATATGGATAATATGTAGAGTTTAAATAAACTTTAACATCTCGTAAACTACAGTGATCGAATTTAGTCATGTCTTTAAAAGCATTATTTTTTCTATTGGTTTGTAAACCTAATATAATATATCTAGGTTTTTCAATATGCGACGAAGTTTTTATCGACCAAGTGTGTTTGGTGGTCTTTGGTAACATAGGGTACTCATAAAGATCCCAATTTCTAAACGCCAATTGAATAGGTCTGTCTTTTTCAAGAAGTCTAAGTAAATTAATTTTTTCTTTGTCCGATACCTTGATATGAGGCATGCGCCAACAAATTTTACGTACATCAATTGATACTATCTCACCATTATTAAGTAGCACTGAATTAAGATCTGAATTGCTTCTCAATAAAACGAGTTCATGTTTGCAGTTAACAATGACTTTTCTGTAGTCTTCTGCAAATCCTAAAATGCTGCTAAGTGGAATAGAGGCATTGATGAATCCGCCATGATTATTCTTGTGTCCATGTATATCCCACCCCCATGTTTTAGACATTTTCGCTTCAGCTTCATTCATCGATACAAATGCTTTCATGGTGCTTGTTATACCTACATTTTTAACTTTATCAATCTCAATACCATTTAGCTCATATCGTATATCTTGGAAAAGGAATAATAACGGATTATTTGTTAAATTGATAACCGGTTGTCTTTCCTTACTGTCATCGTTTTTTGTCACTTTAAAATGAGCATCAATATATAAATAACTGGCGCTAGGTAGTAGATATAAGTCTTGTTGATTTATAGGTATTCGGATTTCATCATTTCTATTGAAACTTGTAATATACGGTTTATATGAATGAGTTTCAATACCTTCAATGGTATTGTCACAAAAAGGTGATGTAGCAATATTTAAAATATTCATTTTAGAAGTCCAATTGATTTAAGAAATTTTTGGTTAGCTGCGGTTAGTTTTTTTTTAATACAGTGCGTATGTGCTGCCTTCTGAATAGCCCGATTACGACTAAGTTTCTGGTTACGTGGAGCTTCGTTTTTATTATAGTCTATCATTTTTTCGTAAATGTAAGTATAAATTTATTTCTTCACCACGGAAATTAATTAAATTACCATGTATATCCACTATCCTTATGCTAATGGAATTGATTGTGTTTCTGTTCACTGGAAAATAGATGATATTTTTTGGTATTTCTATTATTCTATAACCAGGAGGTACGTTGGGTGCGAATTCATGAATTATATGACTTGATTTTCCGTTTATGTAGGAACCGCTTGCAATGTTACATTCTACCCTTACTACGGTTGTCGATAGAATGTTCACTGGAAGCAGCGACTCGTGCAATATATTTTGTTTTAAAATACCTTTGCCGTAACCTAATAAATCTCCAATAGAATCATGTTTTTCAAAATGAATATCTTTAGTGCAGTATATTGTCGTCTTAAGTGTGTTATTGTTACAGTATAATTTAAAAACACACTCTTTTATGCGAGATTGTAAATAATCGCATATATCTTGAAGTTCATACGTCCCTTCAGGAATTTCAATAACTTCGTTGGTTCCATAATAGAATTTATTATTTTTATTCGTGATGTTAGGTATGGAATTAAACGTAGAAAAATGTAACAAAGCGCATTCGTATTCACCGTTAAGTTCTAGCGTAGGAGAGTAGCTTGTTGATAATACTGAGTTGTTACCAGTTATAGACAGCGTGAAAGACATGATAGAAATGAAAACATGTAATAAATAATATCTTTATATAGTGTATTTATTGCAAAAGGTGAACAGAAACTTTATACATAAATGACCACAATTTACACTATTGAATTTTTGAAATCTGGAATAATTATAATATACGTCACTGCATCCTCTTAAATAATTAGTCAATTCCACAGGAGGTTTCAAGTCCCCGAAACTATCAAAATATTCGCAGTAGTCATTTATTTTTGCATAGGCTACCCAGTGAGTTCCATTATTCTTGTGACTATCCAAGTTTACTATACCACACTCTAACGATCTTGGTTTACGAGGCAATGTATCTCTCATATAAACTCCTCGAAAGTATGGTAGGTTTTTAGTATGTTTTATAATGTCAATATTAGTAAGAGCACGCCGAGGTAGCCTATTATTTAGTTTTTTTGAGACTTTATAAATAATCCATTGCCTTTTTTATAGGGCTTGACGTAAAGACCTTTTCCTATGGCAATAGCTTCCATGGTTCTATTATGACGTACAGACTCTTCTAGATTTTTTTGTGCTGCTTTATATTCATTTATTGTTTTGGCTACACCAGCTGCACCTCCTGCCAAGGCTCCAAGTGCAGATAGACCGGCAAAAATTGGTATTAAAGGTAAAATTCCCCCTGTTTTTGGAATCGGAATAATTCTGGGCAAACGAACGTGACATTTTTTGGGAATCAATTTTTTCGCAATCTTGTAAGCGTGTTTAATAGCCGATGTGTTATCTTTAGACTTCAGTTTTGCGATCTGTGACTTGATTTTTGAAATAACTCTTTTAAATTTCTTAATTCCCGAACCGGTCTTCAGTTTAGCTTTCATAACTTTACTAACCAACCAAGAAGCTAATTTTTCTCCTTTACCAGCATCTTTAGAATGTAACCGCTTCTTGGCCATATTCATCAATTGTAAATCTGCCTTATGACGATCGGAAATATTATTATACTTTGTGTATGCGATGTCGTGATATTTACAAGCTTCGTCCAATGGATTAACCCCACTGTCACCTCTTAATAACCTCTGCTTCAATTTCGTGCCCGGACCGCAATAATTGTAGCCTGGTAAATGAAGCTCAAACGGCAAATTATTTATTAAACTATTTACGAGTCCTCCTCCTTGCATATCTAGAAATATAATGACAAGGTAACTAAATTAAAAGACCTTATATTACTCAACAATAGATTTTTTATTCACCCAACTGTTTTTGTTATCACTAAGACCTAACCATTTTACAAATAGTTTATTTCTTTTTTTTCTTATAACTTTTTCGATTAAATATACATTCGGGTATTTCGTTTTTTGCAACTCTTCTTGGTAAAATGAACCCAATATATTATGCTTTTCTTGATCTTCTATATTATATGTTACCGGGTTGGTTCTATTTACATTTTTAATTTTAAAAATTTCAGTTGACCAGTTAGGTGTATAACCTTTTTCAAAACAGCTCTTATATTTACTTATTCTTACATAATCACCTACTTTAAATTTATTTTTGCGTTTCTTTAATGGTCTTTTATAAAAAATCCTAATATTATTTTTAACTAGGTTCTCATTTTTCTTATTAACATCTACTGGTCTAAATTTGGTAACACTGTGCAGAGTATTATTGTATGATTTTAAGGCGCCCTCCAAAGTTTTTCCTTTCCATTTATAATTACCGTTGTAATTGAAACATTGATGTAGTTTATTCTTTAATGTTCTTATAAACCTTTCTACAATTGAAGCTTTTTTAGTTGAGTACGATGAGTAATGGTTTATATTAAGTGAGTTCATAAGTTTTTGAAATTCATCATTATAAAATTCAGTTCCCATGTCAGTTTGTAAGTTGTTAGGACTATGCCCACTTGATTTTAGAATTTCAGTAAACGCTTCAACAACTTCTTTCTTTGTTTTAGTTTTTAGTGGTATCGCCCAAGCATATTTAGCAAAGCAATCGATAACCACTAAAATAAACGTAAATCCATTATTGTACTTTTTAAACGCCTTCAAATCGATTAGGTCGGCTTGCCATAGGTCATCTATACCTTTTAAAAAAACAGAACGTCGAACAAAATTTCGACGAGCTGGTTTATGAATCTCATCAACCACCTTTTGCTTTGACATCTTACGGCCTAATTTTTAATTTGTTATAAATAGTCAATCTATTGATGTAGTCTATAGTACAAAATGTTTGTTCAATTCGGTTTATGTTTTGCCTAATATCTAATTTTACGCCTTCTAAATCAGATTTATAAGCATCTAACAAAGCTTTAAATTCTCCTTTTGTGATATAATTTGCAGTCTTTCTATCCACATATTCTTTATTGGTTGCATCATCAGGAACTACAGGTTCTTTAACTCCAGTTAATCTTGATGATTGTGCATTAAATTCGCCTGTGGAAGTCTTAGTTAAATAGTTTTCTGAATTATTTAATATCTCCGATACACGTAATCTTTTATGAACATGGTGACCGAATTTATCTATGTTCATTTTAAACACACGTCTGTCGTGTACAATTGCCGAAAATAATATAAAATAAATAACTAACTACTTTTAATTTATAATACCACTTTCTCGTAATTCTTCGAGAATTGATATGATTTCATTATCTAGACCAGTGTTGCCAGCATCTTTGGATGCAATCAACAACTGCAATCTTTCAACTAGTTCATTAGGATCATCCCAATAAACATAATCTGTATTTTTTTTCATTCTCTTTTTTAAAATCAATCCTTCACCTTCACTAACGTTGCCTACAACACTAGCAGTCGAAGATATAGAAGACGAGGAAGGCTTACGTAACTTAAATAGCGGTTTTATAATCTGTAAATAGGTTCGACCTTTATTTGTCTTTATTGGTTTTCTAGGATCAAAATCTCTTCTATGAGCATTTGTTTCTAAAAGCAGAGCTTTGTATGCTTGACGATCTTCATCTGTTACCAATTCCAGTTGGGGTACTTTTTTGAATAATATTTCGCTAAGACCAGGCGTTTTGTTGTATTTAAGTCCTCCTACTAATATTGTATCATCATCATTGTTTATGATAACACGAGATGTGCCCATCATTAGTTTGCCACGATCTATTCTGATTCCGAACGGAACATCCTCATATATGTCTGAAGAAAGCGACCACGAAGAAGTATTTTTTGTTGGGCTAGGCACTGATTCAATTGTCCTAAATGACAGATTGCTGGTGTTAATTTTATTACCATTTTCAATATCATCAATATCGACTTCTTCGTCAGAAATATCTTGCCGGTAATCGTTATCTGATTTACGAATTTTAAGTGTTTTATTGAAATGTGAATCCACTGAAGAATTTTGATCTTTTTCATAACTCTGTGTTGGTGTATCGTCCAAAGATACATTGCGGTTCTTTCCATTAATTATCTCATGTAATGGGTTGGTAATGGGCTTAAAGACAGTTTCAAATAATTTTTCATTATGAGAATCGGTGGAACGCATATCCTTTATCTTTCTTTTAACAGCATCAGCTACTTGCACGATCTGTGTTTTTAATTCTTTTTCCATAATGAATTAAATAATATTCGTTTACAATGTATTGCTGACGCAATCGCAGGTCAAGTGAATATATCTGTTAATGAAAACCTATTTATATCAAATCATTTAATTGGTATCGAAGGTTACAAAAGTATCGAAATTCATCCTGTAACAACCATTGTTTTTATTACAGTCTTTATTGATTACTACATAGTTGTAAGGTGTCGACCATATTTTTGAACTCATTTCTCGAAACTCGGACCAGGTCATGTCTGTGTTAACATGTTCATCATAAACATGACGTAAATTAATGTCATCCTGTTTGAATAGAACTAACAGGTTTGTATTATCTCTAATTAGCTGTTTAGGAATTTTGCTGTAAGTTTGATTCAAATAAAAACAATCTATAGATTTATGTCTACCCATAGCAAAATAATCCCGAATGTTTGATTGGTTCTCGCAGGCAACATCATCGAATATTATTACCGAATTTGGTTTTGCATCATGAGGGCTCAGTATGAGTTCATTGTCTTGATATTTCGCAAAGGTTATGTCGGGTACTAAATTGAAAACATTTTCTAGATATTTATATTTAGGTTGGTATAATGTTTTAGAATAAAGGTAAACGTTTTTGAATCTTAAACCATTTTCATGCAACAGAAGACCTATAACAACATTTGTTTTCCCACAATTTGACGGGCCACAAATTATACATCGAATTGTATTAGGTAAGAGAGTCCCATGTCTGTGAACAACCGTTTCCGCGTCAGAACAAATTTTTGGCAGAATTAATCTCTGACGTTGCTCAATAAATTTCATCGTACAAGCTGTAATCGTATAAACTGCCTTTGACAGAATGACACATATTTATGATATCCACATTTATATACAAACATGCGATGTTTAACGTAACAGTTTCAAAACAACAACTGTACGGTGTATTGCACTGTACACTGTTAATCGCATGCGATCAGTGGAAACGTGTGAGCTGAGCGAGCGGTAAGATTTATTTGAAGATGTCTCCATTTATTTTATGGTAGGTGATTTTTGGGAATTCTAAAGCATATATATCTATAATATTTGTAAAATATACAGACTAGTATTTTCATTTTTCATGCAACCAAAAATACTAACACGACAATGATCGAGCGACAGCGAGATCAGAGTGTTAGTATTTTTGGTTGCATGAAAAATGAAAATACTAGTCTGTATATTTTACAAACATTATAGATATATATGTTTTATAATTCCCAATAATCACCTACTTAGGACTAGACTTCATTGCCCCAGTAATAAGTCTTAAACCTTTTGATTGTACTGCTTCGAGCTTCTTATGAACATTTGTATTGCCCGGGTGCAACAAAAACAACCCGTAGTCGAGGACACTTCTTATAAGGGCATTATAGAGGAGCCTCATTGTAAAGGGGTGTGCACCCCACCAGACTCCGGTTAAACATCTTAAAATATTTAAATTGAGCTCACATCTCAACAAAATATATTCACCATGAGCAATGCCTGTAAGCCCGGAATCCAAGATTACTCCCAAAAACTTTGCTTTATCATTGACTGGTAATGGTAGATCGTTATACAAAACATTGACAGTAGGCTGAATACGTTTTCTGGAAAACAGAACTACACTGCTTTTAGATGGTGAGAGGTCGAGACCGTTATTATCAAACCAGTTCTTAAGGATATTCAGTGCTGTAGACAGTGATTCTGTGATCTCTTCCGTTGTACGGCCAGACACATACAGAAGGAGATCATCAGCATATTGCAATATATTTGCATGGTTATTTACACAGGTCTCCAAGTCATACGTGTAAATATTGTATAGAAGTGGACTTAGAACAGAGCCTTGAGGCAAACCTTTCCAAACGGTTCTATAGATGCTTGTATCAATATTTCCATTGGAGTCTGTCGTTGTGGGGTATTTGATATATCTTTCATAGAGAATATTTATAATAAAATTTGTCAACAGGATGGGAACGTTTAATGCTTCTAATTTACGTTTTAGTATCGAAATATTAACGTTATCATAGGCGCTGTTAATATCAAGAAATGCTGCAACCAAAGAGTCTCTTCTAGAGAAAGCTAAACGTATATCTGTGGTAAATATACTCAAACTGTCAAATGTGCTTTTACCTTTTCTGAAGCCGAATTGACTGATTCCTAGCAAGTTGTTGTGTTCTAAAAACCACTCTAAACGATTTTTGACTAAGTGTTCCGCAATTTTTGCTAGAACGGATGTCAAGGCTATGGGTCTATATGACGAAGGATCAGAGCTCGGTTTATTTGGCTTTAGCAGCAATAATAATGTTAGTGTTCTCCACGAACAAGGTACGTTGCCCGTAAACATAACAGTGTTAATCAAAGAAAGGTAATATTCTAAACTTTTATCATCTAGATTCGACAGGAATGAATACGGTATGCCATCTTCACCAGGCGCAGAATCTTTAATTATAGACAGAACACCTTTTAATTCACTTAGTGTAAAGGGGGAATTCAAATCTATTTCGTTAAAGATGGCAGGCATGGTGGGGCTAGAATCATTCAAAATCAATTTCTCGGGCGCGGAGGGCGGAGCCAAACGGTCCATAATTTGCTCGGCCATATCTGCATTGATTTTATTTTGTTGAGTGTCTCTAAAAGCTGATCTAAATTTTCTAATATTTTGCCATACTATAGAGGGTTTTACATTTGGACTTAATGAGCTACAAAAACGTTGCCATCCTTCGAATTTCTTTTTTCTAAGAAGCTCTTTAGTGGTACTAGAAACTTGTAAATATTTTTCAAAGTTATCATCAGTCATGTTTTGACAGTAATATCTTTCTGCTTCCTTTCTTTGTTTAACTGCCTGAGTACATTCTTCATCCCACCATGGTGGTGATGGTATTATATTGGAACCAGATCTTTTTAGGGGAAATATTTCGTCTGCTACTTCTATCAATACTTTAGCAAGCATTTCTGAACATTCTGAGGTATTATCTTGAGTAATCATAGGTAGAGTCTGTATTTTCTGCTCTACTTTTGTCTTGTATAGACTCCAGTCAGCATTAACTAATTTATGTTTCAGACGTGGCTGTTGAATCTGTCTTGGAGTTTTAAGAAAAGGAAAAGTTATGACTAATGGTAAATGATCGCTGCCATAAGAGTAATCCATTGGATACCAAGAGAGACTAGATGCAAGGTCAGGTGTGCAAATGGATAAGTCTAAGGCACTTGGTGTTCGACCGAGACGTGTTGGTAGTCCAGTATTTAGAATACATAAATCATTTGAGCTAATTGCATCCAGTAATTGTGTTCCATGAGACGTAGTGGAAGCGCATCCCCAGAATTCATGATGGGAATTGAAATCACCTAAACATATAAATGGTTTGGGTAGATATGTAAAAATCTCATTGATTTCATTAAGAATGTTAGCATCTGGCCGAGGCAGATATAGAGATACATAACATATATTATTTACAATTACAGCAATAATGGATAAGGTATCGCTGTGTGAAGGAAGAGATAAGACGGAGAAAGATAAAGAATTTCTAAGGAGTATGGCGACACCACCATACCCATCAGATCTGTCTGCTCTGAGACAGGAATATCCAGGTATTTTAAAAATTGCATCTTGTTTTAGCCATGTCTCTTGGAGACAGACTAAAAAAGGTTCATGTTGGTTAATTATATTAATTAAATCATGTTTCCTATTAATTACGCTGCGACAGTTCCATTGGATTACTTTGGCCCTGTGGCCCATAGTTATTTGTCATCTGACATAATGTATCTATAATTGCAGCAGCGTTGGGCGGTGTGGAGGTGTTACATAGAGATAACATTTGTATTAATAATTTGATTATATCACTGATATTCATGTTACTATGAGGATTAACAAATATTGGTTTGTTATTAGATGGCAAAGGCTCTTGAACAATTTTGGAATGGGCTACCTTGTCGTACCCTTTGTTGATTGGTGGAGGTGATTTAGGTTTCAAAAAAACTGTTTTTTTATATGACTGTGATTGCGGTACTGAACTTTTTTGCGTTCGAGAGTAATTATGGTCAATAATGGGATTTGTAGTAAGAAGAGCGTCAGCATAGGAAATTTTCGATGTTGGGGGATGTAATTTAACAGCTTCCATATATGAAATACAGCTTTTGCTCATAGTTTCTTTTATTGCCTTTTGTCTACTAAATTCTAAGCACTTTCTATCAGTCGCCTGATGTCGTCCCTTGCATAAACAACACCAATATTCTTCTTCTTCAATGCTACAACTGTCTGCTGAATGACCCTGTCCACATTTAAAACATCTTGGTGTTGAGCGGCACTGATTTTTGACATGTCCGAAACGGCAGCAGTTGTAGCACTGAACTGTCGGATATATATATAGCTCTACTGGTAAGGCAGTGTAACAGATATATACTCTGGTGGGAAGCACCTGACCATCGAAGGTAATTACTACTGTCCCTGAATTTTCAAAATTTGTACTATTATTATTAGATACCTTTCTTTTAATTCTCCTTATTTTGAGTATTGGGCCGCAACCTATGGGGACATTAATGTTTGAGAGCACCTCCTCATCCGACCAATCTACTGGAACACCCCTAATGACTCCCATACGAGTAACACTGTATGTAGGTATGAATGCTTTATAATTATATTCAATTAACCGATTATTAATTAAAAATGAATTGGCCTGAGCATGGGTTATAAATTCCATACTGATGCGATTTCGTCCTATCCGTTTCAGGCTACCATTCACAATACCTGCAATATTGTTATTTTTAAGAAAACGGCCAAATGTAACTGGATGCAGGGTTGCTGCATCATTCTCACTAGTAACAACCCTTTGAACGTGGATTGTGTATGGTGCAACATCAGATGGATTGTAGCACGGACGACCAACTGGCAAACGAGGTGTTGCTGTGGGGAGCTGTGGTTGATTGTGGTTAGATGTTGTAGGTGTGTCTATGTTATCTGAGTTGTAGGGGGAGCATTTGCAATCCGTAGCTTTTATTTTTTTGCTATCCTTTTTCCGTTTTGTTTTGTTGCAGGTGCTGCACAAAGCTTTTTGTAATCTTTTGCGTTTTAATTTATTTGATTCGGATACTGAGGAATCCGTGTCCATAGAAGATTCTACGGCTTTTATAAGCATCTCCATAGGAGAGGGAGAAGGAATATTGGTAATTGTGACGTGCTGAGATGCTGAAGGAACATCTGTCCCCCCAGGATCTTCGGGCGGATCGCCCATATTAAAGAATGCTAAAAAAAACTTACCGCTATATATACACCAACTACTATTGTAATTTATAAATAAATAAATAAAAAAATTAAATAAAAAGACCACTAATTACAATAAAAACCAATCCTTTCCTCAATAAAAGAAATGAAAATTATTTCCAAAGAAAAAACGCGCGCGCTTCATTCGAAGTTTCCCGCCCCTTTTCTGCTACAAACTTATCTCTGCTACAAACTTATCTGACCCGGTGGCCAAATTTAGAACTAAAGCCGCTATCTTGGAATGTAGTATTGCCAGGTACAATTAATTTACTTACCGCGTATGCACATTCCATTGGGTGTATTTTTTTAAATACATATTATCTTTTTCTACACATATTTCATTTCTTACAATAAAAAAATCGTCAACGAGTTGTTTTTGTGCAATATTATAACTCTCTAATATTATATAATAGCTATGATCGCGACTTAACGTGGTCCATTTTTAAAACTAATCAACAAAAAATAGAAGGCAATTGATATTTAATTGAAACACCACACAAAACAATTAATAAGTATATCAATGCTATTATTTTAACAGTGTATAAAAATCAAAGAAATATATTATATTTCTTTGATTTTTGTTTCCTCTAAAACGGGCGGCATTTCGTTTAATGGCAACACTTAAGTCGATCGCACCGCCCCCGCCACCGGGCCAGATAAGTTTGTCGCACTATACAATTTGACAATCTGGACCCGACGCCTACCTAGCGACATCTGGTGTCAAAAAATATCAAACATTCCCATTGATAGGTCATAACAGATTTTATCGTTAATACATCCTCATACCAATACCACTGGTAGTTTTATGTTATTAACACCAGGGGACTAACATCCCATAGTGCAGTATGTGTAGTAAAAAGTGTACAATTCCAATTCTTTAATTGCCATTTCATTTTAAACAAAAGTAAGTAAACGGTAAAGGGTCGCCGGCCGCAGCTTATTGTTTTTACCCGACGGCCGAACGAGGGTTATGTTTTTCGAGCGTATGTTTGTATGTATGTCTTATTATTTGGCACGCTCTACAGCCTAAACCATTGAACATATTTCAACATTAGAGGTGTCGTTAGATTCGTCTTAATCACGCGAGTGACATAGGCTATATCAAATATAAAAATAATCAATATGGCGGATGTGTGCCGCAAAATTGTCGTTGGAGTAAATTTTTTCTTCGAAATATATAGATATGGGTATCAAAATAAAGGTATATTTGATATATTAGTTTTTGCCTGCGGCTTTGCTTGTGTGGAATTATATTATTATTGCGCGTGATTAATAAATCTGTTGTAGGTACAATAGGGTTTTTTTTTTTTGTTAATTTATTTATACACTAGGTTCGTACTGAGGTTTGCTATGGGTCTTAAGAACGGTAGCCATAAAACTCACCATTATTTCCTTCCATGTTAATGATGTCTAGGTCCCCTTCAACTACACGGTCGTGTTCTAAAACAAAAAAGTATTTTTAAAACTCACGTGAGACATCAGGGCGAATGTTCAGACACCCTGATGAAGGTCCGGTCAGTGTCCGGCGCGAGAGATAAAGGGTGGACGTGTCTGGACATTCGCCCTGATGAAGGTCTCCTTTTGAGATCGAAACTAGTCGGCGTTACCGACAAAAAGACGTGAGTGACCCGTTTAATTTATTTAATTAATTTAAAAAAGTATTTTTTTTTATACATAAGAGGGGGGCAACGAGCATGTGGGTCACCTGGTGGAAAGCAATCACCACCGCCCATGGAGATCAGCGACACACAAGGGGTCACCGATCCGTTGGCAGCCTACACGTCTTCCTTTCTTTCTTGTGATCTCACTCACTCGCAGGAACACAACAGTACTCCGACGGACGCCTCGTCACACGAGAGCGCCCCCCCCCGTCAGTGTGCGTGTACTCACTGTGTGCGAGGCAGCCCCCCCCTCCCCCCGCGTACAGCGCCAGTACTCCGACGGACGCCTCGTCACACGAGAGCGCCCCCCCCGTCAGTGTGCGTGTACTCACTGTGTGCGAGGCAGCCCCCCCCTCCCCCCGCGTACAGCGCCAGTACTCCGACGGACGCCTCGTCACACGAGAGCGCCCCCCCCGTCAGTGTGCGTGTACTCACTGTGTGCGAGGCAGCCCCCCCCTCCCCCCGCGTACAGCGCCAGTACTCCGACGGACGCCTCGTCACACGAGAGCGCCCCCCCCGTCAGTGTGCGTGTACTCACTGTGTGCGAGGCAGCCCCCCCCCTCCCCCCGCGTACAGCGCCAGTACTCCGACGGACGCCTCGTCACACGAGAGCGCCCCCCCCCGTCAGTGTGCGTGTACTCACTGTGTGCGAGGCAGCCCCCCCCTCCCCCCGCGTACAGCGCCAGTACTCCGACGGACGCCTCGTCACACGAGAGCGCCCCCCCCGTCAGTGTGCGTGTACTCACTGTGTGCGAGGCAGCCCCCCCCCTCCCCCCGCGTACAGCGCCAGTACTCCGACGGACGCCTCGTCACACGAGAGCGCCCCCCCCGTCAGTGTGCGTGTACTCACTGTGTGCGAGGCAGCCCCCCCCCTCCCCCCGCGTACAGCGCCAGTACTCCGACGGACGCCTCGTCACACGAGAGCGCCCCCCCCGTCAGTGTGCGTGTACTCACTGTGTGCGAGGCAGCCCCCCCCCTCCCCCCGCGTACAGCGCCAGTACTCCGACGGACGCCTCGTCACACGAGAGCGCCCCCCCCGTCAGTGTGCGTGTACTCACTGTGTGCGAGGCAGCCCCCCCCTCCCCCCGCGTACAGCGCCAGTACTCCGACGGACGCCTCGTCACACGAGAGCGCCCCCCCCCGTCAGTGTGCGTGTACTCACTGTGTGCGAGGCAGCCCCCCCCCTCCCCCCGCGTACAGCGCCAGTACTCCGACGGACGCCTCGTCACACGAGAGCGCCCCCCCCCCGTCAGTGTGCGTGTACTCACTGTGTGCGAGGCAGCCCCCCCCCTCCCCCCGCGTACAGCGCCAGTACTCCGACGGACGCCTCGTCACACGAGAGCGCCCCCCCCCGTCAGTGTGCGTGTACTCACTGTGTGCGAGGCAGCCCCCCCCCTCCCCCCGCGTACAGCGCCAGTACTCCGACGGACGCCTCGTCACACGAGAGCGCGGCGGCCGCGCCCTCCAGCGGCACGCGCCTCGCCGACCTGAGGGACAAACACAAGACATACTGTCACTGACGGCTACCGGTAGTTTTACCCCCGGGTAGTGACGTACCGAAAGTTCGGTTCCAGCCGGTATCGATCAAGAAACGTAATTTCGGCATTAGTTACGGTTTCGACCAAAAATATTGCCGAAATCCGACAGATAAGATTGAACGTCGGAGCCATTAACTCGACACAATGCCAACATATGTATATTGTTAATGGCCCAGAAGTCCTTATAGTCGAGTCCATATACTACCCTGAGAGAAACGGCCTTTCCACTCAGCCTACTAGTGTTCCAAGTGCCCAACTGTTTAGTAATATCGGACAAATATACTCAGATCGTCGTAATAATCATGAGAACGTGGAGAAAATGCTTATCGTAGCGTACAATAAAATACTTTTCAATTATGAATATTAAAATTGCTAAAATACTAATTTGAAATTAGTAATTTTCGTTTTTTTTATTTGATGTTATAGTTTTTTTTAACCTAAATAGTAACTTACTGAGTAACATGTAGGTGCATAATGTCGTACAAACTCTTGTATCCTATCTTTCTTAAAAACTAAGACATAACTAGGGTTATAACGGAGGCCTACTTAGCGGATGCGGAGGCGACCTGTATCACCTCCGCGGATGCGGAGGTTAGTGGAGGCGGAGGCGAAGGTGAAAGTGGAAGTAGAAAAATTGAAATTTATGGTGCATTAAAACTAAGTACAAAGTTTTCATTTCAAATCACATAAACATAGAAATAATAAACATTACCTTCTAGAGGTTGCCAACCGGTGGTCCGCAGACCACCAGTGGTCCGTGAGAGGTAAATTATGGTCCGTGATACAAACTTGTAATTATAGAGATTGAGCAGTATTATACAAAATACTCAGATCTTGAGTTATAGAATAATGGATTTATATGACAGTTGAGGACCCTGCACGCAACAAAAACCACGCGTGTGTTCTGCGCGAAAAAGTGGTCCGTGAACAAAAAAAGGTTCTAGTCAATCAAAATTAATACAAAATCTGGAATTGCTCGCTATTGCTCTATGATTACGTAAATATAAACCTCAGTTACAACTCCGCAAAAATTGTACGGAGGCGGAGGCGGAGGTACGATTTCTTGCGGAACTTCCGCAGTAACGGAGGCGGAAGCGAAGTTCCGTTACAACCCTACACATAACACAAGCTTTGCGCTTAATTTTGTGACTAGATGTGGACAGTACAGGAGGTGTACTCACGCGGGGTATCTCTGCAGCAGGTCTCTGAAGTAGGTGCACCTCGCAGACAAGATGGCGCGGTGGGCCGGGATGGAGAACCCCGCGCCCACCAGCTCGATGTCGGACCACCACCTGGAACAGGACCGACCTCATTAGTACTACTGCACTCTGGAAAACACTACGTGAGGTCCTGGTGCAGCGCGGCGGCGGGCTCCCTGGCCAGCTCGGCCTGCGTGACGAGGTCCCTGAGCCTGCCCCCCCCCCATGTAGTACTGACCGTGTGTTGAAGGCCCTGGTGAGGTCCTGGTGCAGCGCGGCGGCGGGCTCCCTGGCCAGCTCGGCCTGCGTGACGAGGTCCCTGAGCCTGCCCCCCCCCCATGTAGTACTGACCGTGTGTTGAAGGCCCTGGTGAGGTCCTGGTGCAGCGCGGCGGCGGGCTCCCTGGCCAGCTCGGCCTGCGTGACGAGGTCCCTGAGCGCGGCGCCCGCCTCCAGCTCCTCGCACAGCAGGAACACCTCCGCCAGCCGCCACGAGCTCACCACCGACCGGATGAAGCGCGCGTGCTCGCAACCTGGCCACACACAACGACTCTATTCTAAACATCTACATTTTTCTTTATAGGTAGGTACTACGTCGGATAGCATACAAGCATACTACCCGCCTGATGAGAAGCGGTTACCATATTAACGCGCGCAACATGAAATATCACTCGCACGTCGCCACCCGGGCGAATAAGTCGGGTAGCTTTCAAATACGCTCCCAACCCCCCTTTTCGCCAGAGCATCGTTTGTCAGTCAGCAGGCTGCACCGCGGGCCGGTGAAGTTGGCTTTGGTTCAAAGATGTTGAACCACTTACACCCCAAAAATATTGTCTACTTTTCGGGATTAAAGTTTGTTCCTAAGTGAGTGTCTCGTCCACATTATTAAGTAAATTGGTAACCGTAGCAAAAGTACAAGGAGTGGTCAACCTCTTACACCCAAAGTTTAGTGTGAATAATGATTTTTACGATCAAGAATGGCGATTTATGGCAACTATATATTTAATAGATTAAGCAGGTGAAGTTGGCTTTGGTTCAAAGATGTTGACGAACCACTTATACCCCAAAATATACTAGAGACACAGGCAGGTAGGATCTCCTGATCATTTTATCCAAATGATGAAAAAGGGACAGTTATGTTCTCGAGTGTACATATGTATGTATGTATATTACTTAGGCCTGCCCCCTTACCACCATCTCTTATTGAGATTCAATAACTGGATAGAATGCTTATTCATACCAATGAATAAGCGACTCTATTTCAAATGGAATAGAGTCGCTTATTCATTGGTATGAATAAGCATTCTATCCAGTTATTGAATTGCTTGTTCATAACAAGCAATCTATTCAATAGGCTAGACGACATTTTTTTCTTTCGATTTGTTATGTAAGGTCGTCACAATAATATAACTATAGGTGAAAGAATTACTTCGATAGCATAAAAACTTCTCGAGATATGATAACTTGAAAATAACAATTTTGGACTTTCCCGAAAACGCTCCATACAAAAGGCTACTGAATTATGACGTCACACTTATGTATTTTGTATACGTTAAAATAAAAATTTGTACGACAGCTATGTGAAATACTGCGTTTATGTAGCTAGTGCCGTAACAAAAGTTATAGTATTTTTGATTGTTTCTCCAAAGTTAATTTTTTTTTTATAATTTCATTCTTTTAAATTGGACTTTCCCACTACACTTTGATCGATCATACAACAAGTCGGACATAAGTTATTAAAATTTCAACATCGCAGATCGTTCTAGTTTTGTATATTTTATGACACTGATAAGTATTTTTTATAATTTTTTATCGTTGTCGTCTCGCCTATTATTGTATCGCAATAAGAGATTAAGGCGGCTGTTCTAAAGGCTAAACCTATACTAAATAGAGCTCGATGGCGTTGTTACGTGTGTCAGTGTAATCGATCACGTAAGTTAAGCAACGTCGACCGTAGCCTGCCATAAAAACCCTCCAGAGGGGAGGGTTGATTAGATGGACCGACAATCTCAAAAACGTGGCTGTTAGCGGTTGGATGCGGAAAGCGGAGTATCGCATATGGTGGAAAGCATTGGGAAAGGCCTATATCCAACAGTGGGTAGATACAGGATGATGATGATGAAGATATTGTCAGACAAATTACACAGCGCCATCTAGCCCCAAAGTAGCTTGTGTTATGGGTACTAGACAAATGATAAACATACGTAAATACATTTTTTTTTGTAAATACATATTTATGATACATAGAAAGCACCCAGACCATGACAAACAGACATGTTCATGCACACAAATGTTTGTCCTATGTGGGAATCGAACCCAGGAGCGTTGTCGAAGCCGCGTCATCGCCCGCTACGCCACCGAGCTCGTCAAGACGATGAAGCAATGTCCGTAGACCCAGCGGGATCCTTCGCCTGATCAAGTTAAGACCTAGTTGGTCGAATTAGCATCGATTAGTACCTATGATAGTACGAAGGATGTACATATAGGGACGGGGGCCCACCACATATTCCCACCACTGTGTCTCCTGTGTAGCCAGGATTAACAGCGGCGATCGCCAAAAAAGGTAATGAACAATGAAGTCCATTGCAGTCTCGGGGGTAAAACTACGGCTGCCTTGGAACTCACACAACGAATTTAATCAGAAGAAATTAGGTAGCTTTAGGAAAGTAGGAAGCTTTTGGAATTTGACTTCCCCTCTTAGCAATGTGAGAGACAGCAATATGGCAAATAAGGCATTAAAAGCCTAAAGAGATGGCTAGTCAAGTGAAGCTCAACTGCCGTGCACCACGGATTTTAAGTAAGAAGGGAGCATATGTTTAAATTTAAATATATACAAATGACTTTTATGCCGTCATGCGGAAGAAGATAGCGTCGCTTGTAAAAAGGGTGCAGGCAAGTAACAATAGCGTCCTGAAAATGGTGGCGGAAGATATAAATGCACCTGTGCTGAGGCATTTCGTGCAGGCGATGTCTGAAAGAGAAGATCATCACTCCATAGTTCGTGGTTCTCACGGAATGCCTCTAAGGTACATGGTGTATAGATGAGATTGATATGACGAGATAATATTTTATTTTTCCTTTTACTTTTATTATACCTACTAATATATTTTTAAGTGTTGTTTACTAAGTACTAATTTTGATTTTGATTTTAATTTTATTTTGTATTAATTTTTATTTTATTTTTAAATTATTTATTGATTTAGTTCTTTGTTTTCGGTTTTTTTTCAAATTACTTAGAAAATTATTGATAAATTAATTAATCACTTTCCATGAAAGAGAACCACGGGTGAGTGGAGACTCCTAACACAAGGAATGGTTAGCTTAAAAGGAGTCTCCGGCCATTTGTAATATAGTGATTAAGTGATATAATAAATTTTCATTTTCATTTTCATTTTCATTAACTAATGGATGTCTGTTATCTGTAATAAATAAATTGAATTGAATGGAATTGAAATCGGTAGGTACTAATTGATGGTAATTGGAGCAAGTATAGTGCCACAAACTTTTCTGACCCGGTGGCCAAATTTAGAACTAAAGCCACCGTCTTGAAATGTTTGTATTGCCAGGTATAATTTATTTATTTACCCTATATGCACATTCCATTGAGGTATATTTTTTTAAATATTTAAATATCTTTTTCTATACATACAATAAAAAAATCGTCAACGAGTTGTTTCTGTGCAATATTATAATTCTAATATTATATAATAACTATGATCGCGACTTAACGTGGTGAATTTTTAAAACTAATCAACAACAAATAGAAGGAAATTGATATTTAATTGAAACACCACACATCACAATTAATCAATAAGTCAATGCTATTATTTTAACAGTGTATATATTTCTTTGATTTTAATGTTTCCTCTAAAACGGGTGGCATTTCGTTAAATGGCAACACTTAAGTCGATCGTACCGCCCCCGCCACCGGGCCAGATAAGTTTGTGGCACTATAGGTCTTGACGTGATCAGGCGAAGGGTCCCGCTGGTCTACGGACATGATGTAGCAATGTATTGATATCCCTCACCTCTGTCCGGCCGCGCGTCCCTCGGCCGGCGCGCGGCGGCCGCGATGCGTCTCCGCAGCGTGCCCAGCGCCGCGCCGCCCGCCTTCTTCTTCCTCTCACTGACGGACACACATACACTAACGTCATAATATATTGGTACAAACACTAACACCATCTGCTTACCTTGATAATGCCTTAGCGGAGAAACCGGTCGGTGATATTAAATATAATTACGTGGAACAGTACAAGTTCTTATGATAATAATGTTCCACCGAGTGCCAACAATCGACCGTATCAACTTTATACACTAATGTAGGTACTTAAACAATATTGATATATTAGATTCTAAAATATTTTTAAAATATTAGTTTCTTAAAATAAAAAAAAACTCGGCCAAATGCGAATCGGACTCGCACACGAAGATTCCGTACCATTATCTATAAAAACGGCAAAAAAAACACGTTTGTTCTATGGGAGCCCCCATTTTTGTTCATTGGGCCTACACTCCCCACTCGGGCCATACGGGTTGGGGAGGCCTGATCGATGTTTTATAACGTATTTGTTTTAATTTGTATTTGTATTAATAAATGTGTTATTATTATTAAATAAAAGTTTGTAAATGAGCCGTAGTAGTTGCCGAGTGCTGGAGCCACTGACCGTATGACGTCGGCCATGGTGGGCGGCGCGGCCGGCAGCACCGCGCCCTCACTCGCCTCGCCCTCCTGGAACACACGGACGACAGTACAGACACTTCAAAAAGGGAGTGAAGAGGTATTTACAGGGTCGGTAACGAGCGTGCGATGCCTCTGGTATTGCAGGAGTCTATATGCTACGGTGACTGCTTTCCATCAGGCGGGTCGTTTGCTTGTTTGTCACCTTATTGGTATAAAAAAATGGGGGGTGGCATACATAATCGTGTCACGGACACGGCCGTCTGTTGTACGTGAATACGTTAAAGGCATTAAAATTGTCTCTAAATGGCAACGCTTCCACCTTCCCCGCACGCGTTCTTCCATAATAAATTCTTTGATCCTTCATCTATCCAATGGTGTAATTGAATTTTGGATGGAGATGATAAATCGGACTTTCCTCCCTCAACTGCCATCGCTTACTGAATAGATGTATGCAGATCCTAATAGTAGTATTCCTCAAAAATTACGCTCTCAGATTCAAGAATAATTATTCAAATCTGTTCTAGATTCTAGTGACCAGTAGTTCTAGAAATTAGCACGTTCGGCCGATGTGATGCTCATGGGGCGCCCGCCATCACACACGGGCCCGCCTGATGTGATGACGTGAGAGCGAGTGTCATGTGATGCGAGTTACCTGCACACGCGAGAGCGCGGCGCCCATGTCGGCGTGCCGCGCACACAGACAACACAGCAGCCGGCTCATGGGGCGCCCGCCATCACACACGGGCCCGCCTGATGTGATGACGTGAGAGCGAGTGTCATGTGATGCGAGTTACCTGCACACGCGAGAGCGCGGCGCCCATGTCGGCGTGCCGCGCACACAGACAACACAGCAGCCGGCTCATGGGGCGCCCGCCATCACACACGGGCCCGCCTGATGTGATGACGTGAGAGCGAGTGTCATGTGATGCGAGTTACCTGCACACGCGAGAGCGCGGCGCCCATGTCGGCGTGCCGCGCACACAGACAACACAGCAGCCGGCTCATGGGGCGCCCGCCATCACACACGGGCCCGCCTGATGTGATGACGTGAGAGCGAGTGTCATGTGATGCGAGTTACCTGCACACGCGAGAGCGCGGCGCCCATGTCGGCGTGCCGCGCACACAGACAACACAGCAGCCGGCTCATGGGGCGCCCGCCATCACACACGGGCCCGCCTGATGTGATGACGTGAGAGCGAGTGTCATGTGATGCGAGTTACCTGCACACGCGAGAGCGCGGCGCCCATGTCGGCGTGCCGCGCACACAGACAACACAGCAGCCGGCTCATGGGGCGCCCGCCATCACCGCCGCCGCGCACACTCGGGCCCGCCTGCAACACATGTACATATCACGTTACATACGTCAGGAATGTCCAAACTTATGTCATAGGCTCCCAGCGTACATATTTTCTGATTACCGAAACTCCCACCTTTACTAAATTTGAGGACCTTAATGTAATAATGTATCAGTTTTATCAATTACATAAATTAAGCAAAGTGTGCAGGATAGCGATAATATATATAAGTTAGTAAATAAGAAAGGGTCAGGTCACTGGTCATGTGCCCTTACGGGTACGAGTAGGCCTCGAGCCGAGGCTCCTTGCCTAAGCAGTCTCCCGAGAGAACCCTCTCGGGGTGAGATAGACCCGCTATTCGCGGGTGTGGGGTGAAATTAGTTGGCTAGCTTATAAGTGCCTTACCTGAGCGAAAGGGGATTGGGATGCGCTCCAATTGCGCGGTTTTGGAGAATAAAGAAAGGAAAGAGAAAGTTATACAGAGAAGGATAATTGTTTTTGGATATGGACGAATTAGTCGTCCTGTAGCAGAGCTCTGGGGGTTGCACGCTTCGTCTCCTCTGGTGGGCGTGCATGTAAATAAGAAAATAACACATTTATTTAGAATAGGTTTGAGGAGCGTTACCGTAACGTGAGGACTTTAGGAACTTAGGTAATAACTTTGTAAATTCTCAACAAAGTTAGTTTTCGTAAGCCATAGTCTAGGAAAATATATAAAACCTTTTATGTAAAGCTATCAAATATCAGGACATTCAGAACATGAAAATAGTAAGTCATAAATCGGGAAATAGAAAGAGTTAGCACTATTAGAAAGAGATAGCACTATGACACAGCATAATCACTCTGATTGGCTGAAAGTCTCTGTTGGATTTAAAATCGACTCTGGAAACTAATTGATTGTTAGTTAGAGCATAATCGAGCGTGTTGATTGGCAACACTCGTTTCGCCGATGCGCGCCGTCAGGGGGCGCGCGCGCGGCAGTCGCTAACGGTCTCTGATAGGCCGCTGTGCAGACTCGAACCGTTCTGGAAAGCGGTTGTTGTGTCGAGTTGCTTTGCTTGGCTTCGGGATAGGCCTCGCAGCACATACGGGAGTCTCGCGACCTGAAGTTCGCGTAGCAGTCGCTAGTAGTCTCTCGCTGTATAGACTCGAATCGTGCTGGAAAACGTTATCTGGAAATAACAACGTGGCGGTGCGTGGGGCGCTTCTGGGACGCCGGTTGCTTTGCTGTGATAGCTTCCGGATAAGCTACAGCACATACGGGAATTCTCGCGACCTGGAGTTCGCGTAATAACTTCTGGAACCGCGCTGGACCGCGGATAGACGCCGGGACGCGTCGAAAGTTTGGACAGTGTTAACAATGAGTCATTGATCGCTGGGCGACCTCGGAACACTGAACTGGTTGTGGTGAACGTATCCATTATTATTATATATATATATATATATATATTCCTGTCCCTAAACCCTTATTCCTGTCTGCGTGAGCCCGTCTGGATTACGGTGAACCAGCGTCGGGAATCGGGTAAGTTTAGATGTAAGTTCAAATTATAGTTATTAGGATTGAGTACGCAATTATTCAACAGTCTCAATTAACTCAAACGCTTACTCAGACTTAAATTAACTATATAAATTGGTGCATGTCCTGCATTCGACAGTTCCAGATCCAGTCTAGTTCCAGTCCAGTACAACAAGACGACGGGCAAATAAGAAAGAAAAGTACTCAAGCGCTCCTGTAGAAAACTAAGAATTCCTGTAGAAAACTATTTTGTAAGAAGAATTATTGTGAAGAATGAAAATAAATCCATGCGCTCTCTCGCGCTCTCTCGTGATTGTCATCAATGTTTTTTTTATTAAAACACTCTCACTCCAACAACGTACGCTATACCTAATAGCTAGTGCGCCCCATGTGCCAACCTTCCGGTTATATCACAGGGATTGCGAGTCTCCCGTCCAGTAAACCAACCAGACAGAAGGACCTTCACCTGCTCCGCTCTTGCGCTCGGTAAACCAACCGAGCACGCAAGCGGAACAGTAGCAGGTCTTACTCCGCATTCACCTGCATGCAGGCTACTTGCATACTCTTAAGTAGAGTATCTTAGCTCTCTCTCCAACAATCCAGTATTGAGAATATCACGCAAGCAAAGCAAGCCTTGGTCTGTGGATGGGCCTATTCTCCATGCTACAGAGAGCACAGGATAAGGCGTCTGTTGTGGCTGTTACAGTTAAATAACAGATGTTAAAACAAGTCAATTGTCTTTGTGCAGTTTGAAAGCACTGATTTCCGCCAAGCTGCTCTTGAGCAGTGTGATGTGTGAAATAAATAAATAAATAAATAAATACTTATGGAAAAATAATGTTTCACTTTTTTTGGTGGCAGGAAGGTGGCATGTGTGAGGATATTTCATGTTGCAAGCAAGGTCGTCGCCAGCTGATGCAGGGGGGGGCCAAGTTGATATGGAGAATGAGAAAAGTATGAAGTGTAGGTAAAGTCGAGAGCTCATGAAGGTTTTCACTTTAGTGTGAACCTTACATCTACAGCGATTGTAATAATAACGGTTCAGAGCCAGACCTGTAAAGCTTCATGAAAGACTTTACAATAAATAAAACTTATAAATAAATAGAATCTCGAGGGGAGGGGGCAGCTGCCAAGTGCAACTATGTTAACATTGTAAGTGCAACAAGTTAAACTATATATATAAAAAAAAAAAAAAAAAAAAAAAAAAAAAAGAAATTATGTCTCTGAATAGTACTAACTCGGAAGGGTATGATGGTATTAGTACAAAAATAATCAAGACCTGTGTTCTCGAACTAGTAAAAGTATTGACATACCTAATAAATCTATCATTCACGAGTGGAATCTTTCTTGAATTGCTAAAACTATCTATTGTAAGACCCTTATATAAGAAAGGCGACAAGGATGATGTAAATAATTATCGCCCGATAACACTCGTCCCAATTCTATCAAAAATTTTTGAAAAGTGTATGTATAAAAGACTTGTAGATTTCTGTGGTAAATTTAACTTAATTAAAAAAGAACAATTTGGGTTCCAAAAGCATAAGTCTACAACGTTGGCAATTTATAATTTAATAAGCATAGTACTTGCAAACATCAATAAGAACAACCTTACGACGGGTCTCTTTTTTGATCTGTCTAAAGCATTTGACTTTGTCTCACATGATCGGCTTTTGATGAAATTGGAAAAATATGGTATTAGAGCAATGGATTTCATCTTACCTAAAAAACCGACAACAATGCGTCTCCATTCATAAAATAGTAGATAATGAAATGCAATCCTACTTATCTGAGTATAAAATAAACAAACACGGCGTCCCACAAGGAAGCGTTTTGGGACCCCTGTTGTTTATATTATATATATAAACGATATAATTGAAGTTACAAATCATAAATGTATCTTGTTTGCGGATGACATATCAATCATTGTGACTTCTAATAAAACCCTTAATTCGGATATCGACAATCATGAAACTGATATAAATAATACAATCGATAATATAATAGCATGGCTAGATGAAAACAATTTACAAATTAATCTTGACAAATCAAATTTTATACAATTTAATCAATCAAAACATAATCAATTTAATTTTAAACTAAATGTAAGAAAAATCAAAGAAGTGACGCACACCAAATTTTTAGGTGTTATCATAGACCAAGACCTAAATTGGAAATTACATGTTGATAATGTATGCAAAAGAATAAATAGGTTTGTTTATGCACTTAAGAAAATTAAAAATGTAACCAATATAAAAACCGCTACTATGTTGTATTATGCGTATATAGAGAGTATTCTACGATACGGAATCATAGTGTGGGGCAACGGAATAGACAAACAGAGGGCATTCATTGCACAAAAGAAGTGCATCAGAGCTTTGAGCGGAATTCCACCTGGTGAGTCCTGTAAACATTCTTTTCGGAATTTGGGTTTATTGACGTTACCAGCGCTCTATATATATGAAGTGTGTAATTTTGTATACAAGAATACGGAACTGTTCAAAAGATCATGTCAAATTAATTCTAGATTAAAAAGGAATCCACAGAGACTTGTGTTGTATGATACACCTAAGTCTGCGAAATATGCAAAAAATTGCATCGCAATGTGTGTCAGCATTTATAATAAGATACCTAATGACATAAAAACGCTTAATTACAATTTATTTAAACGCAAACTATGTGATTGGCTAAAGAAATACAATTTCTATAATATTAAAGATTTGACTGAAAATATAAAAATTAAATCAGAATGTATATGAACATTTGTATGTTTTAAATTTCAATATAATTGACGAATGGTGTATATATAATTAATTGGAGATATATGTTTTAGTGACTACATACTTAAATTATTGTCAATGTCAAATGTCATAATCAACATAATTTTGCATGCTAAATTGTATTAGCTAAACATGCGCACATTTCACGATGTACCACCTTTATACCATGTTTTAAGCAATAAATGAATTGTATTATTATTATTATTCATTTATTTTATTTCATCTCTTATTAAGTTACATTTTTAAATATATTCATATAAAAAAATAAAAAAAATACATTTAAAAATATAAAAAAACAGGGGCACCCGCCGGTAGTGGAGCGAAGACCCAAACTACCGGTGGTCAGGGCTCCAGAGTAAGGAATCTCCTCACAATGCGGGCCGTGTCCAGAAGAACCGCCTTCTGTATCTGGCTCTTGATCCAACCGCCAAGCGAGAGCCTCTCGAGGTGACGGTCGAGACTCTTCGCTATAAGACCGTTTACGGACACAACTATCGGAACAATAATCGTTGAGTCCACATGCCACATGGCGGTAACCTCGTGGGCCAAGTCCAAGTACTTAGAAAGTTTCTCTTTCTCGGCCTTAACGAGGTTCTCGTCATGGGGAATGGTGACATCAACGAGAATTGCACGCCTTCTCTCTCGGTCTACTACCACGATATCAGGTCTATTGGCAATAATAGTCCTGTCTGTGATATTACCATTCTCGAGAACTGGTGCTGGTGCATACTTATAATATGGTACCTCGGAGCTGACGAGGCCATATCTAAGAGCAAGTTGCTGGTGTACAATCCTAGCTACTTGATTGTGTCTGTGCAAGTACTCGCCGTTAGCAAGATGAGAACAACCGGAAACTATATGCCTGAGTGACTCACCGGGACGGTGGCATGCTCGACATATGTCGACCGTACCGTCCTTCAGGATATATTTCCGGTAGTTATTCGTCTTGATAACTTCGTCCATAATTGCACAGACAAAACCTTCGGTTTCCCCAAAAAGGTCACCGAAGCGTAGCCAGGTCACCGAAGCGAGCGAGTCTACATCAGGCCCGTTAAGAGCCCGGTAGAAACGCCCGTGTAGCTCCTTGCTCTTCCATATGTCCTCGCGGCTCCGGGTAGTAAACACCACTGGTTTGCGCCAGTTCTCGTTCGCCAAGGACAACGGGGTAAGGCCTTTATCTACTGCTACGACGTCGCTATGCATCCCACTTTCACAGTGGAGGAAGTATTCCCTGAGACTGCACATCTCTCGGTTATGTAAGTTCTTGGCATTTAAGAAGCCTCGACCCCCACATTTCCGTAGGATGTACAGTCTCATTACTGATGATCGTGGGTGATGCATGCGATACATCGTGAGCAGCTTTCTGACCTTTATGTCCAGGGTATCCAATTCGGCCTGAGTCCACCTTAGTATGCCGAAGGTGTAGATTAACAGGGGCATAACCCAACCGTTGAAAGCACGCACCTTGTTACCACCTGACAAAAGACTTTTCAGTACTTTTGTCAGTCGTCCAAAGAAACGTTCGGTCACCGATTGTTTTATGTCCCCGTTAGCTAAACCCAATGACTCCGCCATACCAAGGTATTTGTATGTCTCGACTTCTGAGAGGGATCTGAGGGACACTGTCTGTGAGAGTTGTAAACTATCAGAGTCTACAACTCTTCCCTGCTTCACATGCATGACTGCATATTTGTCAACACCAAACTCCATACTGATGGCATTACTGAAATTTTCAGTCACTTTCAGTAATTCCACCAGGTCTGGTTTATTTGGTGCGAACAATTTGAGGTCATCCATGTATAGCAGATGACAAATGATCTCACCCCCTCTGCGAAGTCGGACTCCTAGCCCTGAGTCCCTCAGTAAAGTGCTGAGTGGATTCAGAGCCAGGCAGAACCATAACGGACTTAGGCTGTCACCCTGGAAAATACCGCGTTCTATCCTTATGGGGTCCGTCGACCCAAGAGTAGCTCCACCTCCTGGTTGACAAAGGACTGTGGTCCACTGCCCCATACATGAACCAAGGAAGGCGCATAGAGTTGCATCTACTTTATACAACTCCAACACCCGTCTCAGCCATGAATGAGGCACCGAATCATAGGCCTTTTTGTAGTCAATCCAAGCGGTGGAAAGGCTCTTCTTGTTTCGACGAACTTGTTGGCAAATGGTCATGTCTATGAGGAGAAGCTCTTTAGTACCACGGGACCCAGCCTTACATCCATTTTGAGCAGGCGCCAAAATATTATGCGCAATAATATGCTTTGTGATTTTAGATGTCAAAATGGATGTAAGAAGCTTGTACATAGTTGGTAAGCACGTGATGGGTCGGTAGTTTTTAGCTTCCGTGGTACTACCGCTCTTATAGAGCAGAAAGGTAATGCCAGTGGTCATGAAACTTGGGAGAGATCCAGCTATAAGAGCGTCTTGGAATTGAGATGCCAGGAGAGCATGTGAACGACGGAACCATTTGAGCCAGAAGTTGTGCAATCCATCCGGACCTGGAGATTTCCAGTTATGTGCCGAACGGATTGCACAGCTAACATCCTGCTGGTTTATGTTTATAGCTTCCATGGTTCCTATCGACTCACATGCCCTTCCGACTATATCAATCCATTCGCCCTCGGTGTGGCTGACAGGCACCGACCAAATGCTACGCCAAAATTGTGACGTTTCGTCGGCAGTCGGTAGCTGCCTGTCCACCACACAGTTAGTGGGTCTTTCCCAGTTTCGGTATACCTTCCTTTCATCACATTGGAAGATACGGTTCTGATAATACCTATCTACCCGCTGCCTATACCGTCGAATACGGCCTGCCCAAGCATAAATTTTCTGCTTCAGGAAGTCAATGCGCTCTGTGACCCAGTGCATGTAGTCTTGGGGCCTGATATTGGTCCCCGCGAATGCCTGGTGCACAAAGCGCATGATTCTCGGGCGGTTGTTGCCCGACCTGAAGCAGATTAGCTTGCCGATGAGGGTCCTAGCCGCATTGATACGCCGCTCGATTCTCATCTGCCAGATAGGTACATCGACGACCGTTCGCGGAGCTCTATTACTGTCCGGGAATTTGACCCGAGCTACACGACAAGCCGCAATGGCTGCACAATACAGAATCGAGTGGGTATCAGTTATATCTTGGCTAGTTGCCAAATATGAGTCTAACAAGCGGTCTAAGGCCCCCATAAGCGCCATATTTCGTTTATGCAAGGGCAAGCGTGGTAGACGCGGTCTTTGAGCAATCGGCATAGATAGTAAACACCACTATATAGTATATAGAAAGCGCATCATCCAATGCTCTCCTCAATTGCTCATCATTCTGGGTTAGGTCAACGCTTATATTCACACAGTCGTCAAGTACTGGCCTATCCTCCGACTGCGTTATTGCCGAATGTATGACACTCGACATCGCAGCAGGGGAGGTTTCGCTTACCTCGTCGACTGTCCGAATAGGTCGCGTTTCCTGACGAAGTCGCTCAAGCGTGGGTTCATCCAGCAATCGACATCGCTGGATAGCCCTCACTTGATCCGACAGACGTTGTACTGTAACGGTGGTGGTCGGTTCAAGTACCTGGAACAGGGGAAGCATCCGAGCACGGTACGCACTGAGATTAGTCCCCCCCTCCGTTGCCCCAAAGTAGGCGCGCATGACGTTTTCATTTATACTATTAGTCCACCTCATGCGTCGCACTACACCACCGGTAGCGGGGGCCTGTCGCGGGGCAGGGTGCCCCGAAGACCCCAAGCCGGCCGGTAGTGGGGGCCGTCCTCTCCGTCGCGCAGGTCTCGGCGGTGACGGGGGCGGCGGCGGCCCGTCCTCGTCGCTCGACACGTTGGAAGTCGGAGGTGTCGCGTACTGCTCCTCCGAAGACGTGGAGCTAGACGAGGCGGGCGGTGGTGGTGGGCGTGCGTTTGTGTCTTGTGACTCTTGTCTCCGTCTCAATCTTGTTTGGTACATTTTATTCTATGTAATTACATGTTTATTTGGTTTTCTACACACTGTTATAGTGTAGTACCGTATTTGACAGTTCCTGTCAGCTCGCTGCTTTCTTTTCGTCTTCCATAGTTGCGGTGTTACAGAATAGTGGGTTTATTTTTTCACAAATATTAGTTTATAACATTTTTTGCAATATATAATTTCGAAACTAGTAAGGTTTTTTTGAATATGAAAAGGTAAAAACATAAAATAAAAATTTCAAACAGAAAAGTACGTGTTGACTTGACAACGTCACTTTTTTTTTATTATTATTATTATAGAATTTTGTTATTATTATTATTATTATAGAATATTTGGTCAATTACACTATGAAATTTCATACTGTTATTGTTTCAATGTTACTTAGAAAATAAGAAACGGTTTCTAGAACTCAAAACAGTTGACTATGACAATGAAAAGATAACTAAATCAAAAATTCTAGCGATAAAAATAGGAGTTCCACTAGGATTCATCTTGGTACCTGTTCTAATTCTCATATTCACAAATGATTTGGCGAATTTTATATCCTGATATAAATGTGGTTCTATATTTGCGTGCTTTTAATGTATGGTTTAGTGATCATAATCTTAAAACTGAATTGTAATAAAACTAAAGTTATACTTTTTAAATCTGCATCAAACAATTCAGAAACATTGGGGTGTAAGTGGTTCATAAACATTTTTGAACCAAAGCCAACTTCACCTGCACGTGGTGCACCCTGCTGAATGACAAACGAAGGTTGAAGGTTGGCTGGTAGAGATCTCTTATAGAGATAAGCCCGCCTTTGTACATGTTCTTGATATTCTATTGTGATATGTGTATGATATGTTATTTATGTACAATAAAGATACTACAAACAAACAAACAAACGAAGCTCTGGCGAAAAGAGAGGTAGGGAGCGTAATTGAAAGCTACCCGACTGGGGAATGAATAACAATTCCCTTGAGGGTTGTTGTGTTTCTGTGAGTGAGTGTCACCAGAAAGAAAGGAAGGAGATGCTGCGTTGGCAGCGGGGGCGGCGGCGCGCGAGCAATATTTTATGTTGCAAGCGTTAATATGGCTACGGTAACCGCTTCACATCAGGCGGGCCGTATGCTTGTCTGCCACCCGACGTAGTATAAAAAAAACAAAAAAAAAAAAAAAAAACATTACTCTAAATGAAGATAAAGTTGATGTTGTTAAAGGCACAAAATATCTAGGTGTATACATAGACAAATTTTTAAATTGGAAAAAATAATTGGCATCACTCGAAGATTCAATTTCATTAGCTTGTTAAGCAATTAGAACTTTTCATAATGAGATTTGTGAGATTTCCTTAAATCACCTTAAAAAGTCTATTATGCCTTATTGGAATCTTTACTACATTATAGTATTAAACTATATCTCAGTAGCGACCATTATAATAGACATAAAACCTGAGGAAGCATTTGGGCGGTGCATGTGATTAGTGATGCTTCAGTATATACTTCATTATTATTACATTTTTCTTTTTTTTTGTTATTATTGTTACCATGTGATTGTGTTGTACCTTAATTCGCCATGTTACATGTTTTTCCTTTGTATATTAAATGGTTGGCTGGAAGAAATCCCATGTGGGATAAGTCCGCCATTGTACATGTAGCTATCCTATTTTTCTAACATATTTGTAATCCTTGTGTACAATAAAGATTTTACAACAACAACAACAACTTTTATATTACTGAAAATATGTAGGAATTTCACCTTGGGTTTTGGGTCAATTGGCGTGTGAAATGTTTTTTGCTAATTTATGGACCTTAACTGTTCCACGTTTATACTTGCATTCATACCATAGGCTCTAAATCTTTATACTATATCTAATCTTAAAATAAAGGAACACAGTGCTCAGTACAAAGCCTACAGAGTGTATAAGTTGCCAGAAGGATAACACTGGTAACTTTTTTTTTTTTAACTTAGGATCATGAATTTCAAAATGCAAGTTTAGTTTAGGTAAATTTAAATATTGATAAATATTTTAACCTCTTTTTGTAAGAAAGTATATTAGTTGTAAGTCAAAAATAAAAAGATACCAGCATCCATATATTAGCCTTTTGTAATTTGTTTAAGGGAATTACTACATATACATTTAATTTGTATGACGTTTCTAAGTGCTTTATAAAGTCCAAGGAATAAAGATATTTTGACTTTGACTTTGACTTTACTGCAACTTTATTATATCAATAGTTCAGTGATTTGTATCATCAGAACTATTCCTACTCAAAAGTCACCATAGTTCGGTCAACCAACTACCACTAATACATGAAGAAAATGAAACAGATTGACACAAAGTTTTGTTTTTCAAAACCACTTATTTTAACAAAATTCGAAAAACCATTCTATAAACAAAAATATACTACATTCATCGGTGATTCTACTTCTAAATGGACTTAGGGATTTCTAGAATTCCAGCATCCAATTAAACAGTTAATCATTTTATTAAATTCACTATGACAGAAATTCACTATTCCAGACAAACTAAAAATTTTAGTAATCAAGCCCATACATAAAAAAGGCGATAGCACTAATATGGGTAACTATCGACCTATTACTTTAATATCTATATTTGCAAAAATCTTTGAAATGGTGATACTTGATAAATTAAATTCGTTCTTTACAAAATTTAAGGTTATACACCCAAATCAATACGGCTTCCGAAAGAACATGTCCACAACGCTTGCTGCATTCAATTTAGTAAATGACATAACCCAACATGTTAATGAAAAGAAATATACGACGGTGATCTTTCTAGATATGACTAGAGCTTTCGATCTAGTCTCGCATGATCTCCTGTTGTCGAAGTTAGAAAGACATGGAATAAGAGGACCAGCGCAGAGGTGGCTGAAATCCTATCTGGAAAATAGGCAACAGTTTGTTGAAATAAACCATCTTGATGCCAAATCCATAGTACAGGCATATAAATCAGACCTTGAGCGAAATAATTATGGAGTTCCTCAAGGAAGCATATTAGGACCACTGTTATTCCTAGTATATATAAATGACCTGCCTGACATTACAAATAATAAAACTATATTATTCGCAGATGACTTATCCGTTATAGTTACTTCTGACAAAGACTCGACATTATTGCAACATAAATCTGACATTAAAAACACATTGACATCTATTATTGAATGGTTACACAAAAATAACCTAGAAATTAATTTGGACAAGACAAAAATTATGAATTTTAATAACTTTAAAAATTATGACATTACGATAGATATTGATGGATAAATTCTACGGAATGCTACTGTAGTGACATTCCTAGGTATAATGTTAAACTCTAAGTTAACTTGGAAAGAACAAATCGAGAAAGTGTGCTCTAAACTAAGTAGATTTCCCTTCGCACTCTACAAACTGACAAAAGTGGCTTCTAAACATATTGCACTCACAGCCTACCGTGCATATGTGGAATCCACAATCAGGTATGGGCTTTTGCTCTGGGGAAATGGTATTTATATAAACAGAGTTCTTGTGGCCCAAAAGAGGTGCATACGAGCCATGTGTGGTATAGCACCTGATGTTTCCTGTAGACCCTATTTTAAGTCTCTGAATGTACTACCTTTACCTTGTCTTTATATATGCGAAATTGGCAAGTTTGTTAAACAAAATAAACATATATTCTCACTAGCTAAAGACCAATCACAAAGAAGTTTGAGAAATCCTAATAAATTAGTTTCAAGTTTGGTACCACGAAGTAGTCGCCTGTTAAAAAATTCTTACATGATGTGTCAAAAAATTTACAATAATATACCAAATGATATAAAAGAGCTACCATTTAACAAATTTAAAAAAACATTTAGTAAATGGCTACTAGAAAAAACGTTTTATACGGTTGACGAATTCTTAAATTATTTTAAAAAATAAGATCTCGGGTTATGTCGATGCATGGAGTAAAAACGTGAAAATTGTGACTATAAATATTTGCATGCTATTATATAATATGGCTAAATAGGCATAAGCAACTTTTAATTTAAGATCCAACCGCATTTATTGTACCCACCCTATTTATTGCAAATAAATCATTTGTATTTGTATTTGTATGAAGATAGCTCAGCTTAGAGTTTTATCATAATCTAATATGCTATAAATGAAAAGTGTGTTTACATGTTCTAAAATCACTGAGCACTAAATAAACAAGTGCGGAAGATAATCTAGGCCATATCACTAACACATATTTGCTATAGACTATGTCATATATTGTGCCTTCAATTTTATTGCAGCTTATCAAAAATCTAGGCTGTATAGTGCATATGACCTTAGCCTGCTTCTAGGAACAAATAAAAAAATATTTATGCCATGTAAAAATTAACAAGATACCTGTGATTTTCTTCGTATCTTGACACATAACCTAGGGTGTGCGTATTTTTTATAGATATACAGGAATTTTGAAAGTGAATGTTAGGGTTGGGGCGTGCGGTTGGGGCTGTGACGTCGCTGCGCGCGCCTCTGACCCGAGCCTGACCCAAATACTCTTGCGACATTTTACTAAAATGTCAACACTCACAAAATAACTATTGACTAACACTGTAATGGCCTAGAAATGATTTTAACAACACAAACATGACTGTTACGCATTATTTACGGATTACAATTTAACACTTACACGACAGTCTGTATGAAAGATAATGTTTTCGCATTTGTTGAAAGTATAAAATAAAAATTACACTAACCAGCGACGAAAGACATCACAGCAGACTTCTCCAATAGCACCCTTTTTATTTACACATACATTATTATGTTTTATCCCATTGGCACCGCCATATCCTATAATAGGACACCACTTAAAAAACACAATTTCACACTTCACATGGCGTTCATTATACTTGAATAACACATGAAACACTTATCACTAATGCCTTAATATATTATTATACAAATAAGTCACAAATAAAAGCTCTTCGTACAAAAATTGGGAAAAATCTATTGGAACAGCAAGACCCGTTAGGTTGTTCCCGTTCTGACACTACACTACTGCCAACGTCGCAAAATTATAAATAAATACTCGTCTGCCAACATTAGCAATATAATGTTATAAAATTAAATGAATCTCATTGGCTATTGAGATACCACTTATTTACGATTGGTAGATATTATGACATACTTTTGTCACTAGCCAATAAAAAACAAGAACATTAAAAGAAATTCGTATTGTGATGGTGAACACTGGCGAATTTTATGGCTCCTTTTCACAATGGGACATGATGGCCCATCAAATGATCGTCCATAATCGCCGCCATGATCGGGCAGATCTCCACACAATCGTGTCTATTCATTTACTGACTGTCTACTGTTATGATAAGACGTCTATCGAAGATGGATATCAAAGTGATCGCGGCTGCGGCAATATTTCTTAGCTCTTATAATCATTTACTTAATGTGCGCGAAAACAGACTTGTGAATTGTAAAATGCAATTCTTATTTTTTTTTTATACTACGTCTGGTAGCAGACAAGCATACGGCCCGCCTGATCTGAAGCGGTTACCGTAGCCATATTAACGCTCGCAACATAAAATATCGCTCGCGCGTTGCCACCCCCGCTGCCATCGCAGCATCTCCTTCCTTTCTGGTGACCTCACTCACTCGCAGGAACACAACAGCCCTCAAGGGAACCGTTATTTGGCTGCGGTATTCTGTGAGGTGGAGGTACGTTCCCCAGTCGGGTAGCTTACAATTACGCTCCCTACCTCTCTTTTCGTCAGAGCTTCGTTTGTCAGTCAGCAGGGTGCACCGCGTGCAGGTGAAGTTGGCTTTGGTTCAAAGATCTTGATGAACCACTTACACCCCAAAATTTTGATATAGTTCTATGAACCGAAATGGTTTTTCATTCGTTCACGTTACCATATTGTGTTTGTAAATCGACAGAGAGAATTAGATACATAATGTACAGAACACTAAGAATATGTCCCTCTTTATTTTTTTACCGAGACGTCTACACGTCTACACTGTACCCGAGACAACTACGTACTGACTAAACGGCGATGTGTGGACGCGCACACAATCATGGGCCAGCATTCCTTTGATGTACCGACAACTTACCGATTACCGACGATGACGCCCGATCACAGACAAACACTCACGATCACGCCCTCTACACAATCGTGCTTGTCTGTAATCGTCCATCATGGGCCATTGTGAAACGGGGCCATTAAGGGAATTATTCACGATCCATCACGTACATCCCACAACGTCACAAACGCTATGCACTATATAAAGATAAGAGTAGATAGTTTCGATTATTTATGGCATTCGTGATGTTCTCGCTAAGATCGCTAATTATAATGTTTTTTTTTTCTTTATATTTAATGCCAATAGTTAGTCCAAGTATGTGAGTACTTAATTGGTGACTTTGCAACGGAAAGGCCTTGTGAGTGTACAAAAACAGATATTTTCGGGTAAGCTGTACATAGACGGGGAACTGTTGGTGTTCCTAAAACGAAAGGCAAAGACAACATATTGCCTGATATCAATCGCCGACTGAACATCTAAATAAATTAGTTTAGTATATTATTTTATATGTATGTTAGTTTTAAGGTATTTATCTATGGACTTATGTTTATTATTACTAATTGTAAACAGGTCTGAAATAAATGATTTTATTTATTATTTATTATATAAATCGGCTCAAACAAGGAGTTAATATGACCAACACAATTACTTTGCAGTTTCATGTTATTGTTAATAACATTACACAGTATATTTATACAAGTGATGAATTGACAAGGGAGTTTTTGTTTTTGGGAAGGGTTAGGAGGGAGTTAAAGTTGATAGGGCGCGAGATAGAAGGAGGCAGGCCAGGAGTTCACAGAGAGAGGAAGTATTTTTGGGCCAATTGGAAAAAAACAGTGAAAATCAGTGACAGTAATCAGTGGTTCTTTCATCAAGGTCACACTCACACAATAAGCTATCCTTCACCCTGATTTTGACTAAGGAAACATTAGTGCATATTGTCTAACCGAAGACGACAAATGACTGATGGTGCGCTTTTTTTTGTGTAACGGAATTTAAAAATCCACGGTTTGGAGGAAATGTATCTTGGATGGCAGCATAATGTTTGTCTTTAACGGTCCTTGATTTACCCTATGTGTTATTCCAACCAGCTGCCAGTTTGGCTTCTGTGAGAGACCAAGTTGTGGGAATAAGCAGTATAGGCGACAGACATCCATTTTGAATTACATCTTCGGCACAACGATCAGCCATTTAGTTTCCTGGGATAGCACTATGTCCAGTAATCCACTCAAGATGAACCTGAATGACTTTGATATGAGATCTGTAAAGTGCTTTTTTTTAATATAACTGGAGTTTTCGATTTGCTCATATACTGATTAGATAGCTTTTAGTCAGATTGTGTGACTCAATTTAATAGACATTTAAAATTTAAAATAGTTTAATGTTTTGGGGTCCACACAGCGACCCCCATACAATTTTTATCGTCAAGTCACTTCTCAATCACGCTCATCAATCACAGAATTTCGGTGCCAATGGACAATTTTTTCTGAATAGGCAAGTAATAATAAGAGTAAAAAATAATTAAATTGGAACTAACATTTTTCCACAAATGGCAATATAAAACGAATTTATAGTCAAAGAGTTTATGTGAAATTACTACTTTGATTAAATATAAAGTACATAACAAGAATTAATGGTAATAAAAAAGGATTATAATAAAATGCCTTCATTTAAAAGAAATACTTTATTAGAACATAAAACGAATAAATTATTTTTTGTGATAGGTACAAAGGTAAATTGACCAAAAATTTCCTGTATAGACTTCTTCTTAGTATTGTTGATCAGCTTAAACATTTTATTTTTATTTGTATTCTTCTACAATTCGTCAAAAAATATCATTGTTTTTGATATTACTCCTAAATTTATATACTATTTGAGATGTTCACAATTTTGGAAACATACTGACCTACTTGAAAAATTGGATAATAGTATCAAAATTACAGTCTCAAAAATCCTCAACGTTGCGAGCGTTGCCCCCGCTCTTCGCGGCACGCATAAAACCGCTCCGTGTTACTTCTATAGTTAAAAATAGTAATCGTTAAATTTAGGTGCAAAGTTTTCTAATACGAGTAGTTAGTGGTAAAAATAAAGTGTACAAGTGGTAAAAATAATAATAATAATAAGAAATAACTATTTAACATCTAAAATTTTGATGGTGGAACAAAACAGAAAAAAGTAAACAGTGATAAAACTCCTGCATACAATTTAAAAAACAGTGTTTACATTGAACAGTGCGTTACATATAAATATACATTGTATATAAATCGTTGTAAGTTCATTAATTTCACTGTAAATTATTATTATAAAATCATAAAAATAAGTGAAGTGCAAATAAACTTATTAGTGTCTACCCAAAGCAAATACCAAAGTCATTCATGAGTCATACCTAGCGAGCAAATTGCACTCTCTGTGGAATAAGACACGAATTTCGCCAGTCAACTGTTAACTCAGTTTGGCTCAGCGGTATACACAACAGCACTTACTTAGAAGACCCGGGTTCGAGACCAACCACATACCAGTGGCGAATTTGATTTTTATTTGTATTTTTCTTCATTGAAATATCAAAATTCACTTCAACTGACCACAAACAAATAAAACATAGACATGTCTACCACCTCACAAAATAGTTCCAGTTCTAGTCTAAAGAGAGCACTAAAATGCAAAAAATGTAAACTTACGATATTAAACCGACAATTTCTTAAATGCACAGATTGTACGGAAAGCTATCATCTATCTTGCACTGATGTAGAATACAAAAGATTTGCAATAATGACAACACAAAATAAAAAAGATTGGAGGTGCCGAACATGTTGGGCAAAGAAATCTAAAATTGCACATACAGAGATGAAATCAACATCCCCGATCGAAGATCCGCAAAAGTCTAATGTAACCCATCGAAAAAAACCCGTTGTAAATGTTCCGACTAGCAATTCTTTTAGCTCATTATTATCTGAAATAGAAAACTCAGAAGATGAAGACGATAGCTATAACAGAAATAGACTAAATATCCAAAGATTAAACAGAAGCTGTCCGGAATTAATAAAAATTAAAACGGAGTGCGATATAGAAATATTGCAAAATAAACTTTCCACATTGCAACAGAAATATGAATCAGCAGAGCACGAAATTGAGCTGTTGCTATCAGAAAATGAGCAACTTAAGAAAAAATTACGGAATTGTGAGCTGAAAATAAGTACATATAAAGCAATCTGTTCGCCTGCAACAACGCCCCATAAGGTGCCTATCGAAAAGTCTAATACATTACCATCAAAAAAAAAGAATAGATTATCCCAATGTACATCTACACCCAATGCAAATGAAGTGAAAGTACCACCAAAAAAAGGAGAGAATACTCTTTCGTCAGTAGAGAAAACTACAATTCCATCCAGAGTATGTCTTATTAGCAGCAATACAAATAACGTATTAAGAATAGCAGAAAGAACACTAAATAATGCTAAGATATGTCACCACCTGATACCAAATGGTGGAATTCAGCAACTTTTCAGTAACATACACCTTAAAACACAGGGTTTTACTATGCGCGACTTTTGCATTGTATTAATAGGTAGTGATGACTTTAGAACAACGTGTGATTATTCAAATTTAGTATTGTATATAAGGGAGCAACTGCAACATTTGCAACATACAAATGTGATAATTGGCTCACCTACATTTAGAATAAATAACTACGCAAATTTGTATAATACTAGAATTGAAATTTTTAATAATATATTATATCATGACAACTTAACACATGAATACGCTTATATTTTAGATTGTAATTTAAATCTTGACTACTCGAAAACTATGTTCTCACGACAATATGGAATGATAAATGGACGAGGTCTCTCTGTTATTTTTAAGGACTTAACATATTTAATGACGGATATACTTACCTTAGAAAATAATAATTGTAACAATGACATTTTTTTTCGTAAGCCAGCTGGACAATATTCCCCAATCTAAAAGCAAATCTAACATGACTGAACAAAAAAATTTAATTGAATTTATTTCTCGCCATATGTTTCTATTGTCGTCCCATTTGCTGCATATAACTTGTAGTTTGAAGCTATCTTTTTTCGCTTCGATTTGACGGCCAATACGGAAATTTCAGCGCCGGTGTCGACGATTCTTGCGAATAGCGGTCGTAAACACATAGGCGGTTGCTTCTGCTGGGAACACCGACGTCCGCCACAGTCGGTGTCGCATCTAGTTTTCCGAATGATATTTTCTTCGGCAGCACGGAGATTCGCATCGTTTTGCTTTGTCTCCAAACTTGAAGTGGTAGCGGCATTCCCAATCAGTGTCTCCGGGCTTCTTTGAACTGCGACTGTTTGAGCGTGAGCGGCTTCTCGTAGGCGGTCGTCGTCGAAATGGTCGGTGGCGCGTACGTTACTCCGAAACCTCAGTACGTAGTTCCGCAATCTCGAATGTGAGTTTTTCAAAAATCTTCAGTAACGTGTTGAGATCCGTAGGATGTGCTTGTGACGGCGGTGGGCATGACGATATTGCTGCCACTGTGATGGGCTCGGTGCTAAACTCCAGCATGCTGTCTGCCATGGCTGCGAGAGTGTCGAGTGATGCTTCTTTGTTGATGGACAGCGTTGCACGTACGTATGGAGGCATGTGATTTAGCCATTCAATACGTATGCCTTCGTTAGTGATCATGTTGCCACCAAGTTCTCGCATTCTTCGTAGCAGCTGTGACGGTTTTTGGTCTCCCAATTCAAGTCCGCTGATGAGTTTTTGAAAATTCTTGACTTCTGACGTTGCGTATACGGAGAGTAGACGGGCCTTTAAAGCGTCATATTTACCACTAGTTGGTGGATTAAGAAGTATGTCGCTTAAATGACCGAGATCTGTTGTCTGTAGCTGTTGTAACGCGTAGCGGTATTTTTGTTCGTCGCCGGTCTTCAGTGGGTTTACAATTGCTTCAAAATGCGCGAACCAGACGTCAGGTTGTTCCCGCCAAAATGGCAGTAATTTTGAGCCTAACGATATCGCTGCGAGATCGAGTTGCTGTTGAACAGGAACGTCGGCTTGAACTTCAGTTTTGTCCATTTTCACGTCGGGGTCACCACTGTCGTATTTTGTTATCAGAAGGTTATAAATAAGACTCCAATTGCTTGTGTACGACTGTCGAATAATTTTAATTTGGATTTCTTTATACAATATTTTATAAGGTAAATAGATAATAAGTAGAACGAGTAAATATCCAATTAGCGCCTTGCTCATGTATCAGCTGAAGAAAGAGAGGCTGCATGTTGTTGTTATCGCTGTCTCTGTCGCACGCAGATATAGTCAGTTTCGCTCGCGCCGGTGGGTTACTATTGACGTGTCTACGATGCGTGCGCGCCGTGCCGATGAATGCATATTTTGTCTCCACAGTCTCCACTACAGGAGCACAACCCTCTCTCGTCCGTCCCAGACAGAAGGAGGATTTGGCCTACATTCCCCACGCTGGCCAGACGGGTTGGGGAGGTTGGGGAGTACAGAACTGAGTACTTCCTATATATTTAAGGCGTTCGGTGTAGAAACGTTGGGACCCTGGGGGCCATCGGCACGAGATTTATTCAAGGAGGTTGCCAAGAAGCTGGTCTTGACTTAGGGTGACCAAAGGGCTGGCCAATATCTAGGCCAAAATATTTCCATCGCTATACAGCGTGGAAATGCGGCCAGCCTTTCTTTACCTGGCTGCCCATCTCTATATGTACTTCGTCCAACACCGCTGGCTGCCTTGAACGGACCTGCAGTACAGTTGGGATGGTTCGTGAATGTAATGCTTTAGAAAAAAAAAATCTGGTTTGACAGCCAATTAACCAGAAACTGTCAAACCGCTATCAGTCAATAAATGTCAAACTTGTCAAACAAAGCGGTAGTTTTTTTTTGACATACAATACAATTCTGTTTTATAATTTTGCTTCTTGTCTTTTGCATTTTTTTTGATAGAATATATTCAAAAATCAATAACATAAATTTTCAAGAAATTGTGCGGCACGTTAGAAGATTTGTTTTGAGATTCATAAAGTTTTCAACATCGATACATTTCACTCTAACTCAGATATTTAAGTAAGTTATTGTTTGTGTTAAAAGTTACTTTATTTATATTTAAAAGACAAACCTTTGATCCTTAAGAATTCATTTGAGTTATTGAGTGAAGCGAGCGAAACGCTTAAATACGCCGAAAAGTAATTCTTGGAAATAAATAGGCTCCAAAACCACTTAACCGATTTTGACGAAATTTGCCACAATTAATTTGATTCCATTGCTTGAGGTCTGTGTCGAAAAAAATTGAGATCGATCATGTCCTTGAGGAATGATCATCAAATACATTTTCCATTGAAATCAATGGAAAACATACTCAGCGAATCTACTCGCTCCACTCAACCTCGATTTCGGCCCCGTGGGCTAGAATCCGGACTAGTTTTAATTTCACTTAGCCTATAATCAGTTGACATTTGGAACTCACTTCCTTTGGACATAAAGATGTCTCCTCCTCTGGGCTTGTCCAAATCGGCCTTGAGGTCTCTCAGTAACGTTGTGTTGACTGCATATTAATGGTTTATTTTAAGTTTTATTTATATATACACATATCATAATATGCCTGTCATGCTCCGCTCCATTGCTCTTTGGCAGGTGGCTAGTTTTGTTGCTAGAGATTTTGTTAAAGCCCAAGTTTCGCATCCATAAGTCAAACATGGAAGTATGCAGGTGTTAAAGGTCTTTCTTTTTATTCCTATTCCTAGGTCTTTTGATTTCATAATATAAATATGTTCTAATGGGTATTCGTATTTAAATTATGTTTTAGATTTGTCCTGTCCATTATCAACACTAGTGATCGGTGTTGGTAGTGCCATTACGTGAGATTTGTGACCGTTGTCTTAATATGGATATGCCTCCCAAACCCTGGCATTTTCATTAAACAATTTTTTTTAACTTTGAATTATTTTAGTAGGATGTATTTTTGTATTTTACGTACCTATTTATATGTTTTACCATGCTTTTATTTAAGTAAACTTTCATCTAGAGATTTTTTTTTCTAATTTCTATATAATCAAATTTTCATTACACTTAACGATACAGCGACAATTGGAAAAATATAATGTACTACTAAACTAGACTAAACGTAATCCCGGAATCCCGTGGTCTTATCCACATTAACATCAACATTCAAGTCCATTGACCCCAAATGGCACTACTAACGCCAATCACTGATCATCACAGTGATTATTGTACTTTGTTATTACACGCCTGTAATTAATCCTTTTGATATTCTAAGGTTGACTGGACGTGATCCCTCTAAAGGATAAGTCCTCCTTTGTACTACTTTATTTTACATTTTATTTCTTGTTATTTTTTGATGTACAATAAAGTTATAACAAGCAAAGAAGCAAACAAATCATAGAGAGAATTGGAGAAACAGAAACTCGCGACTAGTTAGAAAATAATTGCCATTCAAGTTGTGGATCTAATTACATAAGTTTAGCAAAAGAAAAGAATAGGATATATCTTATACCCATAGGGTTGCCAAGTATATGTATACTGTTTAAAAAACAGTATTATACTGTTTTTCACTACATATACTTTTTACTGTTAAACAAAAATAAAGTACACAAAATACTGTTTCCAGCATCAAAATACTTTAAAAAACTAGTGTTAGAGTTAGAACTCACACATTCTTTTTTTTTTAATGTGGTCCTCTTTCATTTTAATTTTAGTTATAAATAATTGTGATGTGATGAGGCATATATCGACGGTCCCTACGTATAAAACGACATGACGACCCGTAAAAAACATTTTTTATTTTATTGATTGTATATACCTAATTAAAAAGTAAGAAATTAACTCATTTGCCCAATAATAATATTCTTTCATTACTATATCGTAGTATAAGCAGACATGTCTGAAACGACATGTCGCTTTATACATAGTCGATGAAGTTTTGAAAAAAGAATAAATTACTAAGTTGTGCGAGAAGCTCTTAAGAATATGTATTTAACACATTAAATTCTGTTCATTTTTCTAAAATACTGTTTATTATTCTTCTCAGACCTCAATATACTTTATTTCTTGTAAAATAAAGTTGGCAAACCTACCCAGCCGAATTCTTTTTGACGAAGAGGTCACAAAGAATCTTGAACCACTTCAGCTCCGTAGAGATATTGGCTCACTAAGCATATTTTACCGTCTAAACCACGGAGAGTGCTCTAAAGAACTGTTTCCCTATACCCTTCCTCTCCTTTCCGCCACAGAACGTCACGTACAGGCTTGCGATATCACAAGTACACCATTGGGATCATTCCTTCCAGTGGCGGCTGGTGGGTTATCGAACTGGTCGTGCACTTGCTCACGAACTATTAAGTTTATAAATTATAATTTACTAGCGACCCGCCCCGGCTTCGCACGGGTGCAATGCTGATACTAAATGTACTACAGAAGGTCTTTGCGCTTTGTCCTATCCAGTCCTTCCCCAGTTATAGGCACACGCTGCCGGCTCCGCGGCCGGTACCGCCACAGCCGTTATGTCCCTGCATTTTAAATGTGTAATATCTTCTAAACTATTCATTTAAATTACATGCTGTGAAGGGCCATATTGATCTATATTAAATGCGCAATGTATTTAAGGTACTTAATTGGATAAGGATTAATTCTGTATTGCTTAAAATCGCTTCGTAAATAAGGCATTATTTCTTGTAAAAAGCAAAGGATAAAATAACGGTTATTGTGTGTTACCACTAAGAGATAGACATATACCATCGCGAACTTTTTTGTAGATCATTTTAAGGTGAACAATACTGTACTACATTATTTTGATCTATCTCGTTGGGTTCAGCCAGCGTTTGCAATGAAAGAGCAAAAAAATGTGCTTATTTACGACATCACATTAGAAACCTCTAAATTATCAGTGTTTTTCTACTATGTTATGCATATATTATACATATAAACTTTCCAGTTGAATCACTCTATCTATTAAAAAAAACCGCATCATAATCCGTTGCGTAGTTTCAAAGATTTAAGCATACAAAGGGACATAGGGACAGAGAAAGCGACTTTGTTTTATACTATGTAGTGATAACAAAACAATATTTACATAAAATATGTTAATTTTTTATTTTTATATTGTATATTATTGAACATAATGAAAGTAACTTACTAACAACTAAGAATATACAATTATAATAAAAACTAAATATGAATCTATATATATACGATTATTATTAGATATTGACGAGCTCGGTGGTCGAATGGTTAGCTATGGCCGACTCCGAGGTCGCGGGTTCGATTCCCGTACAAGACAAACATTTGTGTGCATGAACATGTTTGTTTGTCTTGGTCCGGGTGTTTTCTATGTATATTATATGTATGTATTTACAAAAAAATATATATTTAAGTACATTTATCAGTTGTCTAGTACCCATAACACAAGCTTTGCGCTTAATTTGGGACTAGATGGCGCTGTGTAAATTGTCCAGAAATATTTATTAATTTATATAAAAGCGAAATATCACTCGCTGATTAATCACGAAATGTCAGAAACTGTAACACCTACAAACATGGCAAATGATTTGGCAGGTAGGTTCCTTATACGGTGTAGACATCCGCTAAGAACGGATTTTATGAAACTCCACCCCAAAGGGGGTAAAACGGGGGTTGGAAGTTTGTATGAAAGTTCTATGATTTTGAAGCAAGAGACTTGAAATTTTAAATGTATGCTCTATAGATGGTGTGGAGGTGTACTAATAGTGTATCTTTAGAAATCAACCCCTTTATGGGATTAAAACGGGGGTTGGAAGTTTGTATGAAAGTCCAATGTTATTAAAATTAAAGTAATTGCAGAAGGATGACGAGCTCGGTGGCGTAGCGGCCAATGATGCGGCTTCGACACCAACGCTCGTGGGTTCGATTCCCACATAGGACAAACATTAAAATTTGTGTGCATGAACATGTCTGTTTGTCTTTGTCTGGGTGTTTTCTATGTATCATAAGTATGTATTTACAAAAAAAAAATGTATTTACGTATGTTTATCAGTTGTCTAGTACCCATAACACAAGCTTCGCTTACTTTGGGGCTAGATGGCGCTGTGTAATTTGTCTGACAATATATATTTATTATTATTATTTATTATAAGAATTATTGAAAACAACTACATACTTACTATTATAAGGAGGGATTTTTTTATTATAACAATAAAAAGTATTTTAGGTTTTACAGAGAGGTTTTGAAAAACTAATATCCGTCGACTTCATTGATTCTAAAAAATTCGTCTAGGTATTTAACTTTTGAATATAATTAAAAATTATGTGCAAATAACTAACTCCACGCGTGCGAAGTCGAGGGCGCCCGCTATTTTTTATTATTTTCTAAACATTAAATCAATGAGACAACATTTTTCTGAAGAGAAATGTTCAATCACCTTTTTATTAAAATCGGGTATTGTTTCTATTTTTTTTTTTTTCAATACTGAGCACAGGCTGCCGTCCCCAACTATGCCAGACTATACTATCGGGTGCTCCCGGTAACCTTCGGTTCGCCCGTGCGGCGCACGTGAACGGACTCATTTCTTGGTACATTTCTATGAACTATCTTTTGTTTCACGCGTCAGGCATATTAGCTCGTCACCCATACAAGTTGTATTAGCAGTCCTCGTGCGCTCGCCGAAGCGCACGAGAATATTTCTTTACAGGGAAAATAAGTCTTAATAGTTTAGCAAAGCGCTTTACTTGTTTCGTCATAATTAGATATTTCATTAGTTGTAGTTTTTGTGTTTAAAAATAAATATTAATATGGAAATTTAAAAATAAACATGAAGTAATATTTTGTAATTTTTTAATTGGTGATTCAGCGCACTTAAGGTACAGCCGCCACTCATTCCTATACGTACTAAAAAGTTTGGTACTCTTATCTATGTCGCACCATTAAAAAGTGGAACGCGTTGCCGGCATATGTATTTCCTCATTCATACGCGTCGTTGCATATGTCAATCTAATCGATCACGCAAGTTAAGCAACTTCGAACTTAACCCCTCTATGGATGGGTTTAAATCTCCAGTTCCTCCGTGCTTCGGAGGGCACGTTAAACTGTCGATCCCTGTTGTTGTTATTAGACGACAGTCGTTAAGCCAAGTCAATGGTTTTTGGGCGGCTTGAAAACATTGGCCAGCGTGGTGGCGTACGCTCTAAGCCCCTTTGATTGAGGGGTGGCCCGTATCCCAGCAGTGGGATGAATAAAGGTTGACAACGATTCAAGCAAGAAATAAATCAAATGAGTTAAGATGACGCCATGCCGATTTAGAAGGCAGGGATCTGAATGCTTCTCAGCAATTACAAACCATACGAATGTAATTTTTGACTACCTGTCAGGGGCGCCGGCTTTTAGAAAACCTCATGGGTGCTCATGCTCATTTGATGACTCTAAAAAGTGACGAAGTGTGAAAAGAGAAATGCACACTGATCGACCGACAAATAAGTTAATGTCCTACTTACTCGTATATACTGCGTACTCTAAACAACGGGTCGTCGGGTAATAAAAAACACCTATGATCCCTAAATGGCTAACTACTGATCAGTTTCTTGATGCCTATTCTCAGGGGTGCTCGGCACCCACTGTCTATTTCTCATGGGTGCTCGAGCCCCCGAGCACCCACTACAACTACATTTTGTCAGTTGCCGTTACACAAATTGTTACTTTTATGACGAAAAAAAATGCATTGTGAGAGATGGCCATTTATGGGAGGGAAGCAGGAGAGTGGGGAGGAAAAATAAAATTGATTACTGAAATAAATTCCTTCATAGGCAATTTGATCTACACTACTTTGCGTGCTTCCGCCACCAATTAGTTCATGCAAACTACTGCCGGCCGACACCCACCCACTACCGTTAGTAGTTGCATGCGACTGCCGTGGCTGCTTTGGTCGTCTCTGCTCCAGCTGCTGTGGTCGTCTCGGAGAATCTCCAACATCTGAAACAGAAGATACATGCGACCGCCGCTGCCCCGACTGCTGAATGATTTACTGGACGAGAGACTCGCATCCCCCGTGATATAACCGGAAGGTTGGCACACGGGGCGCATTAGCTGTTAGGTATAGGGTGCGTGCCCCGACTGCCGTGGTCGTCTCTGCTACACGTGTTTCGCCTCTACGCGGGGCATCCTCAGGCGATCTGTAGATGTTGATCGTTAGAACAACACTAACATGGTTAGTGTTGTTCTAACCATCGTAGAGGCGAAACACGTGTAGATCAAATTGCCTGTAAATTTGACTTCCGCAAAATAACACCTGAATCAATTAACTATCTAAATTCCTTCATATTCATTTTAACACTTTTTCTATAAAAAAATAAAGTAGTACAATACTATCCATCCATCAAAGCTTTTCATTCAAGTTTGGAGGTAACACTGTACCATCACGGATCGCGGGAATTCCGCTCACCGCGCAAAACCACACATCTTTTAAAACTATGCCTTTTAACGCGCCACTCTTCTGTCGCTGCCGGCTCGAGCCATCACGGTCGACAATGCCTTACGCTTATCGAGTTCATTTGACAATTCATGAATATAATTGTTTCAGGTAATGCGCACATCATGGATGAGCCAAGTGGTTCCCAAGGCTTCGTCAGCCAAAGTATCTTGATCCCCGAATCGCCAGGCAGTCCCGACATCCTCGATCCTCCTTCTCCGGAACCTCAGGTTAGCTGGAACGACCCACAAGGCTCTAACACATTTAGCCAGGACACCAATGAAGCGAGTAATCAGTCAACTGCTACAGTACATTATGACGCTGACGGTTGGAGACCAGAACAACTTGAGGAGAATTCTAGCTCGGCACAACATCAGGTCAACGAAGACAGCAACTTAAATCCAGCTACGAGTATACAATCCATGAATGAGGAATCGAATAGTTTATCTTTACCAGAACCGGAACGAAATGAGGAATTTGAAGAACCGCCAGCCAAAATCAGGAAAATTACCTCTCCGAAAACCGATGACATGGATGGGGAGACCTGCCCTATATGCTTAGATTCCTGGGGAAACTCCGGAGAACACAGACTAGTAGCGTTGAAATGCGGGCATCTATTCGGTTCTCAATGCGTTGAGAGATGGTTAAAAGCACAACCAGTTAAAGACCGCACATGCCCGACTTGCAAAAGCAGAGCTACCATCAAAGACATAAGACACATTTACGCTCGCCGCCTAGTCGCAGCTGATACATGTCAAATAACAAGTTTACAGAAGCAGTTAGAATTGGTGCAAGCGGAGAAATGTAGAGCTGAGTTGGCGCTTCAGAAATCGGAAATAGCTCACAGAGCTTGCTTGTTGCAACTAGATGTATTGAGGAGTACGTTGATGAAGTCACACGTCAGTAAGGATCAACCTACGCGGAAAACCTGGAGGTTTGCATTGGAGAAAAATTTAGAAATTTGCAAAGATGGTGGTTGTAGAGTTATGACGTACAATTGCAGAACATACGAGTTTTATATTTCGCAGAAAAGCACGAATAATTTATTTCCCGGTTACGGGATAAGGAAAGTTAGTTGCGTTGACTACAAATTGGGACAGTTTGTCCATTTGCATCCGAAGCAGATAAGAGACATAACCTATTCGCAGCCGAGAGACTTGCTTCTTAGCGTGGGATTGGACAATACTGCCAGAATCGTCGAACGTGGTATACCAAACATTACAATTTCAACCGGAATGCCTTTATGGTCTTGTTCGTGGGATTACATGAGAAGCAATGAGTTTTATGTTGGAGGCGTCGGTGGGGTTATCCACCAGTATGACGTTAGAAATCCTAGTACTTATATCCAAAGGTTTATAGCTCCCGGAGACATGTCTCCGGTTATATCCTTAAGTTCTACGGAATACGGTTTACTTTCCTGCCAATTGAAGTCCAGCTGGTTATGGATGGGTAGTTCGAGACAGTGGGAGCCTAGAGCTTTGCCAATAGATGGTCCTTTCATGTCTTTATGCTACGATAATGAATCCCATCGAGCATTAATTTCTTGCAGAGCAAGTAATAACGCCGAGCGATCACGGTTGATCGTGTGTAAGTTAAAAGCGTCAGTGCCAAATGGAGAGGTGTTGTTTGATTTGGAGCAAACGATTAATGGGTCAGCTAGATCGAATCTGCTGTCTAGACCTACGTGGGTTAGGGTTACTGGTGCAAGTTGGGTTGCAGCGCACTCTGAAAGCGATTCAACGTTATATCTCCATGGCATGGATGGGTCTAGAACGATGTCTTTGCCGGCAGCAGAGCCTGCTTTGGACGTTTGTGCCGCTCAGCTGAACGGTGATACGGTGCTGGCAGCGCTATCAGAATCTCGACTTAGGTTATACAAAGCTGTGTCTACTAATTCATGATATCGACTTTACTAGTGAGTTTTGGATAATTTTTGTGATATTTTGTGTAAATACGTAATTAAGAATAATAAAATGTTTCAAGTGTTGAAGGGAATCTTTTTCTAAGTTTTTATCACACCCCGGACACTCTATATAAATATCGCGCCGGTAACTACTATATAATATTTGGGGTGTAAGTAGTTCATCAACATCATTGAACCAAAGCAAACTTCACCTGCACGCGGTGCACCCTGCTGACTGACAAACGAAGCTCTGGCAAAAAAAGAGGTGGGGAGCATTTTTTTTTTATATGTGGGGGGCAAGCGATCATGTGGGTCACCTGATGGAAAGCAATCACCACCGCCCATAGAAATCAGCAACACCAAAGGATCACCGATCCGTTGCCAGCCTTTTAAGGGACATATTGACTCTGTTCTTGAAGGCCCCCATGTCGAATTTATTTGGGAATACCGCTGCAGGCAGGTATCAAATCAAATAGCTCATCCGATCACTCCCCGTTATATAATTTATATAGAACGCAAAGAGATGCAACATCTCTGCGCGTAGATAGAGACTCCCAGCCGATCAGAAATCATTGGGTCACCGACGATTTGTACAGCTCTTCGTTGTATGCGGTCTAATGGAGCAAGTAAGTACTGGGGCGCACCAGCCCAGAGATGTGAACAGTATTCCCTATGAGGCCTAACTTGTGCTTTATACAGTTGAAGGCGATGCTGTAGTGTAAAATACCGTCTGGCTTTAGAGATGATACCAATTTTCCTAGAGGCTAATTTGGCCTTGCATTCAAAGTGACCACGGAACTGAACGTCACTCGATATCTCAACACCCAAGATACCGATGCTGGAGCATAATTGTAAGCTACCCGACTGGGGAATGTACCTCTACCTCACAGAATACCGCAGCCAAATAACAATTCCCTTGATGGTTGTTGTGTTCCTGTGAGTAAGTGAGGTCACCAGAAAGAATCCTGATGCTGCGCTGGCAGCGGAGCTGGCGGTGCTGTCGGCGCGCGATCGTTAATATGGCTACGGTAACCGCTTCACATCAGGAGAGCCTTATGCTTGTCTGCCACCCGACGTAGTATAAAAAAAAATATAAACAATGTCGTCTATTCATAGCGTTAAAGAAAGTGCATGCGTGCGGCGCCATACAAACTTTTCCAGATTTGTCTCAGAGGGGAGGTGAGGTCGACACGAGAGAACGGCAGGGTGTGGCCATACTATACGTAGTACTATTATACTGTGGTTGTTATGTAGGTATGTTAACACAAACCCAGTTTGAGGGTTCAACCATGTAGCGCAGACGGTGATCGCAGACGCGGATCCAGGGGGAATGGGGGCAATTCCCCTTCCCTGGTGCACACTGAAGCACCGCTTTTGGTTGTATTTATAATCCTGCTATTTGTTAATATAACTGCTATATGCTGAATAGTTGTCACAATAAAGTAGCTGGCAAGTTGGCCAAGACAACTATTTAAATAATAATAATTTAATTAGTTTGGTGTTATCAAAAAAATAGCTGAATTTCATCTGCAACGATGGACTGCTATGTCTAGTTTAGTAGTGTAATTACTTAATAGGTTGATGACGTTACACTGTGACTCACGCAGTAAAATATAAGATGCAAAAATTCGTCAGCAACACAAACCTTCCTGGTAGCTCAGTTGGAAGAGTACTCGACCGGTCATCGAGAGGTCGTGGGTTCAAATCCCACCTAGGGGAGCAGGTGAATTTTTCAAAAAATATTTATCTGGCAAGTTGGCCAAGACAACTATTTAAATAATAATAATTGTCACAGTACGTCATATAGTACTTATAAGCACATAGCAGTTTTTTCATACGATGGTTTGGTTCATTTACCAGTCGCTATTGTCGAAATGTATTTTTTTTTTAAATGCACATAGCAGATTTTGGTTTGACAACGACGATATTATGAGACATGGATGTTTTGAGACTTGACTATTTTGCAACTTGAACGTTTTGAGATTTAGATATTTTGCAACATGGAGGTTTCGACACTTGGATCTTATTAAATTTTAACGTTTTGCAACCATGTGCTTTTTCTGCAACTTGAACGTTAGGAAACTAAACCATAAACATATAAACGTGGTGTCATATTGAACGGTAAAAGTAAAACCATTTTTTTAGTACACAAATTTATTAAATAATAAAATTCATACAGTGTTAATTTACCATTCATTCCTTAAATATATATCTAAAATATAACATTTATATGCTAGCGAAACTACTATCACTTCCAAAACAGGCAACACAGTTGGGTGCATCTACAGATCAGCATAAAAAAATGATCCGGATATGGAACTATATGTGACGCGGTAGGAATAGATAGCTTCCATTCCCCCCCCCCCCCCCCCCCCCTTCCCTAAATTCCGTGTCATTTGTACATTTTCGTTATCGGGGTAAAAGACGAAGGGCGTAGAGAAACCTATGCGAATTATGCCACTGTGTAATTATAATTTAAATTGGAAATTCAGGCAACGCATTTAAACACCGAAAAATTACTTTTTTTTTTCAATAACCCTTCCAAGTAAACATTTGTAGTGCCTTTTAGGGTGAGGCCAAACTAGTGTAATTATGTGAGTTGCGAGTCGCATAATTCACGTCGTTTTCATATAAATGTACAGTGGCGACGCAAAATGTCTCCACCATTTGTATGAAACCGACCTGAATTACGCGACTCACAACTCACAAAATTACGCTCGTTTCGTCTCACCCTTATGCAAACCACGTAAGGTTCACAATTGGCCGTCTCCAATGTCAAATTACGTCATATCATCCATATATAGTAGTAATATCTATATATAGTAGTTACAATCAATTTTGAACCTTATACCTTTTGCATAAGACTCACTATAAATGTTAAAACGTGCATCAAACCAGTTAATACTTCAAAGGCAGATAAGGCTTTCCGAGAGGAAATACTAGGCAATAAAATTTATAGTTAACAAATTATATATTGGTCCAGTCATTCTTGCTCACTATATATATAACAGTAGATTTAAAACCATTCATTAGGCAGTAATCATCATTCATTCACAATTTTAAAAAGCTCTTATTTTTAATATTGCAGTCAATAAAAATCTCATTCAATTTCCGAATCATTCACTCATTCATTCAAAATTTTTAAAAGCTCATTCTATTATTATCCGAATAATAACTAAAAGTATAGAAATAATTTGAAATAAATCGAAAAGAATCCGGTACTTCACAGCTTTTATCGAGATTATTTTTGTAATAATTTTCACAAAAAGAAACAGACTCTAAACATTACTCTACATTTATGTATACAGGCTGATGATGATGATGATGATGATGAAAAAAATATGGGACCCATCTGGAAGTATACTCTTTCATATAAAAAAAGTTATTTTCAAATCGGTTTATAAATCACGGAGTAATGAAATAACTAACCTAACAGAGGGTAGATACAGAAATAAACTGTACCATAATAGAATACTTTTCAGACTTAAATAATTTTAAGTTAAAACCCGTTTGTCGTTAGAACGCGTTTTCCCTATTTAAAACTAGTTTTTACTAAACGCCGGTGTTAAAACTAGAAATAATTCTTAACAACTAGTTTTAACTGAAAATAAAGCATACTACTGACAAGTTCCAGTTATTCCTAGTAGTAACAACATTAGTCAAAATTAGTTTTAACTAGAGAAAACGCGTTTTTACGAAAAACAGGTTATAACTGTAACATATATAAGTATCATAGTTACTAGTTCAATTTCCTTTCCTTGCTACTTCCAATCCCTTTAGTTATTTTTCGGAACTGTTTACATTCAATTCCATTCACTCAAATCGTTCACTGGTTCATTCAAAGTGCTAATCACTGAAGTCTAGATCGGAATCGTCATCCTGTTTGGAGCGTATAGTTTTCTTGTGCTGTATATGTAATTTTTTTTGTCTGCGCGCCTCTGCCGGGGGCACGGTCAGGTCTCCAGAGTACTCTATGACGTCAGATCTGGGAACAAATACAATAAAACAATTATGCTATATATCCAATACTTCTAACTTCGTCTGCGTGAGACAGAGCGTGAAAGTAAAGCGTAAGGTAACCATTTTAAAGGTTAGTAGTAAGTCGATCTTAAAAGATAGACATATTTTTTTTTTCTTTATACTACGTCGGGTGGCAGACAAGCATACGGCCCGCCTGATGTGAAGCGGTTACCGTAGCCATATTAACGCTCGCAACATAAAATATCGCTCGCGCGCCGCCACCCCCGCTGCCATCGCAGCATCTCCTTCTTTTCTCTGGTGCCCTCACTCACTCGCAGGAACACAACAGCCCTCAAGTAGGCTTGCCAGATGGCCGGGAAATCCGGGATTGTCCCGGAATTTTGCATCTTGTCCCGTGTCCAGTAATTAGACCTTATTGTCCCGGATTCCGAAAACCTACTAGTTTTTAACTTTAAAATTTATAACTGGCATTAATTACCTACTAAGTATGTAGATACCTATCAAGTAAAAGTAAGTATTTGAAAATAAATGGTATTTTCCTTTTCAAATACAAATATAAATCCTTTGAAAATATAAATAAAAACAAGATACTTTTTACTATGGCCATGAGCCGACACCGTTGTCCTAGAATTGTCCCGGATTTAATAAGTTTCTATGTGGCAACCCTACCCTCAAGGGAACCGTTATTTGACTGCGGTATTCTGTGAGGTAGAGGTACATTCCCAAGTCGGGTAGCTCACAATTACGCTCCCTACTTCTATTTTCGCCAGAGCTTCGTTTGTCAGTCAGCAGGGTGCACCGCGTGCAGGTGAAGTTGGCTTTGGTTCAAAGATGTCGATGAACCACTTACACCCCAGAACCACTTACACCCCGTATATAGTCGCCGCATACTTCGCTGCAAGCATTAATGACACATATGTCTACTGTCATAAGGTTTATAACACTATGACATGAAAATGTTCGAGACTGGTCGAGACACGTTAATGACGTGTACCGAAGGGAAGTACATACATGTCCGAGGTCGCCTCGGAGTCAAATGATAAGGGGAGCCACTCCAACATATTTTATTTTATTGACAATTTTTTTTTTATTTCAGGTAGGTATTATGATTTAGCATTGACAAATACAAACTTCAAATTTTCACCCTTCTACGATCAGCCCCTAAATGTATATGGTAAAACAATGTTTACCGGCTCAGTTAGTTATTCTTATATCCAGCAGTGGGTAGATACAGGCTGATGATTGTCATTATTATTTTTTTATACTACGTCGGGTGTCAGGCAAGCATACGGCCCGCCTGATGTGAAATGAAATGAAAATTTATTATAATACTTAATCACTATATTACAAATGGCCGGAGACTCCTTTTAAGCTAACGATCGCTCGTGTTAGGAGTCTCCGCTCTCCCGAGGTTCTCTTTCATAGAAAGTGATTAATTTATATAATATATAAAATTCTCGTGTCACAGTTTTCGTTGCCATACTCCTCCGAAACGGCTTGACCGATTTTGATGAAATTTTTTGTGCTTATCCGGTATCTATGAGAATCGGCCAACATCTATTTTTCATCCCCCTAAATGTTAGGGGTAGTCTATTTTTTTTTTATTTATATGGCAAAACAACGTTTGCCGGGTCAGCTAGTTATTTAATAATTTTCTAAGTAATTTGAAAATAACTAAATCAATAAAAAGTGAAGCGGTTACTGTAGCCATATTAACGCTCGCAACATAAAATATCGCTCACGCGCCGCCATCTCTGCTGCCAACGCAGCATCTCCTTCCTTTCTGGTGACTTCACTCACTCGCAGGAACACAACATCAAGGGAATTGTTATTTGGCTGCGGTATTCTGTGAGGTGGAGGTACATTCCCCAATCGGGTAGCTTGCAATTACGCTCCCTACCTCTCTTTTCGCCGGAGCCTCATTTGTCAGCAGGGTGCACCACGTGCAGATGAGGTTGGTTTTCGTTTAAAGATGTTGATGAACTACTTACACCCCTTCCCCCTCAAATTCATTGTAACTCACCTAGCAATCCTCCACTCGAGGACTTCCGTGGTGAAGTCGTCGCAGTTCCCGAGGTCCGTGAAGCCGACGATGAAGTCCTTCGTCTTGTTCAGCTTCACCAGGCCGATGGTCGGTATCACTCGTATCTTCAAACGGGCTACAAATAACAACAAACAAATATTAACTTACGATTTGAAACATTTTTGACGAGCTGGTGGTCGAATAGTTACGCTGTAGCTTGGTAAGTGTTACCCATGAGCCAAAGCCAACATCACCTGCACATGACTCTGTAACTCTATTAATTTCTGACGTGAATATGTCTATAAAATTGCTTCCACAGGGAGGTAATTAAAAAAAACGAATGATAACAAAATCGGGGGATACAGTTAGGTGTTGCAGCTACACATCTATCCAGGGTCGGACTGGGCCGGTAGGGCCCGGGTGGCTGACAAGCCCGGGGCCCGACACTAGATGATGGTAGATGGTATATTATCCTACGGTTGCCGCAAGCCCCACAAGCCAGGCCCGTGGGGGCCCGCGCAGGCCGGGGCCCGGCTGGCAAATGCCACCTCGACTATATGGCCAGTCCGACGTTGCGTCTATCATCTCCATACAAAATTCAATCACACCACTGGATAGATGAAGAATCAAAGAATTTAATACGCTAAGTAAGGACTATGGAACATGGCGTGCGGGGGAGGGGGAAGCGCTGCCATTTTGAGATAATTTTAGTGCATATAACGTATTCACGTACAACACAGGGCCGTGTCCATGACACAGGCACCCCCCATTTTTTCCTGCGAGTGAGTGAGGTCACCAGGAACGAATAGACATTTTTACTGTGATAAATTTAAGATCTGGAGAGTCACACAGGCTACTTTTCCTTCCGGAAAGAAGTTTTATTAAAAAAAAGGCTAAACAGTTTTGGATTAAATTTAACACAAAAATAAACCTCCCCCCCCCCTTTTTGAAGAATCACATGCTGTAGCAGGTGCTTTTCATACCGATGACTAACTACTACTGTTACGTAATTGTTGACAAACAAGCAAACGACCCGCTGGATTTTCGATGGTAAGCAGAAATCCTTTTACGCCATTTTTTGCAAAACCCCATACAGTGGCCTCTGGGAGAAAACCTTGGCAGAGGATTGCTATTGGGCATAGCGTATTTTTTAAACTGCCCGACTGGCGAAGTAGTGCCGGAGTGAGGTCACCAGAAAGAAGGGAACGGATCGGCAACTCCTTGATGTTGCTGATCTCCATGTGCGGTGGTGATTGCTTACCATCAGGTGACCCACATGCTAGTTTACCCCTCTCTCTCTCTCTCTCTCTCGATAAAATACTCTCATTTAAAAAAAAGCTCGAAGTAGAAAACTACTCAGCAAACACAATAGGCTATTTTCCAATGTTTAAAAATTGTATAAATTATTTAACAATATCGTAAAATATCCAAAACTATAAAGATCTGCAAACTTTCATTCTAATATCTTCCGCCCGACTTGTTTTAGGGTCTATCAAAGTTTGGCGGGAAAGTCCATTTTAAAAATTATTAAAAAACAATATTACCATTGAAGAAGCAATAAAAAATACTATAACTTTTATTATGATACTAATTACATAAACGTAATATTTAACATAGCTGTCGTACAAATTTCTGATTTGATGCATACAAAATACAAACCTGTGACGTCATAACTCGGTAGCCTTTTGTATGGAGCACAGAAATAAAAAAGGACTAGAAATAACAAGTGGGCGTTACCCGCGTAGGTCAATATACTCCAATTTGGCATATCTCGATCGTCGCATATCTCAGTCGTCATTTGTCACAGCCGCGGAAACAATCATAGAAAAAAAATATAAAAATGCCTTCTTGTGCCATATTATCGTGTAAGAATAATAGTAGCAAAAATAATGTGTCTAATGGTGGCATTTCATACCATCGGTAAGTAATATTTCTCATTATTTTCATTATTTAATAGAATTTAAGCATATTCAATAAAATGCACAAACGCGAACAAACTAAAGTAACCTTTATGCGTTTAATTTTAAGGTCAAATTTCTAACGCACTCCACGTCTCTTGTTTAGAACATTCTAGCGTTAATCGATTAGTGATGTGACTCATGTATCGTCAGTATTTATTTACTTGATTATTTACTCCCATCACGATATTGAAACAGTATAATTTTTGAATTATGAAAAAATATTATATCATAATTATGAACATAATATAATAAATTGTAAGAAATGTTATAAATTATAAATAAATATAGGCAGGCATAAGAAACCAGCTGTAGCGCGAGGCTTCGCTCGCGTAGCACTTCGTTGTCACATATAAAGTATCCTATATATTAATCCAGACTATCTATATTTGTGCAAAATTTCATCTAGTCTGATCGAGTCACAAAGTTCTAAACATCCTCACAAACTGTCGCATTTATAATTATTAGTGTGAAGTATGATTTCACCTATCATCATCATATATCATCATAATTAATAAGTTTTTTCAAAAAAATATTTTTTGGGACAAGCTTCTACGGCAGCTTTTACGTTTATCATGCATTGTCATCCAAACAAACGTGTACTACCAAATTTCAGCTCAATCGGTTGAAAATCTGTCTCAAAATTAAGTTGCACCACCCGAATGCATTCCACCCGAACAAACATTGTTACATACTGACATACATACATTGTAAGTTGAAGAAAAGATTGTAAAAATATTCAATTTTATGGTACCAAAAATTATAATAGGTAGATATTCATTAATCCGGTAGCAGTACTCGGTGATACTTGGTGTTCCTCATTACTACATCACTTCGAAAAGTAGTGATATCGACATTCGTGCAGTACGGTCATTCAAATATCAGCCTTTAGTCAAGGACAGAAGTCATAATATTAAAATCAATATTAGTAGCGCCACCTTGCGTCGATTAGCTATACTGTTTAGAATCTGACAGAATAAGAAGTACAGCTATTGCTCACTAGTAGTAGTAGTAGTATGCTCACTAATTCGGGATTTAATTGTTTATGAACCGTGTCATAACTGCATAAGGTTGAATTTAAACTAACATATTTTTGTATATATGTCATTTTTTACAGTATTTTTAGACCAATCATAGCACAAACATGCATGTAGTAACACGTTAACATTTTGCTTTACATGTGTGAGTTTGGCGACAAAGGTTTTCTTACTAATAGGTCGTCATACGATTTCTACGTGTTTTTTTATTTCTGTGGTATGGAGCGTTTTCGGGAAAGTCTCAAATTGTGATTTTCAAATTAACACATCTCGAGAGATTTCTGTGCTATCGAAGTAATTCTTTCACCTATGGTTATATTATTATTGAGACGTCCCTACATATCAAACCGAAAAAAATATTAGTTAAATAGCCTATTCAACATTGGAGCCGAAGTGGTTAAATACAGTATGTAACCACTTCGGCTCCAATGTTGAATTCCCTGCCTATGGCGAACAGCGCGACTATAAAAAGAAGCCCTAAAATACTTACTCGTAAGGAACGGTGCCCGTTCAACGTCCAACTTGACGAACCTGGTCTCAACATGCTTCGATGCCAGGGTTTTCAAATGCATATCCACGATCTTGCACCTCTCCGTGCCGTTCTTGTAGAAGTGGCAGACCACATTCTCACTTTTGTTGCAAACGGTGAAGAATTCCTTCTCCCCATCTATTTCGGTGTATTCACCATGACCCTGAAGATATTAGTTAAGCAATGATCAGTGGTATAACTACAGAGTGGCAGAGCGGACAAAATGCCACGGGCCTCCGGACCAAGAGACCCCAGAGAGCTTAGTGCAAATACAGTTTTTTAAAGTTAGGCTATAAATATACAACATATAAAATTTTATATGTAGATCATCATCATCAGGTCATTTTAGTCTACACTACAGGAGTAGTGTAGTGTAGGCCGAATCCTCCTTCTGTCTACACTCCCCACGCTGGCCAAACGGGTTGGGGAGGCCTGATCGATGTTTTATAATGTATTTCCCTTAGTCGCCTTGTACGACATCCACGGGAAGAGACGGAGTGATTCTATTCTAGTCTGCCGGAAACGATACGGCCAATATGTAGATACATTATCATATTTCTTTAAGTTCTTAAAATAAAACTATAGATTTTTAACTAAAGATGTACAAAATACTTCTTTAATGTTGATTACTTAGCCACTTAGGGCCATCCATAAATTACGTCACACGTTAAGGGGGAGGGAGGGGGTCGATGAAGTGTGACATAGTGTGACAAGGGGGTGGGAGGGGTCCTAAATTTCGTGACGTTATATTTCAAAATCTATTATAATCTAAGTGTTAACGCGAACTTCGAACTATTAACGAAAAACTCAGAAACATTTGCAATTCTAGATGTAAATTTGCAAAATATGTGACGTCACACTAGGGAGGGGGGAGTCTCACAAATGTGACCAGTTGTGACAAGGACGGGGGAGGGGTCAAAAAATCATGAAATTCGAGTGACGTAATTTATGGATGGCCCCTTAGATGGTTTATTTTTTTTTAAATTATTTATTGATTTTGGTATCATAAACATTTGACATCATTTTGTATTATTATCTGACATAATTTTGTATTGAATTGAGACTAATATTATCTGTTTGAAATTGCTAATTGCTATCTACTCTGATTTTTGTATGCAACCAGCCAAACATGTAGAACAAAATATATTATATAACACCTGTATTCGTGCACTACACATGTTTGACAAAAATAAAAATATCTTGTATCTTGTATTTAGTTTTTTCTTTTTTTCGAATTACTTAGAAAGTTATTGAATAATAATTTAATCACTTTCCATGAAAGAGAACCTCGGGTGAGTGGAGACTCCTAATACAAGCAATTGTTAGCTTAAAAGGAGTCTCCGGCCATTTGTAATATAGTGATTAAGTGTTATAATAAATTTTCATTTCATTTCATTTCATTTATTAGAGGGCCCAATACCCTGAGGGCCCATCTGATGAATTTGTCACGGGGCCCTGATGGGATAGTTACGCCACTGGTAATGACGACTGTTTTTTGTCAAAGGATGGGGTGTAAGTGTTTCATTAACATCTTTGAACCAAAGCCAAACTCATCTGCACGTGGTGTGCACTGCTGACTGACAAACGAGGCTCTGGCGAAAAGAGAGGTAGTGCATAGAGTATATAATTAAGCTGCCCGACTGGGGAAGTACCTCCACCTCACAGAATACCGCAGCTAAATAACAATTCCCTTGAGGGTTGTTGTGTTTCTGCGAGTGAGTGAGGTCACCAGAAAGGAAGGAATGAGTATAGCCCCCCCCCCCCCCATATAAAAAAGAGAGGTAGGATGGCTTAGCACATGTAGCAAGCTGTCCGACTGAGGAAGTACCGGCGCTGTGTAATTTGTCTGACAATATTTATTTATTTATCTCCCAGAATATCCCAGCTAAATAGCAATTCCTTCGAGGGTTGTTGTGTTCGTGCGAGTGAGTGAAGTTACCAGGAAGGAATGGAGACAAATCAAAGATCATAAAAATCGCTCCAACAGTTATTGAGTGATAAATGGTGTAGTTTTTTTTTTATATTATTATATAGATATGGTGGTTTTCTTTAATACAACCAAGGTGGCAAACAAGCATACGAACTGCCTGATGGTAAGCAGTCATCGCAGCCTCCATAGGCTGCGATGACTGCTACCATCAGGCATGGCGAGTATCCATATACTCGCCATTCCAGAGGTAAAAACCTCTTCACGACTTTGTAGAAGAATCCCCCATGCTGCAGTCTCTTGGGAATGCAACTAAATGATACAAGATGTTCTTACATTAGCTATCCATTCCTGCTTCTTCTTCGCCCGTAGTTTCAGCTCGTTAAGTCGCTGTTGTCTGATCGCCTCCAAATCGCCGCTGTCTAGCGCATCAAGACTGAAAAACAAGGCTGTTTTCAAAAACGTGACGGGGGACACCACATATTCCCACATTTCCCACCACTGTGTCTCCTGTGTACCCAGGATTAACAGCGGCGACCGCCAAAAAAGGCAATGAACAGTGAAGTCCATTGCAGCTCGGGGGTAAAACTACGGCTGCCTTGGAACTCACAACGAATTTAATCAGAAGAAATTAGTAGAAGTAACAAACTTTTGGAATTTGACTTCCCCTCTTAGCGATGTGAGAGACAGCAATATGGCAAATAAGGCATTAAAAGCCTAAAGAATTGAAAGAATGAATGAAACATTTATTTGTATCTCCAGCACAAAAATAATTAATTATTGGAAATAAATAAATATTTCTGGACAATTCACACAGCGCCATCTTTTTCCAAATTAAGCGCATTTTTTTTTTTTTTTTTTTATACTACCTCTGGTGGCAGACAAGCATACGGCCCGCCTGATGCAAAGCGGTTACCGTAGCCATATTAACGCTTGCAACATATAATATTGCTCGCGCGCCGCCACCCCCGCTGCCAACGCAGCATCTCCTTCCTTTCTTTCTGGTGACCTCACTCACTCGCAGGAACACAACAACCCTCAAGGGAATTGTTATTTGGCTACGGTATTCTGTGAAGTGGAGGTACATTCCCCAGTCGGGTAGCTTACAATTACGCTCCCTACCTCTCTTTTCGCCAGAGCTTCGTTTGTCAGTCAGCAGGGTGCACCGCGTGCAGGTGAAGTTGGCTTTGGTTCAAAAATCTTGATGAACCACTTACACCCCTAATTCAATTCTTGTACTCTGGGTATTAGACAAATGTACTTGAGTAAATATATTACAAACAAAAATGTATTTAAATATAATATCAGTTACGCAGTGCTTCTAGTACAAGCTTTGTTTAGTTTGGGACTAGATGGCACTGTGTAATTGTTCCAGGAATATTTATTTATTTACTATTCTCGGTACTCTTTGTCTATTAAAGTTAAAATCTGTGTATACTCTGCTAGTGTCATGGCTGTATGTACTAAAATAAATAAAAATTACCGCTCAATTTCATTGTCCAGCTGCTTCTCCACATTGCTGGCCACTTGCTGGAGCACTTGATCCATTTCTGGCTACACCTGGAACCAAACACCCAATATCTTAATAACCTAACAATATCCCAATAAGAAAATTGTTAAGGAAGATGCAGCGGTGGTAGGGGCGCGCGAGCGATTTTATATGTTGCGAGCTTTAATATGGCTACAGTAACCGCTTCACATCAGGCGGGCCGTATGCTTGTCTGCCACCCGACGTAGTATAAAAAAAATAATTGATTTCTAGCACATTTATTATCTATACACCAGCTGACCTGACAGACTCTTAAGAAAATGATTACATCATAATTTTAACAAAAAACTGGCATTATTAGAATATGGCATTTATACAATCTGACTATTGTAGAAACTGGCGTTTTAAACTCATCTGACATTTCCAGAATCTGACATTTGTAGACTACTCTGCATACCATGAAGGGTGATTGTTGAAAACTATTGGTCATTCTCCACAAGCAACACTATACATTATACCCATTTGCAATACTGCAGCACGTACACAGCAAGGCTCTTAATTAAGTATTCAAAGATGACTGTAAATGTTAAAACTATTGCTTGTTTGTAAAAACTTTATTGTAATACAGCATAACAAATAGGTATGTGCAAAAAATATGTTGTACAATGGTGGACATATCCCATCAGGGATCTCTTCCAGTCAACCCTGGAATGCTCACAGGAGTTTATTAATTTTGCAAGGCACATGAAAGCACTGTACAATATCTCTTTACAAATATTTTTGTTATGAACATACAAATGTACAATACATAGTATACATTAATAATACACAATACAGTACATAAAAATTAAAATCAAATCAAAATATCTTTATTCCTTGGACTTTATAAAGCACTTAGAAATGTCATACAAATTTAATATAAGAACATGTATAAATCATTACTACTCTAGATCCGCAGAGCTTAGATTCAATTTCATCACACTATCTTGAATGTGAAAGTGAATTTAAGTGCCAGTTCCGGCGACGGGGCTTCTTGAGAAGAACTGGCAAGAAACTCAAGGCCGACTCTTTTAATTGCCAATATTGTTACATTAAATACAAATACAAACATTAACATAACATAACAAGAGCAATTCATTTCCAAATACTTTTATCATTTATGTAATCTGAGATACAATAGTAAGCCTTTTGAGATAGTCTAGTTTAGTAATAAATACTAGTTTAATATAGATCTTTAGCTTGAAGTGTTTTCAGTTTAGAGCAGTCATACTAAACCTGCGGCCCACGGGCCACTTACTGCCCGCTGAGCTTTTTAGAATGGCCTGGTAAATAAAAATAGAAAATACTGGTACGTAAAATTTTAACATAAGTGGTCCACGTGAAATAGCTGTTATACGGTTTGTGGTGCCAGTAAAGAAAAACCTTGAATCTGGCTGGTTTGGTTTTGCAATTTAGACTTGAAAAACTGGATTGTTTGGGACTATTGATTAATGTGTGAGCCTCAAGTATCAAATAAATGCGTTATCTATCTATATATCTATCATCATCAGGTCCATTTTAGTCTCCACTACAGGAGCACTATCCTCTCTCGTCCGTCCCAGACAGAAGGAGGATTCGGCCTACACTCCCCACGCTGGCCAGACGGGTTGGGGCCTGAGCGATGTTTTATAATGTATTTCCCTTAGTCGCCTTGTACGACATCCACGGGAAGAGACGGAGTGATTCTATTCTAGTCTGCCGGAAACCACAGGGCCATCTATACATATATCTATCTCCCTTAGTAAACAATCTACTAGTTTTTATACTACAACAGGTGGCACAACAAACATATGGTCCGCCTGGCTTGAAGCAATTATTGCAGCTATACTAACACTCTGATACTGGAAGTGGAAGAGTCTGCCCTTGTATACTTTTTTTCTGAACAACTACGACATGGGTGCCTTCAAGAACAGAGTTTTCATTTTCCTTAAAAGGCTGGCAAAGGATCGGCGACCCCTTGGTGTCGCTGGTCTCCATGGGCGGTGGTGATTACTTTCCACCAGGCGACCCACATGCTTGTTTGCCTTCCTCTCACTTAAAAAAAAACACTACTCTCGCAACATGAAATATTGCTCACGCACCAGCACCCCTGCAGCAGCTTCTTCCTTTCTGTTGACCTCACATACTTGTAGGAATACAACAACACTCAAGTGCAGCAACTCCTCGCTTTCGGGTGACCTCAAGCACTCACAGGTAGATAATAACCCCCAAGAGAATTGTTATTCGTCTGAGGAATACTGTGAGGTGGAGATACTTCGCCAGCCAGGCAGCTTACGCTGTACCCTACTGCTCTTTTGCCAAAGCCACTTTCATTAGTCGGCAGGTTGCACCACGTGCATGTGAGGTTGGATATGGCTCTAAAGATACAGTGAGCCGCATACACAGTATACACCAAAACTTCAAGTACCTAATAGCAAAACCAATAATACAAAATTTGTCAATGTCAGAATTTAGATACAGGCGGTCAGAGGGTCGCCTTAACCACACTAGCAAGCCATTACTTTATATAAATGTAGTTATTATACACTCACAAAGCCATTATATCGCAGAGTTATGTACTAAGCATGGTCACCTACTTGTTTATATCGACTGTGGAAACCAATGATATTATATGTTACTATCGTAACAAACAATAAGAAACATTAACATTGGCGAGAACTTCAAGAACGCCACAAAGAAGAATTGAATTGAACCTAGGGCTTATAACTAGGAACGGCAAATTTGGTACAAAGGGAAACAGCCCCGATTCCCAAACAAGACAAACTTTTGTGTAAGTGATTATGGAATCACCGGGAAGTAATTCCAATTAAACTACGTCTCGACTCGAAATGTGTATACGCAAATATCGCCACACGGATCATGAAAGTCATTAATTATTAACAGTATGTACAGGTTATATTTTCCAAAACAAGGTCCAAAGCAATGACCTCATCAATCGCACATGTATTTTAATTATCAATTTATAAAAATACTACCTTTTCTTACGCTCCACAAATAATTTTAATTGTTGATAAACCACACAAATATTAAGTTACAGACTTTTTGTATTGTTTAATTCACTGCATTCATTATTTTTCCGAATACAAAATGCCGCGTTGGATGAATAGTTGAGAACAGCAACAAACAATTAAATTTATTTTAAAACTTCTTCTTCTGAGGCAGTGTTACCCTAGTCAAATTTATAAAATGTATTAAAATAATTACAAAAAATTACAAGACGCCATCTAATTCTATTATAAAAAATATTTATTCGACCTATTTGATCATTGAGGTTTCATCATCATCATCATCAGGTCATCATAGTCTCCATTACAGGAGCATGACCCTCTCTCGTCCGTTCCAGACAGGAGGACTTGGCCTACACTCCCCACGCTGGCCAGACGGGTTGGGGAAGCATTGAGGTTTATTGTGTAATAAAAAAATTGGTTGCCTGTAAAGTCGGTATACGGGCGAAAGTTTTACGTGACAACGACTTTGAGTGGTAAAATGTTTTCGAGTGGAAGGGACGCATGCCTTTCACTTTTTATGTCTGTCTCTCTCGCTCTTAGAAGGGACGCGTGCCTTTCACTCGCTCTCATTGTAAGCGCATAACGTGAGCCAGTTTCTTGAAGTGTCACCCGGCTAACCAATTTATAAGACGTTGTCACGTCAATAAAATAGTAAAATTATTACGTAGTAGTATTATGCATAATAGCAAATTATTTCTGATCAAGTTAACAAAACACGCGCCTTAGTTACCTCCCGATTCCCCAATCAATCACAATCGAATTTCTTTTAGATTCGAAATAAAAATATGTTTTTTCGCCCCAATTCGCTTGAAAAGTCAAAATTGGAATTTTTCGTCTTAAAATTAGGCCATAAGTAGTGTTTTTCATAGTAGGATTAGGTCTTTTGTATGATCACATGCTGGCCACTCTATATAACAGAACCGCGTCTGTTCTGTATACGTGCAAATTGAGGGTTGACTGCCTAACGAAGTAGGTACCTTGCGCTGTGAGGTATGCTATACTTTAAGTAAAATTGTAATAATAAATATAATGCGATTATGTATGAAACTGCATTAAATCCAGTTACATTACCGTGCTACCTTTGGTGCTACGCTAAATGTTTCACGCGAATTGTAATTGTTTATTTTTATGTTATTTTGCAAATTTGCATGCTTAGTGTCGTGGTTGTGTATTAAAAATATGGAATAAATAACAACGATTTCAACATATAATATGTCAAATTCATTATTAAAACTAGAAAACATAAATTGATATTGTAATAAAAAACCAAATAGTTTAATGAAAATGATTGAATAACGAACTACGAACGAAATTTCGTAATAGGCGGCGTTGCGTGTCAGCCCTTGCGATCGGTTCTATAATAGACTCAGAGGGAAGGTGAGGTCGCCTTGTGAGAGCGACGCCGAGTGGTCATACTGTACGTGGTACTTTATACTGTGGTCTGGTAGAATTTTATAATTATTTCATAGTACATTTTTGAATTTGAGAACGGTAACACTGCTTCAGAAGAAGAATCAGTGAAAGAAAAGAAAGAAAACATTTTTTTTTATTGAAATTACAATTTACGCTATTTATTATAATTCCGGGAATAGATAAAATTATATATGTATATATAGATAAAATTAAATAAATATTAAGAAAAATGTGTGTTTGTATTTTGAAGTTAGCTCAGCATAGCGAATGGAATAGCAAAAGTGTCGAAAATAACGAATGATAATGCCATTCGTCGTGGAAAAAGAAGGGTAAGGTCCAGCGAGCGCAGTACCTAATTCTTGTTAGCCTAGCCTGCCCGACAACTGCCCATTATGGAAGGAGAAAGAGTCCATCTTGGAGATGCCAGCTAATCCACAGCTACCTATGTATGTAGTTTGTTTATATTGCCAATTGTCAATTGAGTTCGCTCTGTTGTTTTTAGGAACATCCCGTTCACGATGGCATGCACATAAGGTAAGATGTTCACATCGTTGCGTTCTCTGAAGAACTATATTGGGGTTCCAGTGGCTCACCACTATTAGAGCCATAGCTAATCTTACCTGCACGTGATGCACCCTGCCTACTAGCAAAACGGTATTCTGTAAGGTGGAGGTACATTCCCCAGTCGGGTAGCTCACAATTACGCTCCCTACCTCTCTTTTCGCCAGAGCTTCGTTTGTCAGTCAGCAGGGTGCACCGCGTGCAGGTGAAGTTGACGTTCAAAGATCTTGATGAACCACTTACATCCCCAAATATGGGTCTTTAGTCGTTTCACACCGCAGCTGTTCGGACCGCGGTGCGAATCGCCCAACTGCTGATTTTGAATGGGGCCATTCACACCGCAGTAGTTGGAGTGGTGTGAAAAGCACAAGGTATTTTTTGTAATGGGTCGATTCGGACCACGGGGCGACACCAAGGATTCTAATTATTGATTTGTACAGATATACAAAAAGAGAACTGTTTTGTTCCCCACTGCGGTTCGAATCAGCCCATTACAAAAAGTTATTGGGCGATTCGCACCGCGGTGCAAAAGGTCTCATTCAAAATGAATTCTTGGGCAATTCGCACCGCGGTCCGAACAGCTCGCGGTGTGAATCGACTAAAGACCCCCAAATATTGCTTCTGCTCGCTCCAGTCAATTATGTACATTATGAATTGGTTATGTATGGATTCTAAATATCAGAAATAAATATTTTTATTTTATTTATTTACAACTCTTATTTTCAGATGTGATATCCTCTTTGGTGGATTGGAATGTTGAGGCAACACACTCATCAATGGATCAAGAACAAAAGTTATCAAGTGCGAGGCGAGCCTCGGACAGTAATTACTTCGTCCCAATAGACGTACGTCAGGTGAGTGTACTTTTAGATCTTTGTTATTCTGTATCTATAAAGTCAACCGTTAACCTAAGCATAACAATTCCCTTAAGGATTGTCGTTTCTACGAGTTAGAATCAAATCAAAATATCTTTATTCCTTGGACTTTTTATAAAGCACTTAGAAACGTCATACAAATTAAATATAAGAACATGTATCTAAATCATTACTACTCTATATCCGCAGACTTTAGATTCACTTTCATCACACTATCTTGAATGTGAAAGTGAAATTAAGCGCCAGTTCCGGCGACGGGGTTTAGGTCACGAATAAGATAGGAAGGCAACGGATCGGCGACCTCTTGGCGTTGCTGATGTTCATGGGCGGTAGTGATTGCTCTCCATCAAGTGATCCACATGCTGGTTTCCCCCCTCTCATATGGTCGTTAGATGACTGTCATTAAGCTGAGTGAGCCGCCTTTTGAAGGGAGGCACGTATCCTAGCAGATCCTAGGATTGATGTAAGAAATAATTCGACAAGAAATAAAAAGACGAGCTCTGTGGTCGAATGGTTAGCAATGGCCTTTTTAACTCCGAGGTTGTGGGTTCGAGTCCCGCACAAGACAAACATTTGTGTGCATGAACATGTCTGTTTGTCTTGGTCTGGGTGTTTTCTATGTATAATAAGTATGTATTTACAAAAAAAAAACGTATTTAAGTACATTTATCAGTTGTCTAGTACCCATAACACAAGCTTTGCGCTTAATTTGGGGTTAGATGGCGCTGTGTAAATTGTCCAGAAATATTTATTTATTTAATTAGTATGGGTTTCACCCTACACTTTCACCCCAATAACGAATATAATAGGTAGGGGAAAAAGTCTTTTCGCATTTTAGTATGTATGAACTTGTAATAAAATCTCTTTGGTTATACCATTTGTATCTGGCAGGTTTTGATATCTTTAAAAAGTTTAAATTTTAAAAAAGATAATTCCAAATTCAAATTAGGTAAATGTGTGATTTTCATTTGTTTTTTTTACTGTCAAGATGAGTGAATCTAATGAAGAAATTCGATTCATTTTAAAATTTTACTACAAAAAAAGTAAAAATGCAACGCAAGCTGCGAAAAAAATTTGTGACGTTTATGGATCTAGTGCAGTGTCTGTGAGAGTAGCACAAATTTGGTTTAAGCGTTTTCAATCAGGAAATTTTGTTGTGAAAGATGCACGTCGCTCTGGTCGCCCTGTTACGGATAAAATGGATGCCATTTTTGAAAAAGTGGAGCAAGATCAGCATATCAGTAGTTACGACGTAGCTGAAGAATTAGGAATTGACCACAAAACAGTTTTGGCGCATTTGAAAAAAGCTGGGTACACTAAAAAGCTCGATATTTGGGTGCCTCACGATCTCACTGAAAGAAACTTAATGAACCGTGTACTCATTTGCGATTCTTTACTACGATGTAATGAAAGCGAACCGTTTTTGAAGAAGCTTATAACTGGTGATGAAAAGTGGATCATGTACGACAAGAACGTGCGAAAAAGGTCGTGGTCAAAGGCCGGTCAGGCTTCACAGACTCTGGCAAAACCTGGGTTAACCCGCAATAAGGTGATGCTGTGTGTATGGTGGGATTGGAAGGGCATTATTCATTATGAGCTGTTACCGCCAGGCAGGACTATCGATTCTGAACTCTACTGTGAACAACTGATGAGATTTAAGCAAAAAGTTGAGAGAAAGCGGCCGGAATTAATTAACAGAAGGGGTGTGATTTTTCATCATGATAACGCTAGACCTCACACATCTTTAGCCACTCAGCAAAAATTAAGAGAGTTTGACTGGAAGGTGTTAATGCATCCGCCGTATAGTCCTGACCTTGCACCTTCTGATTTCCACCTGTTTCGGTCTCTTCAGAATTCTTTAGGCAATGTCAGGTTAACATCACGAGAAGACTGCCAAAACCACTTGTCGTGGTTTTTTGAACAGAAGTCCCAAAATTTCTTTAGTAATGGGATCATGTCTCTACCTACAAGATGGCAAAAAGTTATCGAACAAAATGGCACCTACATACTTTAGTTAAATGTAAATAAACTTTAGTAAAAAATGTTTTGAATTTTCATATAAAATACGAAAAGACTTTTTCCCCAACCTAATATACAAATGACAGGAGAGGGGGGGGGGGGGGGGGGGGAGAAGTTACCCATTCCTACTCCTCCGCGCATGACGACTGCATGTATTTAAAAGAAAAGAAATATATATTTAATTACAACAAATATTTTTTGTAAGTACAGTACCCATAGTACAAGTTTTGCTTAGCTTAGTACTAGATGGCGCTGTGTAATTTGTTCAGGATAATTAAATTTATTTATTATATTCTCTCGTTTTTAGATAAAACAAGAAGTATTTACAATACACAATGAAACACAAAACGATGTCGTCAGTACAAATCCAACGGAGCTGAACAACTCTATTAAAACGGAGCATAAAGTAAGAGAAACGTTCAAAAATTAATGAATGTCATACAAAGAACTGGGCGGTGGTTATGTACACCATGGTGCAAAAACAAATTGGTTGTCTGTAAAGTCGGTTTACGGACGATAATTTTACGTGATAACCTCATAAGGGGCCATCCATAAATTACATCACACGAATTTGATGATTTTTTTACCCCTCACCCCGTCCTAGTCACAGCTGGTCACAATTGTGAGAGTAACACACACACACTAGGGAGGGGAGCTCCCTAGTGTGACGTCACATATTTTGCAAATTTACATGTTGAGTTCGTATTTTAACACTTACATTATAATACATTTTGAAATGTCACGTCACGAAATTTAGGACACCCCCCCCCCCCCCCCCCCCCCCACCTCCGTCACACCATATCACACTTCATCGACCCCCTCCCTCCCCCTTAACGTGTGACGTAATTTATGGATGGCCCCTAAGAAAACGTGGAATGTATATGTAATAATGGAGTGGAAGAGACATAGATGCGTCACAAGCCGAACGCTTAGCCCGATCGTGCCTCTTTATCGCTTGTTCCGCGCTCTCGCTGGCACGCTCGGCTCAGGCGGAACGTGACAATGAGTCATTCTTTTTCGTGTGTGCAGCTGGCGTTCATCGATTTATTAGACGTTATCACGTCAACAGGTCTTTAGCGACAAATGTGGTCACGTGATTTGAAGTTACCTACGTCAGCTTGACAACCGACTCGTGACGTAGTGTTGGCAATTTACGGGAATAACATACCTTGTGTTTTTCTACCATGATTATATATATATACATAGTTTTAATAATAAAAATGGAAAAATTCATCTCTTCCACCTCGATGAGATTTGAACATACGACCTCTCGATTACCAGTACAGGGCTATTCCAATTGAGCTACCAGGAAGGTTTGTTTTGTATTTGTATCAAAAGGTCAAATAAGCAAATACCATAATGCATTACCGTCATGAAAGTAAAATGACCTACTAGTATAATTTTAACAAAAGAAAAACCGACTCTAAACATTACTCTATATTTATGTATGTAGATACAGGATGATGATGATGACAAAAAGATGGGACCAATCTGGAAGTATACTCTTTTAAATAAAAAATAAAAAATTCAAATCGGTTTATAAATCACGGATTAATTAAATAACAAATAAGAAAAAAAAAATATAGCCGAAATGAGAACCTGCTTCTATTTTGGAGTCTGTTAAAAACTTCTGAAATCTATAAGAGTCATACTAGGAGAAAGTCTGAAATGAAAAAAGTAATGTTAGACAAAAGTTATGCTTGGCTATGCCTTATTGTACATTCAAGTGCATTTTTTAAATTACTCATTAAGTGTTGCCAATATAAATATTGAGAGATATTTACATTGCGAGCACCCAGCATAATCATCGTCTAGCTCTTTGTATGACATTGGTTCATTTTTAATGTTTTCCCTTAGATTGATAATGATACTTCGGCGGAGAATGTTATGTATGAAGATAGACGAAGAGTGGCAACTCTTCAGGTCGTACACATAGAAGAAGTGAAGATTGAAACAGAAGCTGATGACGAGGAATTAGCAGGTAGACACATATCTTGTTTATTTAGGGGTGTAAGTGGTTCATCAACATCTTTGAACCAAAGCCAACTTCACCTGCACGCGGTGCACCCTGCTGACTGACAAACGAAGCTCTGGCGAAAAGAGAGGTAGTTAGCGTAATTGTAAGCTACCCGACTGGGGAATGTACCTCCACCTCACAGAATACCGCAGCCAAATAACAATTCCCTTGAGGGTTGTTGTGTTCCTGCGAGTGAGTGAGGTCACAAGAAAGGAAGGAGATGCTGTGTTGGCAGCGACGGTGACGGCACGCGAGCGATATTTTATGTTGCGAGCGTTAATATGGTAACCGCTTCACATCAGGCGGGCCGTATGCTTATCTGCCACCCGACATAGTATAAAAAAAAAGTGAAATTCATTGTGTCACTACTATTCGTATATCAGTAAACAAATCAATAAACTTTCGCGACGAAAAGTGAGCCCAATCAATTTGACAGTTTTTTGAACTTGATATAAACTTCTGAACGCGCCCATAAATATTTGACAACCAATAAATATGTCAATCATTTTTATTGGTTGTTTTCTGACGAGCTCGGAGGCGTAGCAGTCACTGACGCGGCTTCGACACCAACGCTCGTGGGTTCGATTCCCACACAGAACAAACATTTGTGTGCATGAACATGTCTGTTTGTCTTGGTCTGGGTGTTTTCTATGTATCCTAAGTATGTATTTACAAAAAAAATATAGTTATTTGTTATGCAAGGCTGCAAAGTTAATTTTTGGCGCGAGTACCTTGTATTGAAACCTGAGCAAGCGAAGGATTCTAGGATTGAGCCACGAGCGAAGCGAGTGGTTCAAATATAGAATCCTGAGCGTAGCGAGGGTTTCAAAGGTACGAGACGCTAAATAACTTTGCTGCCGAGCGCAACACACAACTTTTCACCTCACTAAAGCGAGGAAAATGTTAGGTGCAAGAAAAACAGTTTTAATAAATATTAAATTACTGTTTATTTATTTCAAAAATTAAAAGTAAAATTACTACAATTGGTAATATTGAAAGTTAAATTTTTTTTTGGAACTGATATGTTTGTGTTTGTAACTTGTGTACTGTTACTAGGTAAATTATTTGGCAAATTTGCGGAACACTGCTCAATTTCATTGGATTCCATTGTGAATGTCTTGCAGAGGATATAAACTATTACGAAACCAATGAGGTTCTATATATATGTAATTTATTGTACGAAACCTTTATTGAATAAAAATATTCGAATTTTAAAAACACTTTCCACGCTAGCGGATAAAGTGCGATTTTCCACGCAGATTTCGAATGATAAACAGAGCTTTTACGAGCTAGTGAGGTGAAATTGTTATTTGTTATGCAAGGCTGCAAAGTTAATTTTTGGCGCGAGTACCTTGTATTGAAACCTGAGCAAGCGAAGGATTTAGGATTGAGCCACGAGCGAAGCGAGTGGTTCAAATATAGAATCCTGAGCGTAGCGAGGGTTTCAAAGGTACGAGACGCTAAATAACTTTGCTGCCGAGCGCAACACACAACTTTTCACCTCACTAAAGCGAGGAAAATGTTAGGTGCAAGAAAAACAGTTTTAATAAATAATCATCAATGGACTGGCTGCAGAGAATATAAACTATTACGAAACCAATGAGGTTCTATATATACGTAATTTATTGTACGAAACCTTTATTGAATAAAAATATTCGAATTTTAAAAACACTTTCCACGCTAGCGGATAAAGTGCGATTTTCCACGCAGATTTCGAATGATAAACAGAGCTTTTACGAGCTAGTGAGGTGAAAAATGTATTTACGTATGTTTATCAGTTGTCTAGTACCCATAACACAAGCTTCGCTTATTTTGGGGATAGATGACGCCGTGTAATTTGTCTGACAATATTTATTATTAAATATTGATTTTTCAACTGACACTATTTGTATGGGAAAATGATTTTTCTTTTATTTTATTTTTTCGTCAATTTTCCAATGCAGGCGCTGCTCCGGCTGAGAAATTTAAGTATACACACGCGGGAAAGATACAAGATGGCAGTACACTGATACCAGACGGAAAGAATCTGGAAAAATCAAGAACAGTTGTAGAACAGACGACAAGTGAAGCTAAATTTCGTTACGATCATAATTTAAAGGTATTGGTGAGTGACTTAGAAGCTCACACTAGTGAGAAGCCTTATGAATGCGAGATATGTAAAGTTAGATTCATTACGAAGAGGAACTTAAATCTTCATTTAAGAAATCACACTGGTGACGAACGTTATGAATGTAAGATATGTAAAGTTAGATTTCATCATAAAAGTTCTTTAAATACGCACATAAGGATTCACACCGGTGAGAAACCTTATGAATGTGAAATTTGTAATGTTAGGTTTTATCATAAGGGACATTTAAATCAACACTCAAGAATTCACACTGGTGAGAAACCATATGAGTGTAAAATATGTAAAGTTAGATTTAAGTACACGAGTACTTTAAATACACATTTGAAGATACACACCGGTGAAAAGCCTTATGAATGTGATATATGTAAATTTAGATTTAGTGAGAAAAATAACTTAAGAAAACATTTAAGGCTCCACACTGGTGAGAAACCTTATAAATGTGAGATATGTAAAAGTAGATTTAAAATGAAGGGCAATTTAAAGACACACTTGAGGGTTCACACTGGCGAAAAACTTATTGAGTGTGAGATATGTAAAGTTAGATTTACCCATACGAATACTTTACGGAATCACTTGAGAGTTCATACTGGTGAGAAACCCTTTGAATGTAAGATATGTAAATTTAGGTTTACTGGAAAACATAATTTAAAAACACACTTAAAAATTCACACCGGTGAAAAACCTTATGAGTGTAATATATGTAAATTTAAATTTAGCGAGAAAAATAACTTAAAGAAGCATTTAAGTCTTCACACTGGTGAGAAACCTTATGAATGTGAAGTATGTAAAATTAGATTTCAAATGAAGGGCAATTTAAAGACACACTTAAGAATCCACACTAGTGCAAAACCTATTGAATGTGAGATATGTAAAATTAAATTTACTCACAAGAATACCTTGCGGAATCACTTAAGGATGCATACTGGTGAGACACCTTTTGAATGTGAAATATGTAAAGTTAGGTTTACTGGAAAGCGTAGTTTAAAAACGCACTTAAAAATTCACACTGGCGACTGATCACGAGTACGGGGGGTCTTTGACCGATTGTTATGGTCCTTCGTGCTCGGTGACACTCCAGACACTCCGTCGCACGGGTGGATCGACTCCATACAAAGGGCCGGACAAAGGACACTAAAAATAAAATTTCCCGTATTTTCAATAAAGAATGTTACCAATATGAAGCTTAAACATTGTTTACGTCGAAAGTGTTAATATACATTTCGTATAACCTCAATTTTAGACGATATTTATTTACAAACGATTTCTTTGTATGGGAAAAAAAAAAAAAAAATATTTCTCGTGTTTTACTCATGTTTACATCTTATAGCTGGTATTGTGTCTTCCAGCATAGTATTACCTACAATTCCTTAAAACCTACTTGGGGGGGGGGGGCTCCCCCCTCCCCCCCTCTGAGATATGGGACGAAATATATTTTAATATTGTTTTTGACAATAATGGCTGTTTACTAACCATACTATCAAGACTTGTAAACGGACTTTTACTGATATTTCTGTTAAAATTTTATCGTTCTTATCCGGACAGCATTTCTTATTCTCATTCCGCAGTTCAAAGTAGGATATTTTGTTATACCCTCTCTTATGTGAATTTCCTTAGAATGTTGTATCGTCAATTGGATAGTTTCATTACCACGCACAATGCTAATGCTTTTATTGCTGAAACTTCTGTTATTGAATTATATCTATTAACGATTTTTTAAAATATATAACTGCTTCCGGATTCTCGAGCATAATTACTACTTCAGCAACTTCTCGGTTCCCAGTAGACTGAACTGCTGAACTGCAGCAACTGCTGCCAATGGTAGTTCTTTAGCTTCACTCTTTGTACGTACTCGAATACACTCTGAAATACGTCTCCGCTTTTGACGATCACTAAGTCTTCAAAATGTTTTCGATTCGTTTTTTGGGTTAATGCATGTAGCATTAACTTTTAACACATTCGTTCCTTCTTGTCTCCTCTTCTTCTTCAATTAGTTCGGAGTGCTAAATTGGGATCAATGGTTCGTCACTGGTCCCTGGAATTTATATATTTTGTTCACTGAACTGTGGCCATATGATATCAGATTCAAGCCAGGACGAATACTTCTTCAGAAATTTCTCGGAACAGTTCTTTGAATTTCACCATTTTGAATGAATCCGATAGCAGAACAAACCACACCTTTTTTGTAGATATTTTAATCACTGTCATTTAAGTTCAGCACCAAATTCGATTTTACAATAGTAAACAAATACGGGGTTTTCTTTTTGATATTGATGGGTTTCGAGTTAAAAGCCATTTGCGTCCAGCCATTCTCGTAGACATATTGAACGAGTGCTTGATTCTTGATTCAACCTCTCACAAAATAAAAAGGCTTGTTTTAGGATAAATTTAGGTGTAAGTGGTACACCCAGTTTTCCAAAACGTTTAATTTGCTGCGATAAGTCTCATTCTAATTGTTTTGTGAGAACAATTGTCTGGCCAATACTTTTAGTACTGTTACCGCTTAGTAAATGGTTTCTAAGGGTGCGTCTTGGTATATTGAATTTTAACGCTGCAGCATTTCTATTAAGTTAATTATTTTGTACTGCTTCCATGGCACGTTTTAAACTATCTTCATCCCATGTACTACCTCTTTTTCTTATAGGTTCTGACATTCTGGAAATCTGTAATTATACGTATAAAATTTAATGATCTGTTTAATTATCGACTTATTCTTAAAGCTACATTTACAAACATAACCTTTCCAAGAAAGATAGTATTACAGATATATTATATCTGTAATACTTTTTTTTTATATACTACGTCGGGTGGCAGACAAGCATACAGCCCACCTGATGTGAAGCGGTTACCGTAGCCATATTAACGCTTGCAACATAAAATATCGCTCGCGCGCTGCCACCCCCGCTGCCAACCAACCAATAATAATGCCATAATCCAACTTTGAAACGCTATACTGAAGAGTACCTAACTAGGCCGGATTCTAGCCCACGGGGCCGAAATCGAGGTTGAGTGGAGCGAGTAGATTCGCTGAGTGTATGTTTTCCATTGATTTCAATGGACAATGTATTTGATGATCATTCCTGAAGGACATGATCGATCTTAATTTTTTTCGACATAAACCTCAAGCATGTTGAGGTCTTTAATTGTGACAAGTTTCATCAAAAATCGTTGTGTGCCTTATTTCGGCACTGCCCAGGTCTCAGATCTTGATTTTAACTAGACAAAAAATTTGTCGTTAATTTGTCCAAAGGAAAAAAATTGTCGCTCTCCCGTTAAAGAGCTATAAGGTTTTTTTTTAGCCCACTCGGGATCTATTAAACTACATAACATAGCGAAGATATGATTTTCCCCAGATTTAGTCGTCAATTTGTCGAATTCAGACACCAAGTATCAGAATTAGTCGACCTCCTGTTAAGAAGTTATAAATATTTTTTTGTGGCAGTGCCGAAATAAGGCACACAAAATCGTTTCATTGGTTTTGGAGCTCGTACGAGCATTCATTTCGAAGAATGGATTTTCGGTGTCTATAAGTGTTCCGATGGCTCCGCTCAAAAATGACCTGCGCAGGGCCTGTCGATTTACTTATGGTGTACATGCATATTTTTATAAAATTGTATAATTATTTAATAATAATCATAAAATACACAAAACTAGAATAAATGATCTTTCATTTTAATACCTTACGTCCGACTATTATGTGTTTTAAGAGAGGAAACGTATTTGTAAGCTGCCTGACGGGAAGTACCTCCACCTCACAGAATACCGCAGCCAAATAACCCTTGAGGGTTGTTGTGTTCCTGCGAGTGAGTGAGGTCACCAGGATGGAAAGAGTTGCTGAGTTGGCAGCGGGGGAGGCAGCGCGCGAGCGATATTTCATGTTGCGAGCGTTAAGGTGAAGTGAGTCCAGGAAACACGCTTATTGAAAGAATAGTTCTATTAAACTATTTCAATTTGGTTCCTAGAAATTTAACTATGAAATCTTAAGTCCTTTCTGCAGGGCACAAAGCTATTGAAAACACAATTAATAATTTTTGGCTCGATAGAAAAAAATCGCGAACTTACTCTCTAAATTTGCACTAAGTAAAAATTATAACTATTTAATACAATTTTTTTATAAGGAAATTATACCAAAATTTTCATAATTTTAATTACGAGAGCACTATGCTATTACTTTTAAAAATAAAATAATTTAAATAAAATTATTAAAAGAATAACGATTTGCGGTCGCGCACCCTCCCCGATTCTCGATCGCTCTCAACGTCAGTGCTCTAGGAGCTGCGTTCGAGGTAGGACCTGTGCCGCGCGTCCGTTCAACGCGTTGTCAATAAACACGTTGAAATAAACACAGTGTAGGAATATCAGTAAGACAACAAAACAACGATGATGATGATACATTTATTTTTTTACTGAGACCCGGTTTTCTTTTCTCATGCTAGATGTTTCTTTGGAAAACTTTATTATAAATCTTTCTTGGAATATCTGTAAACCCACATTGAAATTCGTTCAGTAGCGATTGAGTTTATCGCATACATGTAGGTACGCGATCATCGAAATCGGTTTGGCCGTTTAGGCGTCATAATTTTTATTTTTTATACTTCGTCGGGCCGTAAAAACATACGGCCCGCCTGATGTGAAATGGTTACCGTAGTTATAATAACGCTCGCAACTTAAAATATTGCTCGCGCACCGCCACTCCCGCTACCAACACAGCAACTCCTTCCTTTCTGGTGACCTCACTCACTGGCAGGAACACAACAACTCTCAAGATCTACACTACTTTGCGTGCTTCCGCCACCAACGTTTTTGGTGTAGGACACGACTTACGCTTAATATTTTTTTGGTGTATGAGCTAGGACGTTGGATCATTAATATTTTAGGGTGTAAGTGGTTCATCAACATCTTTAAACAAAAGCCAACTTCACCTGCGCGCTGTGTACCCTGCTGACTGACAAACGAAGCTCTGGCGAAAAGAGAGGTAGGAGCGTAATTGTAAGCTACCCGACTGGGGAATTACATCCACCTCACAGAATACCGCAGCCAAATAACAATTCTCTCAATCAATCATGAAATCAAATCAATATTTTTTTTTGTAAATACATACATACTAACTGTTACCCGTGGCTTCGCCCGCGTGGTCCAGGGAAGCTGCCATTAATTTGTGTATATTTTTTTCTTGTTGTCATTTTTTTACTTGATGGGATAAAAAGTAGCTTATGACACTCTCCAGACCGTAAACTATCCCCGTTAACAAAAATCATGTCGGTACTTAGGTTACTTTCGATGTAAAAGAAGGACAAATGATTACAAAGTTTATTTTTCCCATTGGATTAAGATGTTTTTCCGTGGTAAAAAGTAGCTTATGTCACTCTCCAGATCGTAAACTATCCCCATTAAAAAAATCACGTCCGTACTTAGGTTCGTGTTTGACGTGAAAGAAGGACAAATGATTAACTTTATTTTTTCCCGTGGAAATAAAATGTTTTTCCGGGATAAAGAGTAGCCTATGTCACTCTCCAGGCCTTAAACTATATCAAAAAAAAAACATGTAAATCCGTTTGTTACTTTTGACGTGAAAGAAGGACAAACTACCTTTTACCTATATTATGCTATAGTGATTTAATCTTAAAAGATAGGCATATGCGCAAATTTACGCAGCGCACGCAACGTAAGCCCTCAAAAGGAATATTTTTTTCCCGTTTTTAGGGTTCCGTACCTCAAAAGGAAAAACGGAACCCTTATAAGATCACTTTGTTGTCCGTCTGTCTGTCTGTCTGTCTGTCTGTCTGTCTGTCTGTCTGTCAAGAATTTCTATGTCGAGAATGCGTGGAGGTATCAAGCTGAAATTTGAACTGTATACTCAGGTCTATGGTCCCATGAAGTTGTAAAAAAATTAAACTGCTAAGTTTACGTAGAAAAAAGTTACGGCCGTTTATTCAGCAAAAAACGCATATTTCGACACACTCAAGGGAATCAAAACCTATAGGGTACTTCCCGTTGACCTAGAACTATGAAATTTGGCAACTAACATCATTATAGACTACAAGTACAGGAATAAATCTCAAAACTATACATTTGTAAATAGATCTTAAAAAATAGGGGGTCTATATTTTTTATAGGGTGTCGAAATTTCAAATTGAAAGTACTAGTTCAAATGGGGTATCATATGAAAGGGCTTGATGTACACATTGCAAAATATATTTTATTTTTTATTTTCGACGCATTATTTCTTATTTATAATGAAAAATATCAAATTTAATAATGATACTACGTACCTACGGAACCCTCGGCGAGTCCGACTCGCACTTGTCCGGTTTTTTATCGGTGCTCCGCTCCTATTGGTGTTAGCGTGATGTTATATAGCCTATATATAGCCTCCTTGAAATATAGGCTAACACTAAAATATTTTTTCAATTCGAACAAAGAAACAAACAAACTCTTCAGCTTTATAATATTAGTATAGATAATACATAGAAAACACCCAGACCAAGATAAACAGACATGTTCATGCACACAAATATTACTCGTATCTTGTGCGGGGATCGAACCCACGACCTCGGAATCAAACTGGACATGGTTAGCCATTGGACCACCGGGGTTGTCAAATATAAATACTGTTAATATCAATACCGCTGTATGCTCGGGCATAGTAGGATAGTAGCTAGGGACAGACGCGTGCTGTACGGCACATATCGATTCCTAGAAGGATGAAGAATAGTGTATGCTGGCGCGTGATAGTTAGTTAGTCTAAGTATGTACCTATTTTAATTTGACCAATAATAAATATAATTGAATATAAAAGAATTATTGAATAGTTTTCTTTTTATTTTGAATTCTTTACTTTTTCATAATATACCAAAACATCACTTGTTTGCATGTTGAATATAATATACTTCATTAATAAAAAAAATGTATTTTTACATGTGGTTTATTTATTTTCATATAATTATATTTCCAGTAAGTACTTTTAACTATTGTATTGACGGGTGTAGGTGTAATACTACACGGGTGTAGATAGTCGCTTCGCTATACTGTGGCGTCTCGGCAGCGATAACGCGCTTGTAAGCGAGTACCCCGCGCCGGCTCCTCTCAAGCCCCGCACCTCACCCCCTCGAAAACGGCCAAGCCCTGGACTCACGTCACCTTAATACCTAATAATAAAAAACCGAGACAAGTTCGGTGGTCGAATGGCTAGCAATGGCCACTGAGAGGTCGCGGGTTCGATCCCCGCACAAGACAAACATTTCGACGGTCCCTACGTATAAAGCGACATGTCAAAAATGGCAATTTTTTTTTATTGCATAAATTGCTATCGGTTGCCCATAAAAAACATTTTCTTTTTTATTTTATTGATTGTATATAATTTAAAAGTAAGAAATTAACTCATTTGTCCAATAATAATATTCTTTAATTACTATATCGTAGTATAAGCAGACATGTCTGAAATGACATGTCACTTTATACGTAGGGACCGTCGATTTGTGTGCATGAACATGTCTGTTTGTGTTGGTCGGGTAAGTTGATTTTTTAAATTTTTTACTAAAAAATCCTATATCCGATATCCTTCATAATACCTATGAGAATATGTATACAAAGTTTCATGATGATCGGTTGAGTAGTGTCGGCGTGTAAGTTTAACAAACAAACTCACATTCACATTTATAATATTAAGTAGGGATGTTCTGGCAAATTGGCTGACATCACCTATTTAAATAATAATAATATAATTACTATCTACCTATTTTAATAAAAATAATAATAATATAATTGACGAGCTCGGTGGCGTAGCAGTCAATGACGCGACTTCGACACCAACGCTCGTGGGTTCGATTACCACATAGGACAAACATTTGTGTGCATGAACATGTCTGTTTGTCTTAGTCTGGGTATTTTCTATGTATCATAAGTATGTATTTAAAAAAAATGTATTTACGTATGTTTATCAGTTGTCTAGTACCCATAACACTGTAATATACACGTTGTTTGTAGTTGTACAGTAACATAATAATTAAATGTTTTCCTACAACATGAAACTGCAACGTCTGCAGATTGAAAGGAGTTTCGTCACCGCTACTTACTTTGTACGTAATTTTAATATCGATGGTTGATTCTACTTGTGATGGCTATAGAATAAACATCATTTTGGGAGCCTATTCTTTTATTCAATTTCAACATATTTCAACACAAGCTTCGCTTACTTTGGGGCTAGATGGCGCTGTGTAATTTGTCTGACAATATTTATTTTATTTATTTATTTATAATATTCCTGTACAAATTACCCCCCAACTAAGCAAAGCTTGTACTATGGGTACTAGGTAACATATATTATACTTAAATGTATAAATATATATTGTAAATACATACATAATTACATATAATATATAGAAAACACCCAGACGAAGACAAACAGACATGTTGCTGCCCACAAATATTTGTCTTATGCGGGAATCGAACCCGCGACTTCGGAGTCACAGTGGCCATTGCTAACTATTCGACCATCGACCTCGTCAAATAATAACAGACTATAAGAGCATATGGCTTTGAATAAAACAGTAAAATTGGTAAAAAGATTTTTTTATTAACATTGTGATATAAACTATGTACATGATAATAATTTATAGTAGGTAACCTACATATATATATAATTGTTAACAATAAGGATGGCTGGCTCTTTAAGTCAGTATTTCCATTCAGTGAGGAAACGCAGCCAGCGTGCCTTATTTCGGCACTGCAGGTCTCAGATCTTTATTTTAAATAGATAAAAAATGAGTCGTTAATTTGTCGCCCAAAGGAAAAAAAAGTGTCGCTCACACGTTAAAGACCTTATAAGGTTTTTTTTTTGTGGCAGTTTAGTTTGTGGCAGGCGAAATAAGCTTATTTCGGCACAGCCCACTCGGGATCTATTAAACTACATAACATAGCGAAGATATGATTTTCCCCAGAATTAGTCGTCAATTTGTCGAATTCAGACACCAAGTATCAGATTTAGTCGACCTCACCTTTTGTCCTTTGTTGGATTTCTTTTTTGTCCCGAATAGCAGAATAACTATTAAAGCATTGGAAAAAATTTAATAAAAAAAATTGTATTTGATTGGGATTGAAATATTTAAATTGGTTGTCAAATATTTATGCGAGCATCAGCATTTATATCAAGTTCTTTAAATATAGAACAAATAACTTAATTAAAAAAATAATGACAAATCAATTGGTCTCACTTTTACGTCGCGAGTTGTGTGTGATTTGTTTTGAAAATTGTTTTGCAGATTGAGATATTTATATTTATTTTTTATTCATTGTATTACTTCCATAAAATCATAAATTTAGTTCAGCTAATAATTAACACGACATTCATTGACTGTTAGGCGAAACGAAGTTCACCGGGTCAGTCAGTCAGTCAGTTATAACAATAAATAATATATAATTCGAATTTACGATGGAAGCAATTCATTCTTAATGGGAAGCAAGGAGAAACAATAAAGCAGCAATGATTAGGCATACGTTCAATGATATACACATTCAGTGACCGGCCATGACGAAGAGGTAGCTTTAAAGTAGCACCAATCACCCAGAAACTCACCGAGAACCGTCTCAGAAGGTACGGACATATCAAAAGAAGAAGTGAGGACCATGTGGTACAGATTACACTAAATCTGCCTGAACAGAAGAAAGGCAGAGGCCGCCCGCCACTAACCTGGTGGTCTAAAATACAAAGAGACCTCAAGGAAGCCCAGTTGCCTGAAAAGACAATCCAGGATAGATTATCCTGGCGCAAAAGAGTGAGGAGACCCGACCCCAAATAATGGGAAAAGGGCAGGACAAAGAAGAAGAGTGACCGGCCATGAAGAACTCATTTTAAAGACACTTAAGAGACTGATTGTAAACCGTATGAAGACAATATGTGTAAATTTAGATCCCACCAAAAACATTCTGTAAAAACCCTCAAGGGAATGGTTATTTGGCAGCGGTATTCTGTAAGGTAGGAGGTAGTTCCCCAGTCGGGCTACTTAAAAAATACGCTATGCCTCTCTTTTCGCCAGAGTCTCGTCAGTCTTGTCAGTCAGCAGGGTACACTCCATGCAGATGATGTAGGCTTTGGTTCCAAGATGTTGATGAACCGTTTACACCCCAAACAAAGTCCATGATTATGGATTGTCTTAATTAGTACAGACATAATCATTTCCCACACTTGTCCATAAAATAAGCAGCGCCATCGAGCCAAGTCTCGATGGCGCTGCTTATTTATCTCTAAAAAGTAATGAAATCTAGACAAAGTCGTGCCAAGTCTAAGGTTCCTTACTGCGATTTCTTTATTATTATAGTTAATGTTTTTGGTGGGATTTCACTTCTTTTTGTAGAAACGTGAGCATATTGATTTTTTTTATTAGATTTTCTTATTTGACACATATTTTTCTTTTTAGGAGTAGTTTTTTTATTATTACAAATCTTTCTTTTAATTTTTTTCCGATTCTGATTCTTGTTCAGTAGCAACAGATCTATACAAACTATAAACAAAACGTTGACTCTTAATCATTAGACAAGTGTAAATATAATTAATTATCAATGAACTTTGTAACAAAGGTATTACCTACCTAGTACTGACATACAGCTTAATTAATGATATTTTTAAAGGAAACGAAGTAATATCTAACTAAATAAACTAAACCTAGAATACTAGAAAAGTACTTGCTTATAAACACGAACGCGATTCGAAGTACTGCCTAACTTTAAATTAAACCTAGAAAACTAAAAGTACTAAATAACTAACAATTAAATAAAGTATTCAATTAAAACTTCTTTTAGATCTAATAATTAAGTAATAATCAGTAATCCGTCACTAATCATAAAATTCCTAACCTATTCTTAATCTTCGAATTGTTATAATAAGAACCTGCTAATTAACCTTAGCAAACCTCACGAAATAATAAGCGAAATGTAAATAATCCCTCCCTCCTAAAACGCCCATGTCTACTCCTAATCCCTAGCAAACGTTTTCAAGCGCAGTAGAAGAATGTCGTAAACGACTGTAACGCGGCCGGTTGCCGCTTCGCCATATTCGGAAAAACAAACGTAAGCGCGTTTTAAAATACAGTCAGCGCCAACTAGCGACGTGTGCGGGTATTACCGCCATTTTTAGTCCAATGCATTATATTTTGACCTAATTTTGAGCGAAATTAATTTATATTTTAATGTAATTTGTTTATTTAATTTGTGTAATGTTCGAGTAGAATAAAGTTAATCGTTCGACTATTTCTTCTTGTAAACTTGTGAGTATAAGTATAAAAGCCAGTCTAGTCTTATCCAGAGCTTTCCTTTAATTTTATTTGTATGCGTATTAAAAGCAGAAGGGGAGGCATTCGCCCAGCAGTGGGACGCTATAGGTTAGATTAAATTAGAAGATGTGTCCCACTACGCTGGATTTTTGCAATGACAGTCGATTTTCTTATGTACCAATAGTAGAAGGGAGCATTACCATATCTCTAAAACAGCTGAGACCAGCTGAGGGTTCTTCATCAGATACTTCAGACCTTCGATTTTGACATCAAATGAAGCGGCCCACCAAGTTGAATATTTTTTGTAAAGGCGGTATGTCGATCTCTAATAGTTTGGTTGGGCTCTGGTGTTTTCTAATCAGGGTCACCAGGTATTCCAGACCTTCGATTATCCTAGTTTTTATATTTTTCCCTTTATGTGGCCATTAAACCCTAACTCTGTACCAAATTTCAGCTCTCTGAGTTTATGGGAAGTACTAGTTCTGTTCTGATGATCATGAGTGAGTGAGTGAATGAGTGTCATAAATGCGAAACTTTGCTTTCGCTTAACTTCGGAACTAAATGACCTACCGACTTGAAATTTTGGATTTTAAGTATGTGATTATAGTTTACTGGATGACGAAAATTTCTGCGTTCTGGTCTCATCCAGAGGTTCTCAAATAGGGGCCTGAAAATGCGGCGAAATGGTTCCAGTAAAGGATGGTACGGCAGTGTTTGCATCGCGCTCGACTTGGCGGGGGCACTGCCGTGCCCCCAGATTTAGTTAGAGATGTTACGATCTGGAATTTTGTCAAACCGAGTTGAATCGGTTAGACAATTCATGCAAGTCGATTCCAAACCGAATCGACGAAATCGCGATTTGAATCGGTTTGAACCAATTTGAATCGGTTTGATAGCGATGATCGGTTTAAAAAGTCGAGTCGTTACTCGACTTTTTAAACCGATTAAAAAGTCGAGTCGTTACTCGACTTTTTAAACCGATTAAAAAGTCGAGTCGTTACTCGACTTTTTAAACCGATTAAAAAGTCGAGTCGTTGCTCGACTTTTTAAACCGATTAAAAAGTCGAGTCGTTACTCGACTTTTTAAACCGATTTGAGCATAAACCGAGTTGCGTCGATTAGCGCCTTTACTAAACCGATTTGGCCGAGTCGAAAGCGATGCAACGACTCGACTTTTTAAACCGATTTGAACATAAACCGAGTTGCGTCGATTAGCGCGTCAGCGCGTCTACTCTACTAAACCGATTTGGCTGAGTCGAACTTACTTACGCATTTCGCTCGCGTCGCTCTGCGCGCATGCGCGCGCCTGTCGGTACGAGTTTATACCGTCCCGCATGCTGACCAATCAGAAAAGCCGGTGCCCGACTGGAATAGCGGTTACGATTATTTCGCGTCGTCACTCGTCCGTCCGTATTGTCCGTAAGTCCGACTGAATCGAAGTGAAATAGCCGCTTCACATCAGCAGGGCCGTATAATTGTCTGCCATCAGACGTATTATAAAAAAAATATAAGACAAGCATGGTAATAAATAATTAATCTATATACGTAATTGTTTTTCTGGATCGCGTGCGTAGGTAGGTTAGGTAGGATGTAGGTACTTAACTAAACTAAACTACCAATCATTGGTTCAATTCAACCCCATTTTGGGGTGTAAGTGCTTCATCAACGTCTTTGAACCAAAGCCAACTTCACCTGCACGCGGTGCACCCTGCTGACTGACAAACGAAGCTCTGGCGAAAAGAGAGGTAGGGAGCGTAATTGTAAGCTGCCCGACTGGTGTATGTACCTCCACCTCACAGAATACCGCCACCAAATAAATTCCATTGAGGGTTGTTGTGTTCCTGCGAGTGAGTGAGGTCACCAGAAAGAAAGGAGATGCTGCGTTGGCAGTGGCGGTGGCGGCGCTAAAATATGACTTTCTCAGAAGTGACCGCTTTGAATGAATGGATGGATGGACGGACGGACGGCAAACAAGCAAACGAGCAAACGGGCAAACGGCCAAACGGTCAAACGGCCAAACAGGCAAACGGCCAACCGGCCAAACGGTCAAACGGCCAAACGGGCAAACGGCCAAACGAGCAAACAGCCAAACGGCCAAACGGGCAAACGGCCAAATGAGCAAACGAGCAAACAGCCAAACGAGCAAACGGCCAAACGGGCAAACGACCAAACGAGCAAACGGCCAAACGGCTAACGAGCAAACGGCCAAACGGCCAAACGAGCAAACAGCCAAACGGGCAAACGGCCAAACGAGCAAACGGCCAAACGGGCAAACAGCCAAACGACCAAATGGGCAAACGAGCAAACGGCCAAACAAGCAAATGGTCAAACGGCCAAACGAGTAAACGGCCAAACGAGCAAACGACCAAACGGGCAAACAGCCAAACGAGCAAACGGCCAAACATGCAACGGTCAAACGAGCATGAATGCGCGCAGAGCGACGCGAGCGAGATGCGTAAGTAAGTTCGACTCAGGCAAATCGATTTAGTAGACGCAAGACGCGCTGACGCGCTAATCGACGCAACTCGGTTTATGCTCAAATCGGTTTGAATCGGTTTAAAAAGTCGAGTCGTTACATCGCTTTCGACTCGGCCAAATCGGTTTAGTATACGCGCTAATCGACGCAACTCGGTTTGAATCGGTTTAAAAAGTCGAGTCGTTACATCGCTTTCGACTCGGCCAAATCGGTTTAGTAGACGAGCTAATCGACGCAACTCGGTTTGAATCGGTTTAAAAAGTCGAGTCGTTACATCGCTTTCGACTCGGCCAAATCGGTTTAGTAGACGCGCTAATCGACGCAACTCGGTTTGAATCGGTTTAAAAAGTCGAGTCGTTACATCGCTTTCGACTCGGCCAAATCGGTTTAGTAGACGCGCTAATCGACGCAACTCGGTTTATGCTCAAATCGGTTTGAATCGGTTTAAAAAGTCGAGTCGTTACATCGCTAGATTTAGTCACATCTTCGTCAACTCTTATTCACCCCACTGCTTGGATACGGGTCTTACCTCAATCGAAATGTTATTTTTTTTGTCAAAGCCAATCACAATATGTTCATACTCAGCGGTGTCGATCTCCTCCGTGCTTCTGAGGGCACGTTAAGTCGGTCCGGGCTGTTGTCATTATACCTAGATGAGTCGTTAAGCCAAGTCATTGGCATTTTAAATAAAAATAAACTATACTGTGAAAGCGGCGTCGCGTTCACAGATTATGTAGAACATTTTTACAAAGTTGCAATGCATTTGCATTACAACCTGCTTAATATAGCTGAACCCAGGGCTGAAGCTGTATCGAAATGGAAAAAAAGTTATTTTTCGATACAGTTATCAATAAAGAGCTGTATCGAAAAGTAACATTTAAAATTTATTTCGAAGGCTTGTGCGTAAAAAAACTGACATTAAGATTCTGTGTTTAGTTTTTTAATCTCTAAATTTCAGTATTAGAGTAGATAAAAATACTTAACTATGCCTCAAAAATATCGGTCGCATGCGGCAGGGAGGTAAGACACTGGGGTGCGTGCCTTATATCGGCACAGCCCAGGTGATCTTGATCGTAACTAGACAGAAAATTAGTCGTTAATTTGTCGCCCAAAGGAAAAAAAAATGTGGCTCTCCCGTCAAAGAGCTATAAGCTTTTTTTTGTGGCTGTTCACTCGGGATCTATTAAACTACATAACATAGCGAAGATATGATTTTCCCCAGAATTAGTCGTCAATTTGTCGAATTCAGACACCAAGTATCAGATTTAGTCGACCTCACGTTAAAAAGTTATAAGTATTTTTTTGTGGCAGTGCTGAATTAATTTTTGAGGCATAGTTAAGTATTTTTATCTACTCTAATACTGAAATTTAGAGATTAAAAAACTAAACACAGAATCTTAATGTCAGTTTTTTTACGCACAAGCCTTCGAAATAAATTTTAAATGTTACTTTTCGATACAGCTCTTTATTGATAACTGTATCGAAAAATAACTTTATTTCCATTTCGATACAGCTTCAGCCCTGGGTTCAGCTATATTAAGCAGGTTGTAATGCAAATGCATTGCAACTTTGTAAAAATGTTCTACATAATCTGTGAACGCGACGCCGCTTTCACAGTATAGTTTATTTTTATTTAAAATGCCACTGACTTGGCTTAACGACTGTCATCTAGGTATAATGACAACAGCCCGGACCGACGGCTTAACGTGCCCTCAGAAGCACGGAGGAGATCGACACCGCATATTGTGATTGGCTTTGACAAAAAAAATAACATTTCGATTGAGGTAAGACCCGTATCCAAGCAGTGGGGTGAATAAGAGTTTACGAAGATGTGACTAAATCTGGGGGCACGGCAGTGCCCCCACCAAGTCGAGCGCGATGCAAACACTGCCGTACCATCCTTTACTGGAACCATTTCGCCGCATTTTCAGGCCCCTATTTGAGAACCTCTGGATAAGACCAGAACGCAGAAATTTTCGTCATCCAGTAAGCTATAATTTCAAGTCGGTAGGTCCTTTAGTTGTTAAGAACCGCCAGACGAGCAAATCAGCGATTGCAGAACATATACTCGAAGCAGGCACGAATCGCTGGATTGAATTTCATCGTACGCAAGTCCTCTCTACAGATCGCCACTTCTTCTCAAGAATTGTGCGTGAAGCGATTGAAATGAAGAAATATACTAATTTCAATCGAGAAGATGGATATAAGTTATCTGCGACATGGAACCCAGTGATTAAGATCACTCAACCTCGTTTTGATTTGCAGTCGGGTAACAGACAGAATATGGACGCGTCGGTTAGCTCGCAGAATAGGGATGTCGTGAGTGTAGTATGTCGCGGTACATGGATATCGAACAACACGGGGGTAGATGAAGATTCATCGACCTCGACAACGGAGACAGAGTAACCGCTGAGACAGTCAGCCTGTGACCACGGCCGGTGCAACCTGGTCGAAACGTCAGGCAATAATAAAGGTATGTAAATACCCTTATGCATGATCGCGTTAATTCCCGTTCTTATATTTCATAGGTCCTTTAGTTCTGAAGTTAAGCGAAAGCAAAGTTTCGCATTTATGACACTCATTCACTCATGATCATCAGAACAGAACTAGTACTTCCCATAAACTCAGAGAGCTGAAATTTGGTACAGAGTTAGGGTTTAATGGCCACATAAAGGGAAAAATATAAAAACTAGGATAATCGAAGGTCTGGAATACCTGGTGACCCTGATTAGAAAACACCAGAGCCCAACCAAACTATTAGAGATCGACATACCGCCTTTACAAAAAATATTCAACTTGGTGGGCCGCTTCATTTGATGTCAAAATCGAAGGTCTGAAGTATCTGATGAAGAACCCTCAGCTGGTCTCAGCTGTTTTAGAGATATGGTAATGCTCCCTTCTACTATTGGTACATAAGAAAATCGACTGTCATTGCAAAAATCCAGCGTAGTGGGACACATCTTCTAATTTAATCTAACCTATAGCGTCCCACTGCTGGGCGAATGCCTCCCCTTCTGCTTTTAATACGCATACAAATAAAATTAAAGGAAAACTCTGGATAAGACTAGACTGGCTTTTATACTTATACTTACAAGTTTACAAGAAGAAATAGTCGAACGATTAACTTTATTCTACTCGAACATTACACAAATTAAATAAACAAATTACACTAAAATATTAATTAATTTCGCTCAAAATTAGGTCAAAATATAAAATATTATAATGCATTGGACTAAGAATGGCAGTAATACCCGCACACGTCGCTAGTTGGCGCTGACTGTATTTTAAAACGCGCTTACGTTTGTTTTTCCGAATATGGCGAAGTGGCAACCGGCCGCGTTACAGTCGTTTACGACATTCTTCTACTGCGCTTGAAAACGTTTGCTAGGGATTAGGAGTAGACATGGGCGTTTTAGGAGGGAGGGATTATTTACATTTCGCTTATTATTTCGTGAGGTTTGCTAAGGTTAATTAGCAGGTTCTTATTATAACAATTCGAAGATTATTACTTAATTATTAGATCTAAAAGAAGTTTTAATTGAATACTTTATTTAATTGTTAGTTATTTAGTACTCTTAGTTTTCTAGGTTTAATTTAAAGTTAGGCAGTACTTCGAATCGCGTTCGTGTTTATAAGCAAGTCATCATCGTCAGCCTGTTTCTACCCACTGCTGGATATAAGCCTTCCCCAATGCTTTCCACCAGATACGATCCTCCGCCTTCCGCATCCAGCCGCTCCCAGCCGCTTTCTTAAGGTCATCGAACCATCTAGTAGGAGGGCGTCCAACACTTCGTCGTCCTATGCGCGGCCTCCACTCTAATAACTTCCTCCCCCATCTGCCATCACTTACTCGGCAGATGTGACCGGCCCATTGCCACTTCAGCTTGCAAACTCTGAAGGCTATGTCGACCACTTTAGTTCTCCGTCGAATTTCTTCATTTCGGATTCGATCCCGCAGAGAAACCCCGAGCATAGCCCTCTCCATCGCTCGCTGCGCGACCTTTAGCCTGTGGACCAGTCCGATGGTCAGTGTCCAATAAGCAAGTACTTTTCTAGTATTCTAGGTTTAGTTTATTTAGTTAGATATTACTTCGTTTCCTTTAAAAATATCATTAATTAAGCTGTATGTCAGTACTAGGTAGGTAATACCTTTGTTACAAAGTTCATTGATAATTAATTATATTTACACTTGTCTAATGATTAAGAGTCAACGTTTTGTTTATAGTTTGTATAGATCTGTTGCTACTGTACAAGAATCAGAACCGGAAAAAAAGAAAAGAAAGATTTGTAATAATAAAAAAACTACTCCTAAAAAGAAAAATATGTGTCAAATAAGAAAATCTATTAAAAAAAATCAATATGCTCACGTTTCTACAAAAAGAAGTGAAATCCCACCAAAAACATTAACTATAATAATAAAGAAATCGCAGTAAGGAACCTTAGACTTGGCACGACTTTGTCTAGATTTCATTACTTTTGACGTGACAACGTCTTATAAATTGGTTAGCCGGGTGACACTTCAAGAAACGCGCTCACGTTATGCGCTCACAATGAGAGCGAGTGAGAGGCACGCGTCCCTTCCACTCGGGCATGGTTAGCCCGCCTAAGAGCGAGAGAGACAGACATAAAAAGTGAAAGGCATGCGTCCCTTCCACTCGAAAACATTTTACCACTCAAAGTCGTTGTCACGTAAAACTTTCGCCCGTATACCGACTTTACAGGCAACCAATTTTTTAGAGATAAATAAGCAGCGCCATCGAGACTTGGCTCGATGGCGCTGCTTATTTTATGGACAAGTGTGGGAAATGATTATGTCTGTATTAATTAAGACAATCCATAATCATGGACTTTGTTTGGGGTGTAAACGGTTCATCAACATCTTGGAACCAAAGCCTACATCATCTGCATGGAGTGTACCCTGCTGACTGACAAGACTGACGAGACTCTGGCGAAAAGAGAGGCATAGCATATTTTTTAAGTAGCCCGACTGGGGAACTACCTCCTACCTTACAGAATACCGCTGCCAAATAACCATTCCCTTGAGGGTTTTTACAGAATGTTTTTGGTGGGATCTAAATTTACACATATTGTCTTCATACGGTTTACAATCAGTCTCTTAAGTGTCTTTAAAATGAGTTCTTCATGGCCGGTCACTCTTCTTCTTTGTCCTGCCCTTTTCCCATTATTTGGGGTCGGGTCTCCTCACTCTTTTGCGCCAGGATAATCTATCCTGGATTGTCTTTTCAGGCAACTGGGCTTCCTTGAGGTCTCTTTGTATTTTAGACCACCAGGTTAGTGGCGGGCGGCCTCTGCCTTTCCCGTTCAGGCAGATTGAGTGTAATCTGTACCACATGGTCCTCACTTCTTCTTTTGATATGTCCGTACCATCTGAGACGGTTTTCGGTGAGTTTCTGGGTGATTGGTGCGACTTTAAAGCTACCTCTTCGTCATGGCCGGTCACTGAATGTGTATATCATTGAACGTATGCCTAATCATTGCTGCTTTATTGTTTCTCCTTGCTTCCCATTAAGAATGAATTGCTTCCATCGTAAATTCGAATTATATATTATTTATTGTTATAACTGACTGACTGACTGACCCGGCGAACTTCGTTTCGCCTAACAGTCAATGAATGTCGTGTTAATTATTAGCTGAACTAAATTTATGATTTTATGGAAGTAATACAATGAATAAAAAATAAATATAAATATCTCAATCTGCAAAACAATTTTCAAAACAAATCACACACAACTCGCGACGTAAAAGTGAGACCAATTGATTTGTCATTATTTTTTTAATTAAGTTATTTGTTCTATATTTAAAGAACTTGATATAAATGCTGATACTCGCATAAATATTTGACAACCAATTTAAATATCTCAATCCCAATCAAATAAATTTTTTTTTATTAAATTTTTTCCAATGCTTTAATAGTTATTCTGCTATTCGGGACAAAAAAGAAATCCAACAAAGGACAAACTTAGAAATTTGGTCCAACCGTTCTCGAGTTAAATGTGTTCGAAAAAACCCGACTTTGTTATCTATATCTCCCAATCTTAAGATTTTACACCAGTGTGTACCAAATCTAAGTCTACATATATTGCATTCAAACTCTCACATTCATAAGGTTTCTCACCAGTGTGAGTTCTTAAGTGATACCTCAAACTTGTCTTGTAACTATATGCACGTTCACATATATCACATTTATAAGGTTTCTCACCGCTGTGTTTCCCTAAGTGTGCCTTTAAACTCCTCTTCTCACTTAATCTAACTTTACATATGTCACATTGATAAGGTTTCAAACCAGTGTGTATTCTAAAGTGTGTCTTTAACTTATAATCGTGACTAAATCTAACTTTACATATCTCACATTCATAGGGCTTCTCACCAGTGTGAAATCTTAAGTGTGTCTTTAAATTGAACTCGTAACTAAATTTAGCTTTACACACCTCACATTGGTAAGATTTCTCCTTGTGAATTATTAAATGTCTCTGCAGCTTATAATTGTGACTAAATACAAGTTTACATATCTCACATTCGAAAACTCTGCTGCGCGTATCCGAACGTCCGACCACATTTCTTGTTTTGGTAGACCTTCGTTTATTTAAGCGTGTATCCGAACGTCCGACCACATTTCTTGTTTTGGTAGACCTTCGTTTATTTAAGCGTGTATCCGAACGTCCGACCACATTTCTTGTTTTGGTAGACCTTTGTTTATTTATGCGTGTATCCGAACGTCCGACCACATTACTTGTTTTGGTAAACCTTCGTTTATTTAAGCGTGTATCCGAACGTCCGATCTTTGTTGTTTTATTAAACCTATGTTTACTGGATACTTTGTCACCAGTAACATTATGTACTACATCATTATGTTCTATTATGAGATCTTTATCATCAAATACATCACCGCAGTCGTCGCAGATAAACCTTCTCCTCGAATGTTCATTGCTAGTGTTCACATCTCTGTTTGTGCAGCCATCAGCAATAGCTGAATTTTTTACTGCAGTATCAGAATACGTCGATTTGTTTTTTGTCGTGTAAGTTCGTATATTACAATATCTGCTTGGTATCTCCGTTTTGAATGTGCTGCATGGTAACTGTATCTTAGTTGAGAATCTTCTGAGAGATGACCCTGTACTTTCATACTTTGTTATCGCTTGTGCTCGCTCATGTCCATCTCCTGGAGAGTTAGGAGTAGGATCTGCACACAAAGATTTATTTATTTATTGAATGGAGCAAGCTGAACGCTTACATACGCCAAAAAAGTCATTCTTGGAAATGAATAGTTTTCAAAACCACTGAACTGATTTTGATGAAACTTGTCACTTGTGTCGAAAAAAAATTGAGATCGATCATGTCCCTGAGTAATGGTCTTAAATACATTTTCCATCGAAACCATTGAATTGATTCCATTGAATTCTACAGCCTAAGAGCAGACGTGTGACTCGTTGGGAGATCTCCCAACTAGTTAACTAAACGACATACTATACACAATACATAACTTCTCATCTCTCATTCTAAGAATAAATGTCAGATGCAAACTCGTAATGTTTCTTCACTTGAAGTTTTAAGGAGTTGAGAGACTGGTCCATGATCACATATTTGCAATATTTCATGTTGCAATTTGTGAGCATTTATAACGCTACAGTAACCACTTCACATCGGGTGGGACATATGCTTGTCTGCCACGCGACAAAGTATAATAAAGTGACCTGTAACTTTAAATGCGTTGCTCTTCTTATTTTTCGTCTCAACTTTTGAAGCCGATGAGGAGATCAACGTGTTTTTAATATCCATCATTTCTTCAGTTCCAATATCTTGTACGAGAGTAGCACAGTCAGAAAATAGTAACCTTTCTTGTTCTATACCCTCTTGATTTGTCCAATTGTGACTCTTAATATTTGCCAGTGCCTCTCTACTCGCATCGTCTTTATCTTGTACGAGAGTAGCACAGTTAGGAAATAGTAACCTTTTTTGTTCTATACCCTCTTGATTTGTCCAATTGTGACTCTTAATATTTGCCAGTGCCTCTCTATTCGCATCGTCTTCATCCTCTGATTGCTCAAACTCTAATCGATTCGCACTTCGTAGGAATATCTCCTCGTCACCTATATCCTCAGATGTCATTGGTTCCATCTTAATTTCTATTTTTATCAAAATGTCATCAGTGCTTGTTTCTTTTTTAACTTGTACCTCTGTATCTTCATCAGTGCTCGTAACGTCGATGATTTTAGTTGGAGTTACGCTTAGGGCATTTCTTAGCTGATATGTCTTTTGGTTTAACATGCTGATTGATTCCATTTGTACCTTCAAAAAGCAATAACCTTATTGAATAAATAAATAAATATTGTCAGACAAATTACACAGCCCTATCTAGCCCCAAAGTAAGCGAAGCTAGACAACTGATAAACATACGTAAATACATTTTTTTTTGCAAATACATATTTATGATACATAGAAAACACCCAGACCAAGACAAACAGACATGTTCATGCACATAAATGTTTGTCCTATGTGGGAATCGAACCCACGAGCGTTGGTGTCGAAGCCGCGTCATAGACCGCTACGCCACCGAGCTCGTCAAAAGAACACGAAACAAGACGAGCCCGATGGTCGAATGGCTAGCGAGATTCTATCTACAAGTAAAAAGCTTCATGAGCTCTAGACTTTACCTACAAATCATACTTTTCCATATCAACTTCCCCCCCCCCCCCCCCCCCCCGGCCATCGGCTGGCGACGACCTTGCTCCGAGGTCGTGGGTTCGATCTCCGCAAAAGACAAACATTTGTTTTTTTTTTATATATGAGGCGGGCAAACGAGCATGTGGGTCACACGAATGGTGGAAAGCAATCACCACCGCCCATGGATGTCAGCAACACCAAGGGGCCGCCGATCCGTTGCCAGCTTTTTATATTTGTGCACGAACATGTCTGTTTGTCTTGGTCTGGGTGTTTTCTATGTACTATAAGTATATGTATTTACAAAAACAATTAAGTACATTTAGGGGTGTAAGTGGTTCATCAACATCTTTGAACCAAAGCCAACTTCACCTGCACGCGGTGTACCCTGCTGACTGACAAACGAAGCTCGGGCGAAAAGAGAGTTAGGGAGCGTAATTGTAAGCTACCCGACTGGGGAATGTCCGTCCACCTCACAGAATACCGCAGCCAAATAACAGTTCCCTTGAGGGCTGTTGTGTTCCTGCGAGTGAGTGAGGTCACCAGAAAGGAAGGAGATGCTGTGATGGTAACCGCTTCATATCAGGTGGGCCGTATGCTTGTCTCCCACCCGACGTAGTATAAAACAAAAGTATATTTATCAGTTGCCTAGTACCCATAGTACAAGATTTGCGCAAAATTTAGGACTCGTTGGCGCTGTGTAAATTGTCCAGAAATATTTATTCATAATAAGCATTAACAACCGGCCGTGTGGTTTCCGGCAGACTAGAATAGAATCACTCCGTCTCTTCCCGTGGATCTCGTACAAAGCGACTAAGGGAAATACATTATCAAACACGAACAGGCCTCCCCGACCCATCTGGCCAGCGTGTTTTTTTTTTTTTTTTTTTTTTTTTTTTTTATTATGATAATATTGTATCATGTATAATGATAATATTGTATGGCTATTTAAAAAAAGACCTATATTGACAGAGTTTCTTTCGGCATTTCTTCTCGTCAATGGTCATTCCGAAATGCTGGTAGATAAAAAAATATGCCTAATTGTAAAAGACGTGTCTAAGTGCCCGCGAGGGCCCACAGAATAAAGAATTTTGACCTTGACTTTGACTTTTGACTTTGATTTCTGTATATATTCTATTCTATTCAGTAGACTAACCCACCACCTCTAGATTACTGGTCGAGTGCTCTTCCAACTGAGCTACCAGGAAGGTTTGTGATGGTGGCGAATTTTTGCATTTTATATTTTACTGCTGTGAAGTCGCAGTGTGGTGCCATCTACATATTAAGTATTATTACACTACCAAACAAGCCATAGCAGTCCATCGTTGCATATGAAATTCGGCTATTTTTTTATAACATCAAAACTAATTAAATTATTTTTTATACTACGTCGTGTGGCAGACAAGCATACGGCCCGCCTGATGTGAAGCGGTTACCGTAGCCATATTAACGCTCGCAACATAAAATATCGCTCGCGCGCCGCCACCCCCGCTGCCAACGCAGCATCTCCTTCATTTCTGGTGACCTCACTCACTCGCAGGAACAGAACAACCCTCAAGGGAATTGTTATTTGGCTGCGGTATTCTGTGAGGTGGAGGTACATTCCCCAGTCGGGTAGCTTACAATTACGCTCCCTACCTCTCTTTTCGCCAGAGCTTCGTTTGTCAGTCAGCAGGGTGCACCGCGTGCAGGTGAAGTTGGCTTTGGTTCATAGATGTTGAGGAACCACTTACACCCCCTAATGTTTCGGTCAACTTGCCAGAATATTATAAATATTTTTAAAAATGGAAAAATTCACCTCCGCCCTTGGTGGGATTTGAACCCACGACCTCTCGATGACTGGTTGAGTGCTCTCTTCAACTGAGCAACCAGGAAGGTTTTAAAACGATTTTACAAAAGCAGTAGGCAGTGGTTTTATTAGCTTGTGTCTGAACTGCTTTCTAACTTTACGTGATCTAGTAAAGTTAGAAAGCAGTTCAGACACAAGCTAATAAAACCAAAATCAAATCTTGCTATGCATAGTTCTAGCCCTAATTCGATGGCCGTCGAAATATTTAACAAATTGCCAAATAAAAGATATTGGCCAAGGAGCAAGATTCATTAAAAAATTAAAGACCTTACTGGTAGCCAAATGTTATTATACTCTTGACGAATTTTTAAATGATAAATTAAATGATATATAATAAACCGTTCCGTACACTTCAGACTGTCGCCATACCTACATATTATATGCAAAAAAGATATTGAGTATTGAAAATACTTATAACATTCTGGCAAATTGATGGCAACAACTATTTAAAATAATAAGTATTAAATGGATCCATCCAACATTTATGTACATACATAAATGTTTGTCTTGTGCGGGGATCGAACGCGTGACCTCGGTCATTGCTGTCTGTCAATGGATATAGAATAAGTTTGATTCTTACTGCTTCATCGCTCTGTAGGAATTGTGCAAACACCTCATCAGCCTTCAAAGACCTGACCATCAGATTGTGACTGTTCCTCAGCTGGGCGTGACATATGTAACATGCCGTCATGGACTGGTGCCCTGTGTTTAACTGAAAGAGGAAATAAAGTACTGCTAAATAAAATCTTGTTATGTTAATGATTGTATGTATTTAATGAAACGATATTGGCAATTAAAAGAGTCGGCCTCGAGTTTCTTGCCAGTTCTTCTCAAGACGTCCCATCGCCGGAACTGGCACTTAAATTCACTTTCACATTCAAGATAGTGTGATGAAAGTGAATCTAAGCTCTGCGGATTTAGAGTAGTAATGATTTATACATGTTCTTATATTTAATTTGTATGACGTTTCTAAGTGCTTTATAAAGTCCAAACCAAAGAATAAAGATATTTTGAATTTTTAAATGCAGAACAGAATTTTATCTAAAAAAACAACTCAGCAACTCATTCTTTGGGGCCATTCATAAATTACGTCACACGTTAAAGGGGAGGGAGGGGGTGGATGAAATGTGACATTGTGTGACAAAGGGGTGGGAGGGATCCTAAATTTCGTAAAATGACATTTCAAAATCTATTATAATCTAAGTGTTAATACATGAAATTTGAACTATTAATGAAAAATTCAAAAACATTTGCAACTCTAAATGTAAATTTTCAATATATGTGACATCACACTAGGGAGGGGAAGGGTCTCACAAACACGAGGCCAGTTCTCTGCAGAGTCACCTACTAAGCATATAAAAGGGAAAAATTATATGTCCCAATGATATGACATTTTATTTGAGTCTAAACAAAGAAGCAATGACATCATGACATTTAGTATAAAGTAAAGTCGACAAGTAAAATAAACAGCCAGTTCTAACATGCTCACGCGCAGAAAAAAAATAAAAACACTCAAAATCAAAATTGAAAACGGTCTGGTAGTTTCACTAATCTCCCAGAACGTGTCATGGTAGGTGTCGTCTCAGAAGATACTGGTTCAGATGTAGACACTTCCAAAGGATATAGTTTCTGAATTGGCCTTATTCTCTCTCCGTGGCTGGTCTTAATCTTAGCCACTCTTGAATAACCATCAATGCCAGTAAATAGTTCTAATACCAGTCCCAGTGGCCACATAATTCTTTTATTATCATTTTCCACGAGGACGATATCGCCAACTTTAAGATCATGTCTCTTTTCCTTTCCTCTGTGTACTAGAATCTTTTATCACCGCGTGATGAGCAAGGTAATGCCCCGTATTGTCGTCATTGGTTACTTCTTCAATTATATTTAAATCTAACCAATCTCTAAATGATTTATCATATATCTCGTATTTGTTCATTTCAATTAATCTTCTTGTATTAGATAATAACCTCTTATAAACCAAATCTCTGTTAGTCATCAATTCGTTAGAATTCTCTTTAAATGGCAAACTAACTTCATACCTACCTTCATCATTTATCGTAATAGATTTCTTAAAATCCGCTAAAACCTCAATCTCTTGTTCTTCTCTTCTTTTTGTTGTAGCCGGATCTTTTATTCCTAATACATCTAAATCCCATAAATCTGTAACATGTAATGTATTAGTAGTAACTGAAGGTTGCACAGCATACTTAATTCCTTGTATAGTCCAACCCAGTTTAGTTTGTGTTGCAGTTAGACCACTTTGTAATTGCACCAATTTAGATGTAAATAACTGCCCACAATAATCCGCACCAATTAAAATTCCTACATCTGGCATATCTTCACCGATGTCTGTCAAATCAATATTGTAACGTTTAAGCTTTTCTATTATCTGTGGTTCATAAATACGTGGCACCTCACCACAAATTCTGTCTTCATCGAGTACATTCATACAGAATTCGAAAGTATGATCAAGATTTTTTATCATAACATTATAAACATTATGTGTTTTCATCTTTGTCTGTGTTCCTCCAAACACAACGTGACCTAGTTTTCTTTTCGTAAAATAGGTAAACCTAGTGATAAAGCAATCTCCTTCTTTATGTAGGAACGCTGAGCACCGCTGTCAATCAGAGCCCTTACCATCAATTCCTTACCCATGTGTAGCACTTTAACTAGCAAAGTTGGTAGCACAGTAATGCTTGTACGTTCAGACAGTGATAGCGTCGCGCTAACATCGAGATTTTGTTTCTGCTCAATCGGTTTCTTAATGTCGGGACACAGCAAAACATTATGACGTCGTAGGCAGGCAACGCACTTTACTAAATTCCTACAACGATAGGTATTATGTCCGACCTTCAAACAATTGAAACAAGCTCTAAATTTCTTTAAATGCTCTTTCCTCTCATCTAGTGTTAAATTCAACGCTTTAAAACATTGTAAACTTGAATGCGTCGCCTTTTCACACCAAATACATTTTTCTACATAAACTTTCTTAACATTGTTAATTTTCTCGTTGCTATTTTCACCAGTTACTAAACATGAAGCGGTTGGTACAGTAGCATTATCATGAGTGCCTAAAAACCCATCTCTAGCGAGAGAAATACGCTGGTTACTCTCCACTTCATGCTTCAAGAAATCCAAAATATTATCCAATTGATTACCTGACTTCTCCATTTTAATACCTCCATGATGACGCTCCCACGCCTTTAATACTTCTGTCGGTAAAGCTGATTCGACCATTGGGTATAACATGGCCGCATACTTATCGCTTGTAAGCCCCATACTCTCCAGGGCGCGAAGTTGAGTTGTAATTTTGTCGTACAATGACATTAACGACAGTGCGTACTGACCTTTCACCTGTGATATAATAAGTGTTAATAATTCCCTAACATAAACCTCGATCAACAAATCTTCACGTGCATAACGTTGTTTAAGGTGATCTATAGCCTTACTGTAGTTATTGGCGGATGGCGGAAAACTATCAATCAAATTTCGTGCTTCGGTACCTTTGGGAATAGCAGATATTAAGTATTGAAACTTGTCATGGTCGTCTATTGTGGGATCCGAATCAATCTTCTGAAATTGACCCCAAAACGGTATCCAACTACGTACGTCACCATCAAACTGGACTAAACATAATTTTGGTAACGTAAACTGACGTTTTTTGACACCATCATGTTCACATACTTTATTATCATGATGATGATATTCACCTGTGTGAGCGCTTCTACATGTAACAGGCAAGGACTCCTCTCGTATATTCTTTAGTTTATTTATTATGCCTAACCACTGGGACTGATACTTATCTGTGGATTCGATCTCTTCACTTAAATCTTCCTCAGATACATCCTCTTCTAAAAGGCAATCCAATATTGACCGATCCAAAACCAGCATGCGGTCGACCTTATGTTGGATGCGTTGAAATTCCGCTGTCAAATTTTCGTCCAACACATTTTGCAAGAGCGGTTGTAATTTTTTTATAAATTTTGTTACGTGTTGTCGTAATACGGTTCGTTCTTTTATAAAAATAACTTTTTGAGCCATTTTATTATATACACGGTCGCCAGATGAAATAAAAGGGAAAAATATGTGTCCCAATGATATGACATTTTATTGGAGTCTAAACAAAGAAGCAATGACATCATGACATTTAGTATAAAGTAAAGTCGACAAGTAAAATAAACAGCCAGTTCTAACAGTCACATACTAAGTTATCTATGCTAAAGATAAATAGCATTGTCATTGGCGAGAACACCATAAAGAAGAATTGAATTAAAGATGGGGGAGAGGTCAAAAAATAAAAAAAATTGTTATCTGACTGCAACATTCTGTGAGTTGGAGGGATTTCCCCAGTCGGGCAGCTTACGAATATACTGTACCCGATGTCTCTTTTGCCAGTTCTTATTTCTCTAGTCGCCAGGGTGCACAATGTGCAGGTGAAGATGGCTTTGGTTTAAAGATTGTTGTGAACTTCTTATACCCCTATATATATTATAGTAACATAAAGTTTATGATTAATCTTTTGATCTTCTTCTTAGTCCTGCACTCTTGACAGAGTGGTCGTGGTCACAGCTCGGTCGATTCATATGTAACCGCTGTTCTTGCGATTTGAAAGAAAGAAAGAAAGAAAATATGTTTATTAACATCACATGACTCATAAGATTTCTACAATACACAATAACAATTATTACAATACGAACACCATGTACATCATTATGATGCTAATTGGCCATCGCTCGGCATTAATGCTGTGTAATACACACAGCGCCGGTATTCTGCGACAGCCATCAGGTGCCGACACGGACCTCGTCGGCCGAGGTATACATAAAAAATAACAATATTATAACATAAAAACAACGACGCATCCAAGACCATCGGACCGTCCAGCACGTATAATGGGACAGATCCCCACAACACATGCCGGGCAGACAGACGGCACCGGACGGCACACTATGTACAGACACAATTCTACATAAATGTATTAATGACAGCTCGACACATCACCTCCCCACCCCAATCACATTGCTTCCCTGACTATAACGACCAATTGATACTTCCTATATAAACTCGTACTATTTTTGTACACTGCATTATTATTATAATCCCGAAGCAGGGACGTTATAAAGCGATTCGCCGCCATGCAGTTCTATGTTTAGCGGAACTAGAGCAATCGTTGACAGTGGAGTGTGTCAGAGATTTAATGGATAGGTCCATTGTGTTGGAGAACGCCCACGTGATCTCCTGCCCTCCACTTTCCCCTGCACCACCAATCGTTCCATTGAGTCCTCGTTGCGGGTTATATGTCCAAAGAACTTGAGGATTCTTTTGATCACACCAGTCTAATTTATCGGACAATAACATCCGCTTGCATATTTACCTGCCAGTAAACCTTTTTGTTTGTTTATGTTTTTTCTCATTTATACAGCTGCCAACTACATTAAAACAGTAAATACACTTCTGGACACATCTATTGGCCCACCTTAGAGTTTAGGTTTCGATGGCCCCTACCGAAATATGATTGCTAAATTGAACAAAAACTATTGATGCAGTTTTAAACCTGATACATTTCACCATCTTTTTCGATCATATTGTTTTAAATTTGAATTCAGAATACCACACGACATGGAGCTACGCCTAACAAGTCGGGTATGCGCCTTGATTAAGGCAGTTGATTTTTGAATAAAAATCATTTTTTATCAAATAAAAGTTTAATTTAATAACGCGTGTTGCCTCCATGGGCATCTACCACAGCTCTCATACAATTAGGCATAGAGTTTATCAACCGCTCTATGAAATTTTGAGGGATCCTCCCCCATTCCTCTTCTATGGCAGTTTTCAACTCCTGCATCGTCTGGGTAACTGGCTGACGAGCCCTAACACGTCTTTTTAGCTCGTCCCACATGTGCTCAATGGGGTTCATGTCTGGGCTTCTTGCTGGCCAGTCCATAACTGTGATGTTCACATCTCGAAGATATTCCCTGACGATGCCGGCCGTATAGGCTCTTGCATTATCATGCATAAACAGGAAATTTGGGCCCACATAGTCCGCGTATGGCATCACGTGAGGTTCTAAGCACTCACGAATGTACCTTTCAGCATTTAATGTTGGCAGCCGTGGTCCCGTAACAACCTCAAGTTGAGTTTTGTCGCTCGCGGATATACCGCCCCAGATAGTCCATGAGCCACCGCCATAAGCAACCCTCTCTTCAAAGCAGCATTGTGCGAAACGCTCTCCCTTACGTCGGTAGACCTTCTTCCTTCCATCATTGCCATGTAACACAATTTTAGATTCATCAGAAAAGAGTACAAGGCTCCAATGCTGCTGAGTCCAATTTAAATGAGTGCGCGCGAAATGAAGGCGCGCTGTTCGGTGGGCTCGCGTTAGTTTGGGGCCATTAGCTGGCTTGTGTGGTACCATATCGCGTTCTTTTAACCTTCTCCGAACAGTTCGAGCGCTCACAGATACTCCGTGGAAGTCACGAAGTTGGTTTTGTATCTCAATGTAGGTAAGGTGACGATTTCTCAAGCTGGTCGTCACGATGAATCGATCCTGCCTTTCAGTTGTGACCCGAAATCGTGGCCTTCTTTGGCGACGAACAAAGCCGCCAGTCTCTAGGTACCTCCGATAAACATTTCGGACCGCAGATCGACTTAAATTAAGTTGAGCACTCACATTTCTTTGGCTGTGTCCGGCCTGGATAAGTGCCACAGCTTGGGCGGCAACTTCAGGCGAAGTATCCATAGATTATTGATAGAACCTCACTTTAATCACAGTATAAGTAATAGTACTAACGTACAGTATGGACACTCTCTGCCGCTCTCACTAGTCGACCTCACCTCCCCTATGGAACCGATTTGGAACCGTTCGCAAGGAATGCCACAACGTACGAATTGACGTCGCTTGTATTTTATTCTCCATTCAGTTTAAAATAATATGCGAGTATGTAAAAGATGAGAGTTATTTGTGCAGTGGATGGATGTCTCAACACTGATGATTGATGGATGGATGGATGGATGGATGGATGGATTGATGGATGGATGGATGGATGGATGGATGGGTGGATGGGTGGATGGATGGGTGGATGGGTGGGTGGGTTGATGGATGGATGGATGGGTGAATGGATGGATGGATGGGTGAATGGATGGATGGATGGATGGGTAGATGGATGGATGGATGGATGGGTGGATGGGTGGATGAATGGATGGATGGATGGATGGATGGATGGATGGATGGATGGATGGGTGGGTGGGTGGATGGGTGGATGGATGGATGGATAGGTGGGTGGGTGGGTGGATGGGTGGATGGGTGGATGGGTGAATGGATGGATGGATGGATGGGTGGATGGATGGATGGATGGATGGATGGATGAATGGATGGATGGGTGGATGGATGGATGGGTGGGTGGATGGATGGATGGGTGAATGGATGGATGGATGGATGGGTGGATGGATGGATGGATGGATGAATGGATGGATGGGTGGATGGATGGGTGGATGGATGGGTGGATGGATGGGTGGATGGGTGGATGGATGGGTGGATGGATGGATTTACCGAGGCAGTCCCCGAGTGTCACACGTTTTTTTTTTCTTCACTACGCCCACCTGATGTGAAGCGGTTACCGTAACCATATTGATGCTCGCAACATTAAATATCGCTCGCGCGCTGCCATCCCCGCTGCCAACGCAGCAACTCCATCCTCTCTGGTGACCTCACTCACTCGCAGGAACACAACAACCCTCAAGGAAATTGTTATTTGACTGCGGTATTCTGTGAGGTGGTGGTACTTCGTCAGTCGGGCTGCTTAAAAAATACGCTATGTCCTACCTCTCTTTTCGTCAGAGCCTCGTCTGTCAGTCAGCAGGGTGTACCCCGTGCAGGTAAGATTGACTTTGGTTCAAAGATATTGATGAACCACTTACACCCCCTTACATGTCCGACTAATAATTGAATAATGTCAGCCCTAGAGAACGTCACTCAAACATAGGCACGTGTACAGACGTCATTTGGTTACTACATGCAAAAGCGCCATTTTTGTATGGAGTGGCCGGGGTTTGCTTTAATGTTAAGAATAAGTAATGTTTGTTGCAAAACCAAAGAGAAAAATCACACTTTCAAGAATTAAATCCAAGTAAACCAATAAAATCAAGTTTTCTTAGTATTCGATTGTTTGATATCAACGAACAGGCTCCAAATTGTCTTTTGTTTCTTTAAATTCTGTGTTCGAAATTAAAAAAAAAGACTATTGAATGAAATTATGAATGTGCCAGGTTTAAAACTGCATAAAAACTTTTTGCTCGACCTAATATAAAATTTTAGCTAGGACCAAACGAAACTGAAAATGCAAGGTGGGCCAATAGATGAGTCCAGAAGTGTATAATAGAGACTGAAAATACAACAAACGTTGCAATATTTTCAAATAACTTAATATAGTTAACGGCATGCATCAACATCCTTGTTTGTCAGAGGTATTTGTTGATTTGTAAGCCCGGCGCTAGGGACACGGCAACTGATATGAAGCTGGACAGTCAAAAGGTTGTCTAATTGCTAGTAAACATATTAATATACTTGAATGAATGAATGAATGAACTTTATTTGCTATAGATGTGGTACAATTTAGTTGTTACAGTATTTATAAAAGCAACCGCTACATCTAGCCACTACTGGCATGCAAATTTTTCCCTGCAAAAGATTCATAGACTATTATATTAATTGCACTAAATAATGCCCTAATAACTTATTTTTAGGCTAGCATTAAAGTGTTATAAGATGTCGAGATTGAAATATTACTCTTAAAACATGTCAACTGCACCAGACAAAATAAAATTAAAATATATTAAAGTCAGAAACAGAATATAAATTGAATCCTTGATATTTCTCTAAAAGAATGAGGTATTGGTATAGACTTAACAAACCTATTTTATAACAAACACGGAAGCCACACCAGACGTCTGTGTATACAGACCAAGCATATCTTAGACATGGGAACTAACCACGGGACAATAGAAGCAGATGAGAGAGGATAATAGCTGGACGAGCTCGGTGGCGTAGCAGCCAATGACGCGGCTTCGACACCAACGCTTGTGGGTTCCATTCCCACATAGGACAAACATTTGTGTGCATGAACATGTCTGTTTGTCTTAGTCTGGGTGTTTTCTATGTATCATAAGTATGTATTTACAAAAAAAAATGTATTTACGTATGTTTATCAGTTTTCTAGTACCCATAACACAAGCTTCGCTCACTTTGGGGCTAGATGGCGCTGTGTAATTTGTCTGACAATATTTATATTTATTTATTTCTATTAACAAGACGCGGCATTACATGCATCAAAGTTACTTACAGAAATACCAGTCAACTTTTCGTAAACATTTTGCAGCGGGCTGCCGGCTATAATGTGCATAGGCCATTGATATATATATTACACTAGATTAGCAATTACCGCGCCAAAGCGTTGCCACAGCACATAATATGGCCACAGCCATATGCCTTGCTAATGTCAGTTCAGTGCAGTGTCCCCACCTTAGGGTATTTTCCCCTAGATTTAGGGGATTTCTTCCCGTTTAGGGGAGTTTTTAGGGCATAGAATGATTTAGGGGAATTTTTAGGGCCAAAAATAAAATTTGGGGATTTTTTAGGGAAGTTTTCCTGTTCGCAAAAGAATTGAATGCGTAACGGCGTGTATCCGAACGTAACTTGTACCATATTCTACGCCTGTTGATGTAAAAAATGTTGTTCTATCAAATAGTTCCTATGCCGTCATGTTGGTACTACTATGAAAATCAAAATCAATCGCCTCAATTACCATAACAATAAAGGTTAGTACCAACTTGACGGTAGAGGCCTTATTTGATGAAACGCACTTTTATCGTTCTGTATCGCTAGCAACAAATAATATATTTAGCTCTTTCGCGCTAAGAGATTTGAATACGCGGAAGAGAGATCGAGATGACAGATGTCAGTTTATACCGTTATTTGAGAGGTAAATAAATAAACTTGTCTACACCATATTTGTTTGATTGAATTTGTTATTTTGTTGTGAACTCGTGAGTTGGACTGTGTTGTTTCTCGTATTTAGCTAATGTAAGTTTTATTTCTCAATAAACGAGGAGCAATGAGCAGTAAATATAAACAAAAGTATTGTCATCAATGGGAAACAGACCCTGTACTGAAAGGTAAGTCAGTATCTTTTTCTGATAATGCCTTCATTATAAAGGCTTCTGTTATTTTCACAGATTAGTGATAGGTTGGTATCTATAGTTTTTTTATTACCAATTCTTTTTTAATAGTATCTAATAATATCAGATTCCAATAAGAGTCGCGTGTATTGTCACTGGTGCTGTAGCTACAGCCAGTTCATTTGAGTTCATTGCTTGTATGATGTTATGAACTAAAAAGTGCATTTTACTTCATTCATAAAATCCGCGGCGATGCATTGATCTCAACTTTGTTGCCTGGATTGTTCTTTGATAATTCAAAAGTTATGAGCAGAGAACCGATAAGAACTACCAGCGAGCGGGGATTGTTTTTTTTTTCTAAGTAGTGTTGTGGCTCTGCCGAACGGGGTTTGCTTGCGTTCGGTCTCAGTATTGCCAGGTGAATAATTATAATAGAATTAAGGTATATACATATATATATATATATATATATATATATATATATATATATATATATATATATATATATATATATATATATATATATATATGTATTAATTATATATATTAGTTCTAAGATGGAAATGTAATAAATATAATTCACTTTAATTTGTGTTTAATTCTTAGATTAAAGGTTTAGGGGAAAAGATTTTGAAAAGTCCTTAATTTAGGGAAATTTCACTAGGAGTCAGGGGAAAATCGAAAACAAAGGGTGGCAACACTGGTTCAGTGCTCAGTTTGACGCCGGACAGGTTGAACCGAACGGAACGATATCGAAAATGGGCAAATGCGTAGTAAAAGAGTGCGATTCAAGGTCACAGAACCATCCGAAATCAAGCGGAATTACTTTCCACACGTAATTACATTGTTAATGTATTGATATCGACGTAAAAACACAAAAATAAAATAAATTATCAAATATTGTGATTTTATGTTCAGTGTTGCCATTAAAAACGTCTTTTTGGTTTCGCACGTAAATGGGAGAAACCAATAAATTAATGGAAGAAATTGTAACCTCTGATTTTTAACAATAATAATAATAATATATATTATGTTTTAACTTTCGTTCAAAAAAATATTGATGCAATCTTATTTGTAGTATAATTTATCAAAGAATAACCCAATTAACATATTGTATTTCCTATATAATATGATTAATTTTGCAGGGTGCCTAAAGATGCAGCACGCCGTGAGAAGTGGGTGGAAATAATTAGATTGCTGAGAAAAGAGACTGATTGGCTGCCTAGTAAATCTACTATCATTTGTTCGATTACTGTTTGAGACTTTAAGCCTCGATCTAATTTGGCATCAATATGCCTACCATTGGAGTGGAACCCTTACATTAACAACAAACAAAGTTTTACTTTAGTATAATTTAAATTCATGTATTATTTTTATTAAAAAAAACAATAGCTTACAAAAATATTCTTTTTCTTTCTTATTTTGGGCTAAAATTCATATGGCAGGCAACATTAGCCCGCCAGCGCAAGACAATGTATCTGTCTTTGTCTAATTTTAGTGACAGCTTGGTTCTGACGATTTGTGTAGATGAGACAGATATATGTTTACATTAGAATGTTTATTGGTTACAAAGCTACGTCGTCGCGGTTAAATAGTGGTTTCATTTTTTAGGACGCGCGGTAATGAGGTTTGCTCCTCTATTAGTTTAACTCAATGGCATAGGCACGTCCATCGCCAGGCAAACTCTGCACACCGTGTTCAAAGACATTTTGGGCTTGAGAAAAAAATGTGTAACGAAACACTACATGTCGTTGAAATATTGATTATAATAATCGTCAGAGGTTTTTAAATAATTCCGAGATCGAGATCATAAATAATCACTAATCTAATTTAAACTATTATACTATGTACTCTAATTGCTATTTTGGAGGTGGCGCCACTGTCACGTAAACATCGTCTCTGTATATAAATATTGATTAAAAAAAACATTTATTCTTATTAAGTGGTAAAAATAGTATATTTCGGCAGTTCAACGTAAAATAAATGTGTAATATTGTTATCTGAGTGATTCGTGAAAAAACTTAAAAGATATTACATCTTAAACAGTGACTGTGAAAAGTGTAAATAATTCAACTAAAACGTTATAAAATTTACTGAGGACAATTAAAATCGTTAACAAACGCAAATATTTTAGTTACAGTAAAAAAAAAAAAGTGTAAATGTGTTTTTAAGTGTAAATAACTTAGATATTACACTATCAAAGACTGTTTGCAAAATTTAAATCTAGTTTGGACTTTGATCCCTTCACTACTCGCGCAGATTTTGAACGGTTTTCTAACTACAACGCCATCTACACAAATTACTACAGTACTAAGCATCATCTATCTAATGCCTACCACTTCACAAAGCATCTCATAATATATACCAAACCACCGTATCGTGTCGCGCCATCTATTGAAAAATCTAAGAACCAAAACGTACCAAACAATACAGTTGAGGTTCTTACATAAATCTAGATCACTTACTGCTATGGAAATTAAAACTGATAAAGTTAACAAAAACGATCGCAAGATGTCAGCACCAGTAACCTGTAAAAAATGTAAATCAAAAATTGACATAAAATATACTTTATTATGTTCAATGTGTAACGGCAGATACGAGTTCGACTGTGCAGGCATTTCTGAAAAATTATTTCTATTAATGGACCAAGACAAAAAGAAAAAATGGAAGTGTCAATCTTGTATACAAACCAAAAAAGTTTGTAAAACTACACCTCAAACAATTATAACAAGAAAAAAACAAACTGCGTTAGACAAGGCGAAAATCGCGCAAACTGACGGAAAATTAGACCAAATTGACAAAACAACACAAAGCGGACATGCATCCAGCACACCCACACATGTAGAAAAACAAAATAATTCCCAAAGTATCGACTCACAAATTATCGATTCACACATTCTTTCTGAAAATGATAGCGAGAATGATTTGTCACTATCACAAGACAGGTTGTCGAGGAGCTTGGAATGCGTTACGAACAGTAAGACTACCATACGTGAATACAAAGAAGAAATTAATCAACTTACATCTGACCTTCTAAGTACACAAAATGAACTAGAAAACACAATATTAGAAAACAATGACTTGAAAAAACAGATTGCAAAATTGACGAAAGAAATAATTACATTAAAAAATTTATGTCATTCTCCTTTACATGTAAATAAAAGTGTACATAGCTCTCATAAAAAAAAGAGTGTACTTGGCACCATTACACCACACAAGACACCCTTATGTAATGATAACTTTAGTACTCCTGAAACAAAAAATATAGAATGTATACACCTGCAACACAAAATTTTTAAGCTTCAAAATGAGTTAATGAAAGCAAATCAAGACATTGAGAAACTTAAGGAACAAATAATGCAACTAGAACTCAACCTTAGATCGGAACACAGATCAGTTATCAAAAAAACAAACAATCTTTATGAAAAGCAAGACGACAACACTCGGAAAATTATAGTATATGGTACTCAAAAATGCGTTGGCATAGCATCGGCTTTATTACACTCAAGGGAATGCAGTACATACGAAAAATACAATGTTAGAGTGCATACAAAACCATACGCACCCACCTGGGAGATCCTAAAAAGTTGCCGTGATGTAGAGTTACAGACACAGGATAAGGTAGTACTATGCATTGGTGAAAACGACACGAATCCAAGGACAGTATTGAAAGAACTGCAATATACTTTATCTAAATTGACTTGCCCCATTCTAGTATTAAATGTATTTAAAAATAAATTTATGAATGTAAATATGTTAAATCATAGCATCAAAAACCTATGTAACAAATATGATAATTGTCATTTTGTAAATTGTGATTTGACTTCCTTAAATGACATGTGTAAACAAATTAATTATAAGATTGACTGCATAGACTATGAAAGTAAATATTGTAACCACAAAGCCCTCAAAAATCTTATATTGTCTAATAAGCCAAGTTCAGCTCAAAATAAGAAATGGAAAAAAGGTACAATACCATATTATTTTTGTAACGAAAAAATAATCAAAAGTGCTGGTAGCTCTACCGGTGTTGTTGATAAACCAACTTGTACAAAAAAGGGAACTATACCCTACTATTTTCCCATTTTAAAACAGAATAATTTTTTTCGGGCCTAGACAAGAATCAGTATCAGTATCCGTACCTTGTTTAAAAATTCTTCACCAAAATATTGCCAGTATTCTATCTAAAAAAGATTTACTAGAATTGACACTACTCGAACTGGAAAAAAATAATAATGATCCAGACATAATATGTTTATCGGAAACTTTTATAAAGTCGGGTTCTGATAACTACGTAAAACTGCATAATTATGAAATGGCATCAAATTTTTGTAGAGATAAGCAGAGAGGTGGAACATGTATTTTGGTCAAAAGAAAATTGTTATATAAAAATCTGTCATTTATAAAATCACATGCGGTGGAAAAATCTTTTGAATGTTGTGGAATAGAAATTTTATCAAATCAGTCAAAAAAAATAATTATTGTCAGCCTCTATAGAACACCCTCATCAAATCCCAACACGTTTCTCAAAAAATTAGACTGCTTATTGCATGACATATTTAAAAAATACAAAAATAATGTCAACATTGTCCTAGCTGGTGATATCAATATAAATACGCTGCAATCTGGAACAGCTACGGAATACTTAAAAGACTTAGCTCAGATTTATGACCTGAAAATCCACATAAACGAGCCTACCAGAAAACGATCTTGCATAGATCATATATTGAGCAATATTAAAGACGCAACTGCAACAGTATTGCCTCTACACTTGTCCGACCATGAAACTGCTCAAATGCTTAGTATCCCTAATAAAAACAAAATGTTAAAACCCTCATTTTATTACATTTTCAAGAGGGACTATAGCGAAGAAAACATAACAAAATTTAGGAATTGTATAAGAAGCTTATCATGGTCTGAGATATACTACGAAACAAATCTTAATGAGGCTTTTGGTATGTTTCATGAATTAGTAAGTTTATTCTATAAACTGTGTTTTCCTAAATTAAAAATCAAAATAAACACAGCACAAAGAATCAAGCAGAATTGGATTAGTGAAGGCATAAAAGTAAGCTCTAAAACTAAAAGATTATTAAGATATAAATGTTATAAAGAAAAAACGTTGGCAAATAAAAACAAGTATAATAAATATTCGAAAGTATTCAAGAAATGTATATATAATTTAAAAAAAAATGCTAATATAAAATTTATCAATCGAAGTAGAAACAAGTGCAAAGCATCTTGGTCTATCATCAAAAATGAAATTTGTAATATGACATGTGATAATAATGTAGCCAACATAAAAATTGACAATACAATACTGACAGATCCTATAGACATAGCGACGACATTTAATAATTATTTTATCGATTCAACCAATACTAAACATGACATTAATAATAATAATAGTAATCCAAAAATAAGGTATAATAATAATACAGGACATTCAATGTTTTTAAGACCCATGTCAGAATCTGAAGTAAAAAAAGAAGTCATGTCATTAAAAAACACAAATTCAGAAGGGTATGATGAAATTTGTACTAAAGTAATAAAGTCAAGCATCGATGAATTATTACCCATTTTAACCCACTTGATTAACTTATCTTTTTCTACAGGTTCTTTTCCGGAACTGCTAAAATTATCAGTTGTAAAACCGCTGTTCAAGAAAGGTAGCAAAGATGATATAAAAAACTATCGACCCATAACGTTGATACCAACCTTTTCAAAAATTTTTGAAAAGTGGAATTTTGCAATAAATTTGGAATAATTGCAGAAGACCAGTACGGATTTCAAAAGCATAAATCTACAACACTTGCTACATACGCACTCATGACAGCTATTTTAACAAATATAAATAATAGAAATTTCACTACTGCAGTATTTTTTGACTTATCAAAAGCTTTCGATGTTGTTTCACATAAAATACTTTTAAACAAATTAGAATTAATTGGAATTAGAGGACCTACACTTGATTGGATAGCATCTTACTTAAATAACAGATGTCAACGTGTTGTGATTACAAAATTAGATAAAAATAGCGAAATAACGACATACTCATCTAATTTTAGACATAATAAATATGGAGTTCCACAGGGGAGCGTATTAGGCCCTATTTTATTCCTTTTATATATAAATAATTTGCCTTATATTACAACTCATAAATGCACACTTTTCGCTGATGACATATCAGTTGTTGTTGCGACAAATAAAATAAATATGACCATTAAAGACCATGAAGATGACGTAAATAAAACTATTAGTGACATAATTCAATGGCTTGACATAAATAATTTAAAAATAAATGTAATTAAAACTAACTGGATTCACTTTAATAATTATAAAAATGAAATGTTTAATCTGAATATTCATTACAACAATGTACCAATTGACATGGTAAAAGAGACAAAATTTCTAGGACTAACGATAGATCAGCAAATGAACTGGAAATCACAAATTGAAAAAGTATGTTCTAAAATAAATAAATTCGTTTATGCTCTTAAACAAGTGAGCAATGTTACAGACAAAAAGACAGCACTTACAGCTTATCACGCGTATGTTGAGTCTACCTTGCGCTATGGCTTATTAATTTGGGGCAATGGTACCAACATCGGTAGAGCTTTTATTGCGCAAAAAAAGTGCATTAGATCGATGTATGGTCTTCCACCAGATGTGTCGTGTCGATCACGATTTAAGGAACTTGGATTATTAACCCTTCCATCTCTTTATATATATGTCATGGGCGTATTTATAAAAGAAAATAGCAAACTTTTTAAGAAAGCTAGTGCTTTATATGCTACAAACCATAGAAACCCTAACAGACTAGTATTTGACATAACTCCAACTATGAGTCAATATACCAAAAGCTGTTTAGGTATGTCTATTAAAATCTATAATAAAATTCCGGATGACATAAAATGTAGTAATAATAATGTATTCAAAAAAAAATTATATAAATGGTTGTTAGATAAAGAGTATTACACTATACAAGACTTTTTGACATGAAATGATTATTTGTAGCTATTGGACATTTGCTGTTAATGAATACTATTTACTTGACATTACAACCTATTATTCTAATATTAATATTGACATTGTATTTCTATCGAATAGACCTAATGGATAATTATTTTAATAATTTAGTACACTATATTTTGCCTCTAATTTAAAATCACAAACAATGTATTTGCATGCCACTGACTTGGCAAAACATGTATGCTCTACTAATTATTTGTCAACTTTCACACCGTGTTTTGTGCAAATAAATTATTATTATTATTATTATGAAAATTTATACAACAAAATTAACGAATGTCTAACTCTACCTCTAGCTAGACTTAAACTTGATATTTTTTATTTGATGTATCGATATTTTTATTATGGCGATATATCGATAAAAAATATCCAGTACTAGCAAAGTACCCGTGCTTCGCTACGGGAACACTCCTGATTTGCGTCTGTTTTTGTTAATATTCCAGATATTTCATTTTTTTCCCATAAAGGACTGTTTCGTATTGACCATTATTGCAAACATACACCATTTAGGTTAAGACGTCCCGGGAAACAATATTTTTGGCATTCGCACCAGGAGCCAAAATTGCAAGGCTTCCAGGAGAACTTACTCCTGAGCAAGGTACATACAACTGATCATGAGAGAAGCAGTCCTGTCTCAAGTCAACCCCAGTGACCTTTAGAGACTGCCCCCTGAGCTTTGTTAATGGTCATAGCAAAACACCTTAATGGGAAATTGAAGGCTCTTAAATTGAACGGGGTGGTCTGATGGAATAATGGGAATGCGGGGTATAAAGAGAGATTCCTCAACAGCGCATCCTTTACTGTCCTCACTCAACAACTCATCGTTCCAGTTGTTTAATACGTGAACAATGGTAGCACGAACCTCCTGATGATGCACCTCCGTTTCATGCAACTGGTAGGAGATGGAGCGGAACAGGCCAGCTTCATCACCTTCCACAGCTATAATAAGATGGGGCATCATCACACCTTCCACAAGTATAAATTTAGTCAATCTTGACGTCATTGTTTGAAAAATACCGAAATTCTTATATTAAGTAGGTATTCCCCATAAAGTCGGTACTTAGAATAGGTTTATCAATTAGTTTTCTGCACCAAATGTATCTTCATTTGGAGGACGCAGTTTATTAAACGCCCTACGCGCGCGATGGACAACCTCCCCGGAGGTTGTCCATCGCGCGCGTAGGGCGTTACCCCCGGGTAACTACTGGGATGAGGTGAGCGATAAACCGTCATGGATAACCCCATGGTTTGAAATAATCTCTCGTATATAGCGTTTCCATAGATAACGAATCCATAGCGCGCTGTACAAATGCTAGGTATAGCGCCATCTAGTGATGAGTTAATTAAAATATAAATAAAGCATTTCTAAACATTTCTTGACCCTTTTTTTATGAACAATTATTCCACCAAGTCTAAAAATCGTAGGTGAATCGATTTCCAAAAAGAGGGTTTTTTTTCAACTCCCTCCCTATATTCAACCTCTTATGGGTGAAATTTCGGACAAATCCCGTCTTAGTGCGCGCTTGCATTGTATAAGGAACACATATCCAAAGTTTCAGGTTTCTAGCGTCAGTGGTCTGGGCTGTGCGTTGATTAGTGAGTCAGTCAGTCAGTCAGTGAGGACAAAGCCTTTTACTATCTAGCTTTTGCCCGCGTCTTCGCGTGAAATTCGCGCATTTTAGATTATCCAAGTCAAGTCTACCACGCAACGCAACCACCATCAAGTAGTATTTCTCTTAGCTGGTAGAAACCCTGGAGCTCTACCGGTGTAGGTGTTTGTCGATGACTAAAACGTACAACCTATTTTTCGAATCAAATTGTTCGTTGGGAATCGGCTTCACATTCGGCGTTAGTGCCCCAGAAGACATTATTCAGCAAAGCACTTCAAACTTAGTATAAAATTATTAAGCCGGGTGTCCTGCATGTGTGTTTACGAAATATAAAAAATAAATCAAGACAAAGAGGCGCGGCTATACCTTAAATACAAATTGGTGCATGTCTAATTCAAAAGTTCGCCGATATATTGAAAGAAGAAGAAAGAAAGAAAGAAGTTTTCATGTTTTTATTCGATATATCAATATCGATATCAATACATATATTAAATATCGATATAATATTTATCAATACTTTTTGACGCATAACATCCGGACGATAATTCGACAATGGGCTGAACAGATATGCTGTCACTACCAGTGACATTTTACGATTAACTTTTACACCCTGGACATTAGTACTTTGGAATTTCATTTTGTTATTTCGTTTACTTTGGATTTAATACTCAAAGTTTCGTTTACTTTGAGTTTCCTTTAGTTATCATTACTTAGTTAGCTCGGTTTTATTAATTCAGAAAAATATTACAGAAATAACTTCGTTTCAATTCTTGTGGATAAAATAAATATATAAATAAACAAATCCACCAACTATTGCCGGGAAAGAATTTGGTCCATCCAAATGCTTTCCGGCGAGGATATATAAATATATTATATTTATTTTGTCCTTTGTAATTTACTACTAACCAATTTAAATCTTATACTATCCGCCTAAGAGTTAGGAATTGCAAATCTCATTGTCATGATGGAACTTAAGGATTGTTATGTTCCTGCGAGTGAGTGAGGTCACCAGGAAGAAATGGCTGTTTCATGTAGTCGTCGTCAACAACGCTTATTCATCCCACTGCTGGGATACGGGTCTCCCCTCAATCAAAGGAGTTTAGAGACGACTCGATCACGCCGCTCAACTGCGGATTGGCGGAGGCCAGTGTTTTCAAGCCGCCTACATGCCACTAGCTTGGCTTAACGGCTATCATCTAATGACAACAGCCGGGACCGACGGCTGTACGTGCCCTCCGAAGCACAGAGGAACTCGAGATAAATGAAACTATCCATGGACAGACTATGGTCGATGTTACTTAACTTGCGTGTTTTATTAGACTGACACGCGCAACAACGCCATCGACCTCCTTTTTAAGGGACAAATAGCATTAAACTGTAACCATGGGTCGGAAGGGGAAAAACTACATAGACAATTTGGCATTAACTTTCCCGAAAACGCTCCATACAAAAGGCTACTGAGTTATGACGTCACAGGTTTGTATTTTGTATGCATCAAATCAAAAATTTGTGCGACAGCTATGTTAAATATTACGTTTATGTGATTAGTATCATAATAAAAGTTGGTATGGTAGTATACTATTCTGATTTGGTAGCAACAAGGGAGAATAGGCTATTTGACAATGTTCAAAAATTATATAAATTATTTAACAATATCGTAAAATAAACAAAACTATAAAGATCTGCAAACTTGCATTCTATATCTTTCGTCCGACTTATTTTAGGGTCGATCAAAGATTCGCGGGAAAGTCCAATTTAAAATTATGAAATTTAAAAAAAAAATATATTTCCATTGGAGAAACAATAAAAATATTAGGTTGGGGAAAAAGTCTTTTCGTATTTTATATGAAAATTCAAAACATTTTTTAATAAAGTTTATTTACATTTAACTAAAGTATGTAGGTGCCATTATGTTCGATAACTTTTTGCCATCTTGTAGGTAGAGACATGATCCCATTACTATAGAAATTTTGGGACTTCTGTTCAAAAAACCGCGACAAGTGGTTTTGGCAGTCTTCTCGTGATGTTAACCTGACATTGCCTAAATAATTCTGAAGAGACCGAAACAGGTGGAAATCAGAAGGTGCAAGGTCAGAACTATACGGCGGATGCATTAACACCTCCCAGTCAAACTCTCTTAATTTTTGCTAAGTGGCTAAAGATGTGTGAGGTCTAGCGTTATCATGATGAAAAATCACACCCCTTCTATTGATTAATTCCGGCCGCTTTCTCTCAACTTTTTCCTTTAATCTCATCAGTTGTTCACAGTAGAGTTAAGAATCGATAGTCCTGCCTGGCGGTAACAGCTCATAATGAATATCTTCCCTTCCAATCCCACCATACACACAGCATCACCTTGTTGCGGGTTAACCCGGGTTTCGCCAGAGTCTGTGAAGCCTGGCCGGCCTTTGACCACGACCTTTTTATGCGCCAAAACTGTTTTGTGGTTAATTCCTAGTTCTTCAGCTACGTCGTAACTACTGATATGCCGATCTTGCTCCACTTTTTCAGAAATGGCATCCATTTTATCCGTAACAGGGCGACCAGAGCGACGTGCATCTTTGACATCAAAGTTTCCGGATTGAAAACGCTTTAACCAAATTTGTGCTACTCTCACAGACACTGCACTAGGTCCATAAACGTCACAAATTTTTTTCGCAGCTTGCGTTGAATTTTTACCTTTTTTGTAGTAAAATTTTAAAATGTATCGAATTTCTTCATTAGATTCACTCATCTTGACAGTAAAAAAAACAAATGAAAATCACACATTTACCTAATTTGAATTTGGAATTATCTTTTTTAAAATTTAAACTTTTTAAAGATATCAAAACCTGCTAGATACAAATGGTATAACCAAAGAGATTTTATTACAAGTTCATACATACTATAATGCGAAAAGACTTTTTCCCCTACCTATTATTATAACTTTTATTATGATACTAATTACATAAACATAATATTTAACATAGCTGTCGTACAAATTTCTGATTTGATGCATACAAAATACAAACCTGTGACGTCATAACTCAGTAGCCTTTTGTATGGAGCGTTTTCGGGAATGTCCAAAATTGTGATTTTCAAATTAACATATCTCGAGAAACTTTTATGCTATCGAAGTAATTCTTTCACCTATGGTTATATTAGCTTCCCCAACCCGTTTGGCCAGCGTGGGTAGTGTAGGCCGAATCCTCCTTCTGTCTGGGACGGACGAGAGGGTCGTGCTCCTGTAGTGGAGACTGAAATGACCTGATGATGATGATTATATTATGATTTTTGGGGTGTAAGTGGTTTATCAACATCTTTGAACCAAAGCCAACTTCACCTGCACGTGGTGCACCCATCTGATTGACAAACGAAGCTCTGGCGAAAAGAGAGGTAGGGTGCGTAAATGTAAGCTACCCGACTGGGGAATTACCAACACCTCACAGAATACCGCAGCCAAATAACAATTTCCTTGAGGGTTGTTATGTTCCTGCGAATGAGTGAGGTGACCAGAAAAGAAAGAGATACTGCGTTGGCAGCGGGGGTGGCGGCGCGCAAGTGATATATTATGTTGCGAGCGTTAATTACGGTAACCGCTTCACATTAGGCGGGCCGTATGCTTGTCTGCCACCCGAAGTAGTATAAAAAAAAATAGTAATAATCGAGACGTCCCAACATATCGAACCGAAAAAAATGTTGGTAAAATAACCTATCGTGAATAGAATATTGAAATTTTTGTCAATTGTATAACATAACTTAAATACGTGCCAAAATATAAGGGAATTCTCGAGAATGCGCGAGGATTCCCGGAAGACTCACGACCTATTTAGGCTCGTATTAAACTTTATAAGTTATACAATTGACATAAATTATATTTTGCTATGTACAATTTCGTTGCAAAAAATCGCGTCCATTCCATTCCGCGGCGGTGGAAATTGAGCCTTAGAGCCCGCGCACACAGGCAGCGGTCAGGAGTTCCGAGTTCCGCGTTCGGCGTCCATTAGAATGTACCCAGTCCATTAGAATGAACAACAACGCACACACCGGGCAGTCTGACCGCGGCGGTCAAAGCGGAACATCGCGTTCCAAGAGTTCTTTTCCTGCCGAGACAGGGTTAACAAACACGGAAAAGTTCATTGAATTGGTTAGGGAAAGGAGTTTATTATACGATTTAAGTAATATAGACTAAAACCGCGACAAAAAAGCTGAAGCTTGGCTTGAAATTGCCACAGAAATTGGGTGCACCCAATACTTCTTTTTCTTTTTAGAGGCTGCTAAGCTCCACGAGAGCAATAACTCTTCATCGGATGACGAACTTTCTAGTGACATGTTGCATGTGCATAGACCCAAACGAAACTATGTAGAACGAGAGAATTTGCTCGCCGCTTGTGTGCGTTGGGACTCTTGGGCGGTCAACGGTCACTAGAACGCAGAACTCTTACCGCTCTCTGTGTGCGCAGGCTCTTAGACGCTAAGATATCGTATAGGTTGGACATTCATGGGAATTAGAACACAGGTCGTTTCTAATACTTCCTCGATTTGGCCACCGTCCGATTCCAGAGGAAGGACCATTTATACCCGATCTATTTGCGAAATCAATAATGACTTATTGATTAATAACACAGATGAATATTATGCGAATATAATTTATTGGTTATTTAAATATTATATAATTAGCTAATTTCAGCCAATTTGCCAGAATATTATAAATGTTTTAAAAAGGAATAATTCACCTTTCCCTTCTAGATGGGATTAAAACTTACAACCTCTCGATGACCGTTCCAATGCTCTTGCATTTCTATTTACTGCTGTGAAGTCGCAGTGTGGCGCCATCTAACTACCTATGAATATGGTGAATTTATTCATTTTCAAAACATTTATTATATTGGTTATTTATTTATTTAAACTTTATTGCACACAATACAATATTTGTATGTACAGATGGCGACTACGTTCGTGGCGGACATAAGGGATACTGCTAGAGCGACGTGCGTTCGCCTGGAGTTCAATAAATCGATAGCGAATCAAAACACTTAAATATTTACTTAATTATATACATACTATGTTTTTACTGTATTTCGCGTTTGACTATATATCAAGTTTTTAGGGTTCCATACTCAAAGGGTTAAACGGACCCTATTACTAAAGCTCCGCTCTCCGTCCGTCTATCACCAGGCTGTATCTCATGAACCATGATAGTTAGGCAGTTGAAATTTTCACAGATGATGTATTTCTGTTGCTGCTATAACAACAAATACTAAAAAACAGAATTAATTTAAAATAAAACAAATATTTAAGGGGGCTCCCATACAACAAACGTGATTTTCTTGCCGTTTTTATAGATAATGGTACGGAACCCTTCGTGCGCGAGTCCGACTCGCACTTGGTCGGTTTTTTTTTAAATACAATATGTTATTTTAGTAAAAATATGAACAATATAATCATCACAGTTTGTATATACAAAGGTTTGTAATAGTGACGAATTTTTGCATTTTACATTTACTGCTGTAAAGTCGCAGTGTGGCGCCATCTAGCTATTAAGTACTATACTACTAAACAACTGGTAGGTCTCGACCAGTCGACCGGTATCGAGAGGTCGTGGGTTCAAGCCCCGCCTAGGTTGTGAAGTTTTTTTTTTTTTTTTTCATTTTAAATATATTTATTTAAATCAGACTATCGTGAAGCTTTTCACCTCTGTGGGTTATAAGGTTTTTTTTAGCAGTGTGAGTTCTGGTGTGTGAATTCAAATGGCCCTTCTGACTAAATCTAATTTTAGAAATATCGCATTGATAAGGTTATTCACCGGTGTGTAGTCTTAAGTGTCTCTTTAAATAATTCTTATTGGTAAATGTATAGTTACATATCTCACAATCAAAAGATTTTTTATTAGCGTGAATTCTTAAGTGGGTCTGTAAATGACCCTTCTGAGTAAATCTAGCTTTACATGTATCACATTCATAAGGTTTCTCACCTGTGTGTAACCTTAAGTGTGTCTTTAAATAACTCTTATTACAAAATCTAACCTTACATATTTCACAATCATAAGGTTTTTCACCAGTGTGAGTCCTTAAGTGGGAATTTAAATGCGCCTTCTGACCAAATCTAACTTTACATGTATCGCATTCATAAGGTTTCTCACCAGTGTGTATCCTCAAGTGAGATTTTAAAGAACCGAGCTGAATAAATCTAAATTTGCATATCTCACATTCATAAGGTTTCTCACCAGTGTGCGTTTTTAAATGATACCGTAAGCTTTTCTTAAGAGAAAATCTAATTTCACATATATCACATTTATAAGGTTTCTCTCCAGTGTGTTTTCTTAAGTGAGCTTTTAAAGTACTCTTCTCTGTCAATCTAACTTTACATATCTCACACTCATAAGGTTTCAGACCAGTGTGAATTATGAAATGTTTCTCTAACTTATAATTGTGACTAAATCTAACTTTACATATCTCACATTCATAAGGTTTTTCACCAGTATGAATTCTCAAATGTGACTTTAAATTGCACTTGTAAGTAAATTTAACTTTACATATCTCACATTCATAAGGTATTTCACCAGTGTGAATTCTTAAGTGACCTTGTAATTTATAATTTTGACTAAATTTAGCTTTACATATCTCACATTCAAAACGATTCATCCCATTGTCTGCAAGTCCTTTCACTACTCCTGTTGTACTATACTTTTGTTCACGCAACATGCCACATTGTTGCGAGGTCGCCTCTTTGCCAGTCACATGTTGTTCAATATGTTCTATTAGGAGATGTTTATCATCAAATACATCACCGCAATTGTCGCAGACAAACATTCTCCTCGAATGCTCACTATTAGTGTTGCCAACATCTGTGTTAGTACTAGAGCAGGCATCACCATCAAAAATAGTTACATCACTTTTGTTAACAGTAGTGTCGGAATACGGTGCTGTTCTTTTTGTCTTGTATGTACGAATATTGCAATATCGTCTTGGTATTTCATTCTTTTTGACTGTGCTGCATGGTTTCCATATCTTAGTTGAGAATCTTCTGAGCGGTAACACTGTGCTTTCACGTGTATCAACGGGAGCGCTGGAAGCTGGCTCTGTACACAAAGAATTACTTAGTTTATATTGACAAGTATTTAAACAATATATATTAGAATATAACAGTGATTAATTAAATTAATAATTTAAACAAGACAAATTAAAATTTAAATACTCCCGTCCGAGCCTAGTCAAGCCCTTTCATTTGATACCCATATTGAGTTGTGAAAAAAGAATATGTATTTTATGCCATTTTGTGGTGGCGGCTATCTTGGATTTGAAATTTATCATAGTATTCTACTAGTCAAGCCATTTCTTTTGATACACATATATATTGAAGTGGTTGTGAAAAAATATGTAATACGTCCTTTTGTGGCAGCGGCCATCTTGGATCGATTTTCATTAAACATAGCTAAGTACACTCCCGACTAATTCACCTTTGAAATAAAAAATAAATCTAAACCGGTTCATTCGCGTCGGGGGTTAAACAGACGACATTATAGTAAGAAATAGGCCGTGACGCAGCTCGGGATGGGTCAAATGGCGACAGGTCTCAGAAACTGGTGTCACAGACATCATAAGTAGAGCATCATAAGTAAACACAAGCAGAATTGCTTTGTTGTTTTTCTAGACATAGGACAGGCATTCGACAAAGTGGCATAAAGGCCTACACTTAAAAAAAAAGAAACTTACCCCTTTCTGTCTACCACATTCTGGGTGCATATATAGATAAAAAAGCTGTGATGTTACGTGTGGCTCAAAGACATTAGACACGTGTGGAATACGATTTGGAGTGCCACAGGGGAGTATCTTGGGTCCTGTCCTGTACCTTTTATATATTTAGAAGAGATATTGGCACGTGAAGTCGTTGTGTCTGTCGCTCGCTTGTTGCTATAACTCTGCGTCTAGCTCGAAGTGTGAAACACTACTGATTATCAAAGAAAGGCTAGCTGATCCTTAACGTAAAAAATATTTTGGGCTATTGCTCTCGTATATTGGATATAACTGATTCGAATACCGTGATGTGGCGTGACTAGAATAGATAAGGAAGGATTATATTAGAGGAAGTTTGAAAGTAAAACCCATGACGGAAATGACGAGAGGAAATCACCTATCGTGGAAAACCAAAAATGAGGTGGTTGGATTGAGTGAGTTGATATGGGTAAGAAAGGGATAACTGTAGATATGACAGTTGGTAAGGATGAAAGACATACTGCGCCGACCCTAAATAATGGGAAAATGTGAAGACTTTATTCAATTATGATGATGAAATTTGAGTAGATGTATATGCAATTTATGTGGATGTGTGTGCACGTGTTCAAACATGGACTTACTGAGAACGACTAGTGTTTAACTATAACTAGGCCGGATTCTAGCCCACGGGGCCGAAATCGAGGTTGAGTAGACCGAGTAGATTGTGTTTGTTGTGAATTGATGTATGTTTTCCATTGATTTCAATGGAAAATGTATTTCATAATCATTCCTCAAGGACATGATCGATCTCAATTTTTATCGACACTAACCTCAAGCATGTAGAGTCTTTAATTGTGACAAATTTCATCAAAATCGGTTCAGTGGTTTTGAAGCCTATGAATTTCCAAGAATGACTTTTCGGCGTAAATAAGCGTTCCGCTCACTCCACCAATAAACATGACGTTTACCTTCAAATGCGTTGCTCTTAACATTTACTTCTCTTTGCCAGTCTACAGAAACAACTGTTGGAGGAGGTAAGGATAACATCTTGTTTTTATTATGTATCATTTCTTCGGTACTAATATCTTGTACGTGAGTAGCACAGTTAGAAAGATGTAACTCTTCTTGTTTTAGATCTCCTTCAGCTGTCCTACTATTACCCTTAATATTTTCCAGTACTTTTCTACTCGCATCCTCTTTATCATCTGATGGCTCTAACTTCATACGATCCGCACTTCGTAGGAGTATCTCCTCGTCATCTATACACTCGGATGTCATTGGCTCTTTTTTAATTTCAATTTCTATCAAATTGTCATCAGAGCTCTTCTCTTTTTTAACTTGTACCTCTGTATCTTCATCAGTGCTCGTAACGTCGATGATTTTAGTTGGAGTTACGCTTAGAGTATTTCTTAGTTGATATGCTTTCTGGTTTAACATGCTCATTGATTTTCCTTGTACCTTAAGAAGAGCAACAACTTTATTGTATGAGACATTGACAAATATAGGTAAAAATTATACTAGATAAGCCATAGCCTTTGGAACGCTCTGACCCTGTTGTACCGTGTTTCGCACAAGAAGATCTTTCATTTGATACGCATATCACAGAAGTTAGGGCCGAAACACATACTCGCGTTGCGGCACCGCACCGCCAAAATCAGCAGTGCCGCCCGCCACTACGCAGAATTTTGCGGTGTGCACTGCGCCGCACATAGTGGACAAAAAGTAACATAAAGTAAAAATGTTTAATCAAACTTTAACATTAACGAATTGTAACATTTTTTGTTATTTTTTTACATACATCCATCAACATTAAAAAATCATAAGAAAATGGTTGCCGTACAGTATGACAACAGAACGCTTTGTTTTGCAGCACCGCAACGCAACGCACCACCGAGCGTTGCGTTGCGCGACGCTGCGCCGCGACGCGGTTATGTGTTTCGGCCCTTAATGTGGAAATTATAAATCTCCATTCCTTTTTATACCACGTCGCGTGGTAAACAAGCATACGGTCCGCTTTATGGAAAGCTGTTACCGCAGCCATATATACGTTCGCAATATGAAATATCGCTCGTGCGCCGCCACCCCCGCTACCGACGCAGCAACTCTTTTCCTCCGGGCCATTTTGTGGCGGACGCTATATTGGATTAAGAAAGACTGCATTTAAGTAATCGGACATTATTACGTTGACCTAATGAGTGTGTCAAGTTTCAGCTCAATAGGACATTGAGGTCTCTTTTGTCTATACTACGTCGGGTGGCAGACAAGCATATTGCGCGCCTGATGTGAAGCGGTTACCGTAGTCATATAACGCTCGCAACATAAAATATCGCTCGCGCGCCGTCACCCCCGCTGCCAACGCAGCATCTCCTTCCTTTCTGATGACCTCACTCACTGGCAGGAACACAACAACCCTCAAAGGAATTGTTATTTGGCTGCGGCATTCTGTGAGGTTGATGTACATTCCCCAGTCGGCTCAGCTTACAATTACGCTCCCTACGTCTATTTTCGCCAGAGCTTCGTTTGTCAGTCAGCAGAGTGCATCACGTGCAGGTGAAGTTGGCTTTGGTTCAAAGATGTTGATGAACCACTTACACCCATAAAGTCAAATTTAATTTGTAAGATTTTATAACAGACACCTTGGTGAAACTAAATAAATAATTCTTACTATAAATATATATAAAAAATAGAAAAAAAACACCTCCGCGTTATTGGGATTTGAACCCACAACCTTTCGATTACCGGTTGAGTTCTCTTCCAACTGAGCTACCAGGAAGGTTTGTGATGGTCGCGAATTTTTGCATAATATTTTACTGCTGTGATATCGCAGTGTGGCGCCATCGACCTTTAAGTATTACACTACTAAACAAGGTTCGTGCACGGAGGGGAATTTTTCCATTTTTTAAAATATTTACAATATTCTGGCAACTGGGCTAAAATCAACTATTTAAAAAATAATGATTCTTACTGCATCACCGCTGTGTAGAAAATGTGTGAGCACATCCTCGGCCTTCAAAGACCTGACCATCAGACTGTGGCTCTTCCTCAGCTGATAGTAACACATATAGCATGCTACCACAGGCCGGTGCGCTGTATTTAACTGAAAAGGCAAATAAAATTTTACATGCAGTGTATCTTTTGATAATTAGGAAAGCTAGGCTTTTTTTAATTTATTTAATCAAACTTTTAGTTTACGTTCTTTATTTAATTAATTAAATAAATTAATATATTATGCTATGTACATCGCAGCAAACCTAAATTACTCTTCGGTCATTAATATACTAAGAAGTAGATGCACAATGAGGTATAAGAGAGACAAACTTCTTAGCTTCCATGGCTATACTGTGCGGGTTCCGGGTCCATTGTGTGGTAGAGAGAGAAACCCCAAGAAGATCCCAAGACTTGTGACACGGGTGTAGGTTTAAGGGGCCCCTTTCATACACTACTTGTGTTTCTTCCCTTCCCAGCCAAATCTGGTATGAATCTGCTAATGCAGCTTTAGATACTCGTTCTAGTATAGAACTTACTGCACTTCTGGACAAGCCATGGTCTTTCAGCAGGTTATAGAGATTTTGCTGGTGCAGTAAAAGCTCTTTATTCGCGGGGTATATGTTCCGTAAATATGCCGCGAATACAGAAACCGTGAATATGGAATGGTAATTTATATGGGATTATAGGGGATACGTTCCTAGATGACCAAATAAAAAAATAAATATTATATCAATAGTTTTTAACCATATTCACTGATTATTATCTTCAGGCTTAGGCAATGGTTTAAAGAGTTTTACACTATTTCCTTGCTCGGCAGTTTTTAAACGCTCCTTCTGTCCAGCAGTAACATTAGAAACTTTACTCCTAAGACTTCGTTCCATAGACAGATCAATTTTCATAAAGTAATCACAAATCTCATTTGCCATTCTTCACTTTAGTGAAGGTTACTAATGTGACATTTAATTTGAAAAATCTTAATTTTTCAAATTACCTAAGTGTCACGTTTCCAGTGCTTGTTCAAGCCTTTACTTTTTTATTAGTTCATAATGAATCTAAGCTCTGCGGATTTAGAGTAGTAATGATATAAATACATGTTCTTATATTTAATTTGTATGACGTTCCTAAGTGCTTGATAAAGTCTAAGGAATAAAGATATTTTGATTTGATTTCATTTGATTCATATGACGACGCATGTACAAAAGGTTGGATACCTATTGGAATCCTTTTTATTAATATGTATGTACCGATGTACTGATTTAGATACGCGAATAAAGAAATAGTTAGCCGCGAATATCGAAATTAGGTCGCATTTTTTTAATCCGCGAATAGGGAAAACGCGAATGAAGGAAGCGCGAATAAGGAGCTTTTACTGTATACCTCTCGCTCCTACTTCTACAGCATATAGATTAAGACTAAGCAAAATAATGTCTATGTAGACAGAAGATGACATAAATCTTACCTATTTATGACCAATATCAAGACAAATATAATAAGCCTGTTTACTAAGAGTATTTTTCTCAGACAAATCTCTGTCCTATCAGGACCGTATCAGGTAATTTATTATAGAATCGAATGCAATTTACAACAAAAAAGACTTCCTTGCCCTAGCAAGTCGATTGATTGGACGCAGTTTATGCGTATTTCAAAATTTTACATAGTACATACTTCAGATAAAAAATAAATACAATAGGTACAGTACCACCAAAAGTTACTTACAGATATACCAGTCAGCTTTTCATATATATTTTGCAGCGGGCTGCCGGCTATAATGTGCACAGGCACGTCCATCGCCAGGCAAACTCTGCACGCCGTGTTCAAAGACATATTTGTAATCAAATTATCGCTTGTTACTCAAAAGAAAATAATAGAAAAGGCAACACATTTGTGTATGTATGTAACGCAACACATTTGTCAGAAGTCACTGCATGCTAGGAGAATTCACAGAGATGGTAATTATTAAAAGCGGTATGCTTTTCTTCCATTTCATTAAATAGTACAGACAGAATAGTTGACAAAAACAAAGAAAGAAAACCATGACATTTAATGTCATACTTTTTTTTTTTTTTTTTTTTATTTTTAATGGCTATACGTTGATTAGCCAATAACAAAGTTAGGGAAACACAATACAATTACGAAATTATATAAAAACATTAAATGGTATTCGAACTGTAATTTATAACATCCAGGATTGGTTTTAATACATGTTACTACTAATTTCTAATATATACATATCATTCAAAGCTTGATATTATTACGTTCTATAAATATTGCAATGGAATTATATACAAGGACATTATTTGAATATAATAAACAATTAATAGAAGTAGGAAAAGGTACACGGATTGTTAAGAGTTCTGAAATAAAAACGGAGCGATCATATATAAGGCAAGAAAAGAGTATGTGGTTTAAATCACCATACTCTCCACAAGAGCACAAAGGATTGGCAGCTATATTTAATTTGAATAAGTGAGCAGGACTGCATGTATGTCCTAAACGTAATCTGCAGATGACAGAGGTTTGTCTCTTGTTCAATTTAATTTTTGAAAACCATGGTTTTCGTGGAATCGACTCTTGCACAAGTCGATAATACTTCCCTTTAGATGTATTACCAACCCAGAGCCGATTCCAGGCTTCCCATAATTTTTCCTTGGGAATATTAACCAAATCATGGCAGTAATTAAAGTACGGAAATATATCCCCAACATGAGTAGCTTCATTTGCTAGTTGGTCGGCTTTTTCATTACCCTGAATCCCTACATGACTAGGGATCCAAGCGAAAATGACACTGCAACCCTTTGTTGAGCAACGCTGTAAAAGATCTCTAATACTAAAAATAATCGGAGACTGTTTATGTGATTTGAATGGAAATCTTGCCAAAGACTGCTAAGTGAATCAGAAAAAATCAATACTTTTGATAATTTGGCGAGAAGGCTATACTCCAGTGCTTTAAATAAACCAAAGCATTCACCTGTGTAAACAGAAGCTTCTGGAGGCAGTTTTACTTTTTGAACAATTTTGTATTGTGAATGATAAACCCCAACGCCCACGCAACCCAAACTGTCTCCTTTGGAGGCATCAGTATAAATTTGATGCCAATCAGACCATTCATTATCAATAATATTGTTGAACAGTGTATTAGCCCCTGAGTCGTTTTTTAGAACCCCAAAGTTATATTTTATTTGCGGTGTTAAAACTAGGCTATTGTAGTTATTATGGAACAAAGGCAGCAAAGGTTTGTGATATACAGGTGCTTCTAGACTGTTAAATATTTTTAAACTTTTGATCAAACAAGGTAAATCTTTATGAGTCCAGTAAGAAGATATATTGACCTCTTCTGCCAATTGTTTTAACTTAGGAAGTAAGGGGTGTAGTTTAAATTGTACGGAACGAAAAAAGTATCTATCACATATGTACTGCCTCCTTAGACTTAAGGGTGGATCGCAACACTCCACCTGCAAACAGTTTATAGGACTAGACTTCATTGCCCCAGTAATAAGTCTTAAACCTTTTGATTGTACTGCTTCGAGCTTCTTAAGAACATTTGTATTACCCGGGTGCAACAAAAACAACCCGTAGTCGAGGACACTTCTTATAAGGGCATTATAGAGGAGTCTCATTGTAAAGGGGTGTGCACCCCACCAGACTCCGGTTAAACATCTTAAAATATTTAAATTGCGCTCACATCTCAACAAAATATATTCACCATGAGCAATGCCTGTAAGCCCGGAATCCAAGATTACTCCCAAAAACTTTGCTTTATCATTGACTGGTAATGGTAGATCGTTATACAAAACATTGACAGTAGGCTGAATACGTTTTCTGGAAAACAGAACTACACTGCTTTTAGATGGTGAGAGGTCGAGACCATTATTATCAAACCAGTTCTTAAGGATATTCAGTGCTGTAGACAGTGATTCTGTGATCTCCTCCGTTGTACGGCCAGACACATACAGAAGAAGATCATCAGCATATTGCAATATATTTGCATGGTTATTTACACAGGTCTCCAAGTCATACGTGTAAATATTGTATAGAAGTGGACTTAGAACAGAGCCTTGAGGCAGACCTTTCCAAACGGTTCTATAGATGCTTGTATCAATATTTCCATTGGAGTCTGTCGTTGTGGGGTATTTGATATATCTTTCATAAAGAATATTTATAATAAAATTTGTCAACAGGATGGGAACATTTAATGCTTCTAATTTACGTTTTAGTATCGAAATATTAACGTTATCGTAGGCGCTGTTAATATCAAGAAATGCTGCAACCAAAGAGTCTCTTCTAGAGAAAGCTAAACGTATATCTGTGGTAAATATACTCAAACTGTCAAATGTGCTTTTACCTTTTCTGAAGCCGAATTGACTGATTCCTAGCAAGTTGTTGTGTTCTAAAAACCACTCTAAACGATTTTTAACTAAGTGTTCCGCAATTTTTGCTAGAACGGATGTTAAGGCTATGGGTCTATATGACGAAGGATCAGAGCTCGGTTTATTTGGCTTTAGCAGCAATAATAATGTTAGTGTTCTCCACGAACAAGGTACGTTGCCCGTAAACATAACAGTGTTAATCAAAGAAAGGTAATATTCTAAACTTTTATCATCTAGATTCGACAGGAATGAATACGGTATGCCATCTTCACCCGGCGCAGAATCTTTAATTATAGACAGAACACCTTTTAATTCACTTAGTGTAAAGGGGGAATTCAAATCTATCTATTTCGTTATAGATGGCAGGCATGGTGGGGCTAGAATCATTCAAAATCAATTTCTCGGGCGCGGAGGGCGGAGCCAAACGGTCCATAATTTTCTCGGCCATATCTGCACTGATTTTATTTTGTTGAGTGTCTCTAAAAGCTGATCTAAATTTTCTAATATTTTGCCATACTATAGAGGGTTTTACATTTGGACTTAATGAGCTACAAAAACGTTGCCATCCTTCGAATTTCTTTTTTCTAAGAAGCTCTTTAGTGGTACTAGAAACTTGTAAATATTTTTCAAAGTTATCATCAGTCATGTTTTGACAGTAATATCTTTCTGCTTCCTTTCTTTGTTTAACTGCCTGAGTACATTCTTCATCCCACCATGGTGGTGATGGTATTATATTGGAACCAGATCTTTTTAGGGGAAATATTTCGTCTGCTACTTCTATCAATACTTTAGCAAGCATTTCTGAACATTCTGAGGTATTATCTTGAGTAATCATAGGTAGAGTCTGTATTTTCTGCTCTACTTTTGCCTTGTATAGACTCCAGTCAGCATTAACTAATTTATGTTTCAGACGTGGCTGTTGAATCTGTTTTGGAGTTTTAAGAAAAGGAAAAGTTATGACTAATGGGAAATGATCGCTGCCATAAGAGTAATCCATTGGATACCAAGAGAGACTAGATGCAAGGTCAGGTGTGCAAATGGATAAGTCTAAGGCACTTGGTGTTCGACCGAGACGTGTTGGTAGTCCAGTATTTAGAATACATAAATCATTTGAGCTAATTGCATCCAGTAATTGTGTTCCATGAGACGTAGTGGAAGCGCATCCCCAGAATTCATGATGGGAATTGAAATCACCTAAACATATAAATGGTTTGGGTAGATATGTAAAAATCTCATTGATTTCATTAAGAATGTTAGCATCTGGCCGAGGCAGATATAGAGATACATAACATATATTATTTACAATTACAGCAATAATGGATAAGGTATCGCTGTGTGAAGGAAGAGATAAGACGGAGAAAGATAAAGAATTTCTAAGGAGTATGGCGACACCACCATACCCATCAGATCTGTCTGCTCTGAGACAGGAATATCCAGGTATTTTAAAAATTGCATCTTGTTTTAGCCATGTCTCTTGGAGACAGACTAAAAAAGGTTCATGTTGGTTAATTATATTAATTAAATCATGTTTCCTATTAATTACGCTGCGACAGTTCCATTGGATTACTTTGGCCCTGTGGCCCATAGTTATTTGTCATCTGACATAATGTATCTATAATTGCAGCAGCGTTGGGCGGTGTGGAGGTGTTACATAGAGATAACATTTGTATTAATAATTTAATTATATCACTGATATTCATGTTACTATGAGGATTAACAAATATTGGTTTGTTATTAGATGGCAAAGGCTCTTGAACAATTTTGGAATGGGCTACCTTGTCGTACCCTTTGTTGATTGGTGGAGGTGATTTAGGTTTCAAAAAAACTGTTTTTTTATATGACTGTGATTGCGGTACTGAACTTTTTTGCGTTCGTGAGTAATTATGGTCAATAATGGGATTTGTAGTAAGAAGAGCGTCAGCATAGGAAATTTTCGATGTTGGGGGATGTAATTTAACAGCTTCCATATATGAAATACAGCTTTTGCTCATAGTTTCTTTTATTGCCTTTTGTCTACTAAATTCTAAGCACTTTCTATCAGTCGCCTGATGTCGTCCCTTGCATAAGCAACACCAATATTCTTCTTCTTCAATGCTACAACTGTCTGCTGAATGACCCTGTCCACATTTAAAACATCTTGGTGTTGAGCGGCACTGATTTTTGACATGTCCGAAACGGCAGCAGTTGTAGCACTGAACTGTCGGATATATATATAGCTCTACTGGTAAGGCAGTGTAACAGATATATACTCTGGTGGGAAGCACCTGACCATCGAAGGTAATTACTACTGTGCCTGAATTTTCAAAATTTGTACTATTATTATTGGATACTTTTCTTTTAATTCTCCTTATTTTGAGTATTGGCCCGCAACCTATAGGGACATTAATGTTTGAGAGCACCTCCTCATCCGACCAATCTACTGGAACACCCCTAATGACTCCCATACGAGTAACACTGTATGTAGGTATGAATGCTTTATAATTATATTCAATTAACCGATTATTAATTAAAAATGAATTGGCCTGAGCATGGGTTATAAATTCCATACTGATGCGATTTCGTCCTATCCGTTTCAGGCTACCATTCACAATACCTGCAATATTGTTATTTTTAAGAAACCGGCCAAATGTAACTGGATGCAGGGTTGCTGCATCATTCTCACAAGTAACAACCCTTTGAACGTGGATTGTGTATGGTGCAACATCAGATGGATTGTAGCACGGACGACCAACTGGCAAACGAGGTGTTGCTGTGGGGAGCTGTGGTTGATTGTGGTTAGAAGTTGTAGGTGTGTCTATGTTATCTGAGTTGTAGGGGGAGCACTTGCAATCTGTAGCTTTTACTTTTTTGCTATCCTTTTTCCGTTTCGTTTTGTTGCAGGTGCTGCACAAAGCTTTTTGTAATCTTTTGCGTTTTAATTTATTTGATTCGGATACTGAGGAATCCGTGTCCATAGAAGATTCTACGGCTTTTATAAGTATCTCCATAGGAGAGGGAGAAGGAATATTGGTAATCATGGCTTGCTGAGATGCTGAAGGAACATCTGTCCCCCCAGGATCTTCGGGCGGATCGCCCATATTAAAGAATGCTAAAAAAACTTACCGCTATATATACACCAACTACTATTGTAATTTATAAATAAATGAATAAAAAATTAAATAAAAAGACTAATAATTACAATAAAAACCAATCCTTTCCTCAATAAAAGAAATGAAAATTATTTCCAAAGAAAAAACGCGCGCGCTTCATTCGAAGTTTCCCGCCCTTCCAATGTCATACTTATTCCTACACTCTTAAATTCATAGTGTTGTCAGAGATTATGAGAGTAGGCTTGCTTGAGTAATAAATATCGATATTTTTTCAGAAAATAATCGATATTTATTATCGATTTCAATCGAATATCTCTATTTTGAGTTTTAAAATATCGTACTTATAGATATTTCAGAAAATATCGACGATATATAATATATATCGTCGATATTTTAAAACTCAAAATAGCGATATTCGATATTTATTTCCAAGTATCAAATTCGATATTTTTTAAGAGCTTTTATACATACATACGGCGCATGTACAGTGCTACAAGGATCTAATAAATGAACGTGAGTGACATTTGTAGGAGGGCGTTACTGTGACTTTCGGGTTGCCAATTAGGGAAAATCTCCTTACTTCAAGGGAATTTTTACATAGCCTAATTACGACATTTAAAATGCTCAATCTTAGCTGGGCAGAAGTTAATTACTTTAAATTAATTCTGTAATGAACACCATATTATAGTATTTTAGAACGATACGGCCTAGATAAAAAGTTAATTAAAATGATTATAGTCATTTCGTACCTATCTTGGGGTGTAAGGGGTTCATCAACATCTTTGAACCAAGGCAAATCTCACCTGTACATGGTGCACCCTGCTGACTGACAGACGACGCTCTGGCGAAAAGAGAGGTAGAGCAAAGCGTATATTTTAAGCTGACCGACTCGGGAAGTACCTCCTCAAATAAAAAATAAAAAATCTAACAACGATCTGTGAAATGAAGGAATGAGGAATATGTGAAATAAAAAAACAACATATACAATTTAGCTTTTATTTATATATTACTTATGACACATACATATTTATTAAAATATGGTCATCAATCATTTATCTATTTATTGTTTGAACAATTATTTTGCACGAATGGAACTTATTAGAATCCACAAGGATTTATGAAGAGACACGTCTTATAAAACTCGTGAATCTTTCTTCATAAAACTCCAAGATCAAAATCATCCATTATGAGTTTATCTTTTCTTGTTTTCCTGTTCTTACCAGGTGTAACAATTTTACTGCATGATGCCTTAGCCAATGTGCCTTCTTTGACAATGTTTGATACAGTGTGTAAAGTAACACCTGAAAATAATTTAAATTCATAAATATTTACGTATAACATAATAAACCAAATAAAACTTTTTACTGTGGAACAAAGTGGGAATTTAAGGTAAACACACATGTCTGGCAACATTTACCTGTAGCAGCAGCGACTCGCTCGTTTACCTTTTCAAAAGGAATTAATGGGCCGTTGTTTTGTTTTTCTTTTACAAAAATCTCTTTCACCATAAACACAACCTCCATGACACCACTTCATAAAACTTTCAGCATGATAATCGTACTATATTAACAAAATATACTTTAAAATCGCACCACAACATTCAACGGTGAAGAACTGTCAAAAGTGACGTCTTACAAGATGGCGGCTTTAGTTCCGTTTTCTGCCACGTTCATTTAGATCCTTGTAGCACTGTATTCGTTAGCGGACTGCGCCAAACTCCAATCACATCACCACCGTCAATCAATCAATCAATCAAAGCTTTATTTGTTAAACATAGGTACAGTAATATAGATGTCATAAATACACATTAGTAGATCGCTATGTTTTGCCACGGATGGCATACAAATATTTAGAATGTAATTATAGGAAATATCTCTACGCTAATTTCACAATGTGTTCAATACAGTCAATTATAGTAATGTCACAAGAATTAATGTCAATATAGAATGTGAATTATGTCAAATTTTATAAATTGTCGTTAAAAAAATCATTTACAGAGTAGTAACATTTTTCAATTAGCAATTCAAAAAGTCGTTTTCTAAACATGTTTAGATTTAAGTCTTTCAAGTAATTTGGTAATTTATTATAAATTTTTGTGGCCATATCCAATACATTCTTACGGACTAATGTTTGTTTAAAATTTTGCGTGCTTAAAGTGTGTTTATATTGTGTTCGTGTCGGATTCTTTTTTACTTCTGATAACTTTACATATAATACTAATTTTTTTTTGACAAAAAGAGACGTTTCAAATATATACAGGGCAGGAAATGTCAGTATCTTTAACTGTCTGAACATTGGTTCGCAACTATCTCTAATGTTCATATCACACATAGCACGTATGCAGCGTTTTTGTGCCCTAAATATGTTATCCCAATTTGAACAGTTGCCCCAAAAGATAATCCCATACCGTAGCACTGATGCTACAAGTCCATGGTAAGCTGTCAGTGTTGCATCAGTTTTTGCAATTTTTCGCAATTTATATAGCGCAAATGCAGATTTGTTAAGTTTTTTGCAGATATCATTTGCTTGTTCCTTCCAAGTAAGTTGGTTATCTATTGTAATTCCTAAAAATTTTGCATGTTTTACAGAATCCAATTTAACATCATCATATTTTATTGTCATATTTGTTGAGTATGTCCCCGGTTTAAAGTGCATAACACTAGTTTTTTTTAAATTAATTTTTAAATCATTCATGTCAAGCCATTTTACTACATTATTTATAGCGTCATTTATATTTTTTTCATGGTCATCTAGGTTATTACTATTTACACAAATGGTACTGTCATCAGCGTAAAGTATCATTGCTTGGGTTGTAACACTAGGCAGATCATTGATATATAGTATAAAAAGCAATGGTCCTAAGACGCTTCCTTGGGGAACTCCACGTACAACATTCCTAGCGTCTGATATGTACTTAATTTCTATTTTTTTCTTTGAACAAATTCTTGTTATTTCAGTAACTTGCTGTCTATCACTTAAATATGATTTTATTAGATTTAACACGTTACCCCTCATACCATATGCTTCAAGTTTCCTAAGCAGTTTTGTATGATTTACATAGTCGAATGCTTTGGTCATATCAGCAAATATGGCACTTGTTGGTATTTTTTTATCTACGTTTGTCAAAACTATGTTTAATAAGTCATATATTGCCAAATTTATCGATTTATTTTTTCTAAACCCTTTTTGCTCGTTTCTTAGGATATTGTTTGCATTTATGAAACTAGTTATTGCTTCATGTATATTTTTTTTCAAATATCTTTGAGAATATGGGTATAAGAGCAATGGGTCTATAATTATTAACATCTTCTTTGTCATTTTTTTTAAAAGCAGGTTTTACGATGATTTTTTTTTAAGCATTGGGATATATACCTTGTTCTATGCATAAATTAAGTACATGACATAGAGGTTCTGCTATTATTGTTCCAACAAATTTTACAACTTTTGTTGAAACATTGTCATAACCGACACTATTAGTATTTTTTAGCGATTTAATCGATTTTAAAATATCGTCTGGTGTAACTGCTTGCATAAACATAGATTGTAAATTACTATTTTCTGGTTTATCAAATTTATTATTATTAGTGTTTATAATGGTAGATTTTATTTGATCAATGAAATGGTTATTAAAAATGTTTGCAATTTTTTGTGGATCTGTGATAGTTTCGTTCTTGTGTTTTATTTGTACAATTCGATCTTTTGGCAATGTAGCTTTATATTTACTTATAACTTGCCAAGTGGCTTTATTTTTATTTTGTGCGGTACTTATGTAATAACTATTTTGAGCCATTTCAGTCATATTAATAATTTTTTTGAAAAGTTTTGAGTAAGTTTTTAATTTTATTTTATTTGAATTTGTAGGAGAATGTCTATACTGCCATAAGAGATGTCGTTGCTTTTTGCTGCATATTTTAGTACCTCGCGATAGCCATTTAACTTTCTTGTTTGTTTTAACTGTCATGGTTTTGAATGGAAAGCACAGATCATATAATAAGCAAAAATAGTGAGTAAAATAATTATAAGCGTCATTTGCGTCCTTTAAATCATACATTTCTGAAAAAGTTAGACTCTTAATATGATTTTTAAATTTAGTCATGTTTTCTTTTGAAAAGTCGCGTTTCTTTGTTCTCCATGATTCTATTTGGCATACTCGCTTTACTGGAATTGCTAGCAGTTGTGCAGTATGATCTGACAAACCAAAATCCAGCACCTCATGTTTACAATGATTCATATTATGTGCAAAGTTATCAATACAAGTCCTACTGGCCAATCTAGTTGGTTGGTTTATCGCTAATTTCATATCATAGCTTAATAAAAAGTATTCAAAATCTAATGTCAAATTGTTCTGTTTTAATCTGTCAATATTAAAGTCTCCACAAATTACAATTCTTTTATATGTCTTTTTATGGAGTTGTTTAAGCACTATTTCTAATTTTTCATAAAACATATTTAAGTTACTAGAGATCGGCGTTCTATAAATACACAATATTACAATATCATGAGAACTTAAATTTATTCCACAACATTCAAAACAATTTGGAATCGATTGCTTAGAAATTTCCGTTAATTCTTGATATTGCAGGCCATTTTTTGTCAGGATACAAGATCCACCTCTTCTTTTACTGCTTCGACAATACGATGCAGCAAGATGGTAGTACCGTACACCAGAGTTGCCAGATTTGACATGAATGACTTGAAGTAGCCCAAATCTCCCAATCCTGCGGTTCACAAATCGCGTCTAGAGTAATTTCAAATCGGCATACAAGTGGTCTGTATCAAATTTTAATGGCATATCTTGTCGTTTAAATTCCAACTTTCGTTCTTGCCTTAGTTGTATTCTGGCCAATTGAATTTCTGTGATTCTGGCGATTTTTTTAGACTATGTACTAATGACCGACGATTTGTTTACATTGACAGAAATAATTTCGATGACAGCAGAAAAAGAGAGAACAGAGATGGGAGTGACATGGAGAAATAATATTTATTAACTCTCATACTAAAATTTAGAGATTAAAAAACTTAACACAGAATCTTAGTGTCAGTCTTTTACGCACAAGCCATCAAAATAAATTTAAAAAGTTACTTTTCGATATAGGAGCAAGCAGGTTGCAATGCATTTGCATTGCAACTTGGCAAAAATTTTCTACATTATCCGTGAACAACGCGCCATGCGCACCACACATGCTCGATCTGTAAATTGATTTATATGTAAGAAATGAAGCTGATAAATTAACTTCATTGTATTATTTAAAATATTATTAACATCTATTTCATGAGATTAGATAAAGTAGTGTATGAAACTGCACATAATTAGGTCTTAAAATACTCGTGAAGGCGAATGTGATAAACTCACACCACTCACACTCGTATTTTAAGAACCTTTATTATGCAACAGTTTCATAAACTCCTATTTTAAGGGAGTGTGCGATAAACAAGATAATAATATAATATCAAATATAAAAATGGTTAGTTTGAACTATAGATCAGTCAAAAGATCGGTTGAGTGTGTCAGGAAATTATGTCGATCAGCTGACATTGCGATATTTACGAGAACTGTGGCTGATGCCAGGAAACATCCCCTTCCTGGGCAGCATAGACCCAGAATTTGAATACACAGGTGGTAAGGGGGCTGACCAAATTGCTGAACTGTTTAAAATTCACTTTAGAGTATCTTCTCCGTTGGCACGAGCAGAGGGCTCATCAAGGGGTTTGGAATTAAAATCTCCAGCACATATTATATTCACAGGGAAAGAGGTGGGTTCCATAATAAAAGATATGAAGCGTGGAAAGTCATCTAGCCATGATTTTCTTATGGTGGCCATACACCATACTGCCCATCGTCCAATTGGCATGACCATGCAAGCTTGTTCCAATCTGCAGTTCGTCCACCATTAGTTTATAGCACCTACAACATGCCGGTGTAAACTTACTTGCCGGACAACTTGATGAGGACTCTGCTCGTGCCAGATAGGACAGGAAATGCATCCGACATTAGCAACTATAGGCCCATATCATTGGCATCAGTGTGTGCCAAGGTGCAGGATGGTGTGCTGGACAAACAACTACAAAAACATGTTACACTTCATTTTGCACAATTCGGATTCAGGACTATCCACAGAAGCAGCTGTTTTGTGTCTGAAGCACACCGTTAGGTACTACACTGATAGATAACACCTGCGTTTGCTTGCTTTGTAGATTTATCTAAAGCATTTGATATGGTATTCTATGGGTTGTTATGGAGGAAGCTATACGAAGAGACCACATTGAATGGTGAGTTAATTGAAATGTTTAAATACTGCTACAGTCACCAAACCAATGTAGTGAAATGGGCGGGCGCACTATCCTCGCCCTACGGGCTGGAGTGCGGGGTGAGGCAAGGGGGGTTGACCTCGCCTCGGCTCTTCAGCTTGTATGTAAATTAGCTCATTGAGGAGCTTAGCAGCACTGGTGTGGGATGTTCGGTTCGTGAGACTTTGCTATTGTTAACAATATTAATTACAATGTTTTCAGGGCGTTCTTAGGGCTGCCACGACATTGTAGTGCGTCAAGGATGTTTGCTGAAAATCGAGTAGATGACTTTTATTGTATTATGCGTAAAAGAGTGGCGTCCCTGATACGGCGTGTGCGTGACAGCGCCAACAGCCTCCTCGCCACAGTGGCAGAAAGACTACTTGGGCCTATGTATAAGAGTTATAGCGATATGCACGCGCCTCCATTACTCCTCCAGTAAAATAGGTAGATGTCAAAAATAATCCGACAATTTAAATTTTAAAATCATTTATTAATCCTTTTTTATTCACACTATCAGTTTCTTTGACAGGATTCATAATAAATTGACATGCTACAATAAATTATTACATTGACATAACAAAAATCACTTGAATGAATTGGACAATTTAATTAATATTTCATTTTTATTCCTATTTTTGACATTGCTATTTTATTTGACATATTACTTATTGAATTGGCACTATTTTAATATAATTTTGATAATAATTTTTGACAAGTTCAATAATTAATTCTTACATACTAATAATAATGTTTTATAACGTCAAAAAATATAGAACGCTGTCAAGAGTCGCAGCCGCTCTACGGCTGAGGCGATAAATGCCCAATTCGTAAAATGGCCAATAGCAGCAACAACAAAGAGGAGTTTTCAAGCTATTGGCCATTTTACGAATTCCTCTTCTTCAACAGCATGTGAAGATAATAATATACGATTTATCTTCGATAATAAATGTCTTGATTAAATGTAAGGTTTTTTTCAAGTCGCTTTTTGAATATATCTTTATATTAAAAATAAACACGGTGAGTGTACACTCACTCATTAGGACTATTTGCTACTAGGTCATATTGCTAATAAGACGAGCTGCTTATAGGTCCTTTTGCTTTTAGGATGTTGTGCTCATAGGGCGTTTTACTTTAATGTCCTTACGATACGAAAGGGTCTATTTGAGCAAAAATCCCTTATCTTATGTAAATAAGATAAGGGATTTTTGCTTTTGGCTCAAATAGACGCCTATTTGAGCAAATTTAATTAGTATATTAATAAAAGTTATAGTATTTTTTTATTGCTTCTCCAGTGGCAATATTATTTTTTAATATTCAATAATTTCATACTTTTAAAATGGACTTTCCCGCCAAACTTTGATCGACCCTAAAATAAGACCCGAAGGAAGCGACGTAATTTTGGCTGAAGTGTCATAGGGAACTTGAAAAACACTGTGAGCGTATTCAACCGAACGTTCGGAGCCGCACGTTCCGGAGATGTGTCACGACATTTACGTAATGACTAATCAGCCGACCGCCGATGTATTGGAGGACGGATGCCTTGAGCACACCCAAGATGATGAGGGCTGTAAATGGAATTTTTTACAGAAAAATAAAATCGAAATACCGGTATTTAGGGATTTGGTTATAGACAGTGTTGGTGCCAATAAATATAGAGCGGCTGAAAGGAACGTGCCAATATTTATTACAAATATACACTTAGAAACCCAAGTAGCAGATATACTGGCTCACATTCATAATAAAACTAAGGAAACTGTTACATTGCAGAAAATGACTATAATAAAGTTGATTTAAAAAAAATTGAAATCGACTTCAGTTGGCGAGCGCAGCTTATTGGTGGAATACCCCGGCAGACGCTGCTGCCCGTCTTCCGGGAGAAAAGTTATTGATTCCTTAGTCGCCTTGTACGACATCCAGCGCAGAGCAAGGCTACTACAGGGCAAATTTAAGGGTTCCCCTCGATTTTCTGGGATCCCATCATCAGATCCTGACTTGGTGACGGTGGGGTGAATATGGGACCACCTAGCAATCATACCCTTTCAAATAAAAAAAGAATTATGAAAATCGGCGCACAATTCGCAAAGATATCGAATAATATACATAAAAAAAAAATATTCAGTCGAATTGAGAACCTCCTTTTTTGAAGTCGGTTAAAAAATAAAACTCACTATAAAGCTAACAATTTTTTTGTGTGTAATTTGGTCACGTGGTTACAGCAATTTAAATATTTAGGACATATTGTGATCGATGAGATGAAGGATGACATAGATATTGAACTAAACGGAGGGCGTTGGCAGTTAGAGCGAATATGATTTCCCGCAGTTTGCTAGGTGCTCCTGAGATGTAAAGATAAAATGTTTCGAGCCTTTTGTGAATTGAATCACATCCTTTTATACCGCCTATCCTATACCATGGTGAGTGCTCTGAAGAACTGTTTTCCCTTATCCCTTCCTCCCCTTTCCGTCACAGAACATCACGTGAAGGCTCGCGATATCCTTTTCAAGTTCACCGTTTGGATCATTCGCGTACTAAAAAGTTTGGTACTCCTATCTATGTCGCACCATTAAAAAGTGGAACGCGTTGGCCGTGTGGTTTCCGGCAGAATAGAATCACTCCATCTCTTCCCGTGGATGTCGTACATGGCGACTAAGGGAAATACATTAGCAAACATCGATCAGGCCTCCCCAACCCGTCTGGCCAGCGTGGGGAGTGTAGGCCAAATCCTCGTTCCATCTGGGACGGACGAGAGAGGGTCGTGCTCCTGTAGTGGAGACTAAAATGACCTGATGATGATGATGATGAATGCTATTTATACTACTGGGTTGTCGCTGACCAAGCAATATGCGTCTATGTCGCAGTAAACCATGAAGTTACGGTAAAATACAAATTAGTTATTGTGCTCTACATACTACTTCGCATTGTAGCGTAGAAGCAGTCTACTCTGGCTTCGGCGAACATCCCAGATGCGCTACAGAAGCGCGGCAGTCGAAACAAAATGAATGCATTATTGTATTGAACACGGAGGGCGCTGTATGCCTTTTGGAGTAGTGAACCCACAGGCTGCTGATTTTATATATATATATATATATATATGTAATATAGGCCGAGGCATTGGCTGCATCTTCATGCGCAAGTGCCTCGACAGCGAGCACGGCAAATTTAATAGACTATTTGACAATGTTCAAAAAATGTATAAATTATTTAAAAATATCGTAAACATACAAAACTATAAGGATTTTTCAAACTTTCATTCATTTTCCGTCCGACTTATTTTAGAGTCAATCAAAGTTTGTCGGAATAGTCCTTTTTAAAAGTATGAAATTATTAAATATTAAAAAATAATATTACCATTGGAGAATCAATAAAAAAATACTATAACTTTTAATAATATACTATTATAATTACATGAACATAATATTTAACATAGCTGTCGTACAAATTTCTGATTTGATGCATTCAAAATACAAACCTGTGACGTCATAACGCCAGTAGCCTTTGGAGCGTTCGGGAAAGTCCAAAATTATGTTTTTCAAAATAACATATCTCGAGAGATTTTTGTGCTCACGAAGTAATTCTTTCACCTATGGTTATATTATTGTGTCGTCCCTACGTACCATACCGAAAAAATGCTCATCAAATAATCTATTATGAAATTATATTTCAATTTAATTTTCAAAAATATTTCAGACTGTATTATTGTATATGTATTATTTTATCCTGATTTTGTATTCTATTTTTTTTGACATTTTAATCTGATTATTCTAAGTATTTTATTTATTTTGTATTATATTTTAGGGTTCCGTGCCCAAAGGGTAAAAAGGAACCCTATTACTAAGGCTCCGCTGTCCGTCCGTCCGTCTGTCACCAGGCTGTATCTCATGAACCGTGATAGCTAGACAGTTGAAATTTTCACAGATGATGTATTTCTGTTGCCGCTATGACAACAAATACTAAATAATAGAATACAATAAATATTTAAGGGTGCTCCCATACAACAAACGTGATTTTTTACTCGTTTTTGCTCGCAATTGATAACGGCAATAGGTAGACATTTGAAATATTCACTTTAAAAATAAATAATTAAATAAAAATAAAACAAATATAAGTGAATGTATTACTGTTATAGTGCAATAAAGATTTACAAACAAACAAACAAACAAATATTTAAGGGGGGCTCCCATACAACAAACGTGATTTTTTGCCGTTTTTATTGATAATGGTACGGAACCATTCATGCGCGAGTCCAACTCACACTTGGCCGGTTTTTATTATTTTGTGTTGAACTGTTTAATCTGATGGATCTTTGGTCTGCAAATAAATGATTGTTATTATTATATATCGCATTGATAAGGTTCTTCACCGGTGTCTTCTTAAGTGTCTGTTTAAAGAAATCTTATGTGTAAATGTACGGTCACATGTATCACATTTATAGGGTTTCACACCAGCGTGTATATTTAAGTGTGTCTTTAAATAACTCTTATGACTTAATCGAACATTACATATTTCACATTCATAAGGTTTTTCACCAGTATGAGTTCTTAAGTGGTAATTTAAAATCGCCTTCTTACTGAATCTAGCTTTACATGTATCGCATTCATAAGGTTTCTCACCAGTGTGTGTCCTCAAGTGTAACTTTAAAGAATATCTCTGGATAAATCTAACTTTGCATATCTCACATTCATAAGGTTTCTCACCAGTGTGAGTTTTTAAATGATACCGTAAGCTATTTATACGAGGAAATCTAACTTCACATACATCACATTTATAAGGTTTCTCACCGGTGTGAATTCTCAAATGTGCCTTTAAATTCGACTTGAGAGTAAATTTAGATTTACATATCTCACATTCATAAGGTGAATTATCAGTGTGAATTCTTAAATGACCTTGCAACATGTAATTGTACCTGAATTTAGCTTTACATATCTCACATTCAAAACGATCACTTTCATTGTCTGTAAGGCCTTCCAGAACCTCTTTAGTACTAGCGCAGTCATCACCAATAATTACATCACTTTTGTCAACAGCGGTATCGAAATACGCTGCTGTGCTTTTTGTCTTGTAGGTACGAATATCGCAATATTGTCTTGGTATCTCATTCTTTTTGACTGTGCTGCATGGTTTCCTAGTTAGTTTCCTAGTTGAGAATCTTCGAAGCGGTAACACTGTGTTTTCACATCTGTTAACGGGAGCGCTGGAACCTGGATCTGTACACAAAGAATTAAGTCGGTTATATTAACACGTATTTAAAATGGAGAACATATAGTAAGAAATAGGCCATGACGTAATGCATCGAATCAGCTCAGAATGGGTGAAATGGCGACAGGTCTCGGAAACTGGTCTCACATAGATCATAAGTAGAGCGTTTAACACAAGCAGTATTGTTTTGCTATTTTTCTAGACATAGGACAGGCATTCGATAACGCGACATAAAGGCCTACACTTAAAAAATAAGAAATTTATCACTTTCTTTCTACCACATTCGGATACATACACATCTAGATAAAAATGCTTTGATGTTACGTGTGGCTCAGAGATATCACACACGTGTGGAATAAGACTTGGAGTGCCACAGGGGAGTATCTTGGGTCCTGTCCTTAACCTTTTGTATATTTAGAGATATTGGCCCGTGAATTGCTAAGTTGTTGTAGCTGTCGCTCGCTCGTTGCTATAACTTTACGTCTAGCTCGAACCCTACTGATGATCTAAGACAGACTAGCTGACCTTTATCGTAAAAATAAATTTTAGGCTATTGCTCTCAAAATTTTTATTGGATGTAACTGATGCGAATGCTGATGGATGCGTGGCGAGGCTAGAATAGAGAAGGAATGATTATATTGGAGGAAGTTTGAAAGTAGCACCTATGTCGGAAATGACGAGAGGAAATCGCCTAAAGCGGTATGGGCATATAAGCGTAAGGATGAAAGACGTATGACGAAGAGAACAATGATTTTGAATGGATATAATGAGAGAGGAAGACCTAAAAAAGTGGTTGGACTGTGTGAGAGATGATATGATGAATGATAAGAGTGAATAATGGTAAAATGACAAGATGATGACTATAACAATGAAACTTAAGTAATTTAATAATTTGAGTGCTTATTTTTTTTTTAATTTTGGCTCACCATACATTCCCCCCACTGTGTCTCCTGTGTAGCCAGGATTAACAACGGTGATCGCCAAAAAAGGCGATGAACAGTGAAGTCTATTGCAGTCCCGGGGTAAAACTACGGCTGTCTTGGAACTCACAACGAATTTAATCATAGGTAATTAGGAGTAAGAAGCTTTTGGATTTTGACTTCCCCTCTTTCTTAGCAATTTGAGAGACAGCAAACATGGGCTTACTGAGAACGACTAGTGTATAAATAACTATACTAAACATAACATTTACCTTCAAATGCGTTGCTCTTGATATTTTCTTCTCTTTGCCAGTCTACAGAAACAACTGTTGGAAGAGGTAAGGACAACATCTCGTTTTTATTATTAGGACAACATATCATTTCTTCGGTACTAATATCTTGAACGTGAGTAGCACAGTTAGAAAGACGTAACTCTTCTTGTTTTATATCTATTTCAGCTGTCCTACTATGAACCTTAACATATTCTAGTTCTTCTCTACTCATATCCTCTTCATCCTCTGATTGCTCAAACTTCAAACGATCCGCACTTCGTATGAATATCTCCTCATCAGCGATACACTCAGATGTCATTGGTTCTTCTTTAATTTCTATTGCTATCAAATTGTCATCAGAGGTCCTTTCTTCTTTAACTTGTACCTCTATATCTTCATCAGTGCTCGTAACGTCGATGATTTGAGTTGGAGTTACGCTTAGAGCATTTCTTAGTTCAGACGTTTTTTGGTTTAACATTCTGATTGATTCTCCTTGTACCTTAAAAAAGCAACAACATGCATGAGACATTAACCAATCGAGCGGGGTAGGCGCGGTGAAGGAGGGGCAGACGCGTGCCGAGTAGCCGCACATCTATCTATTGTACTCGGTACACGCCGTTAACAGATGACTCATATTACTGTTTTATATATGTCATTTAAGTTAAGAAAAATCTTAAAAAACATCAAATTTAATCGTGTGCCTTATTTCGGCACTGCCCAGGTCTCAGATCTTGATTGTAACTAGACAAAAAATTAGTCGTTAATTTGTCGAAATTTGTCGCCCAAAGCAAAAAATTTGTCGGGGTCCCGTTAAAGAGTTATAAGGTTTTTTTTGTGGCAGTGCCGAAATAAGCTTATTTCGGCACTGCCCACTCGGGATCTATTAAACTACAAAACAAAGCGAACATATGATTTTCCCCAGAATTAGTCGTCAATTTGTCGAATTCAGACACCAAGTATCAGAATTAGTCGACCTCCCGTTAAAAAGTTATAAGTATTTCTTTGTGGCAGTGCCGAAATAAGCCTTATTTCGGCACTGCCCAAAAAAACTACACCACCTAGCGAAAATCTGATTTCACCCAGATGTTGCCTTGAATTTGTCGAAATTTGTCGGATATAAAACACAACTGGTCGACGCGTATTTAAAAAGTTATTTGTTTTGTAGTTTAATAGATCCCGAGTGGGCAGTGCCGAAATAAGCTTATTTCGGCACTGCCACAAAAAAAAACCTTATAACTCTTTAACGGGACCCCGACAATTTTTTTGCTTTGGGCGACAAATTTCGACAAATTAACGACTAATTTTTTGTCTAGTTAAAATCAAGATCCGAGACCTGGGCAGTGCCGAAATAAGGCACACAATTTAATCGCATTAAGGGGCCAGATCGTGAAAACTGTGAAAAGAGTGTTACGATTTTTCATATTTAACCTATTTAGATATGATTGATATCAATGATAATTTGTATATATTACAATCAAAGACCAAAAATTATTGTATGATTATATTAAACTCTTAAAATCTAATAGTTGTTTTATAATAAAGGTCAACAAACGCACAAAATTGAGAAAAAATGCAAAAACATGCCTTCGTATTTTTCAGATTTAACCCAATAAATCAACACAAATTGATAAAAAGAAACACTTTTTGAACACTGAAGAAACCAATAAATATAACATATACTTTTTTTTTGTACCTTTACAAACAAAGACTTCCTCTTTTAAAGCCCTAAAATCTAGATATGTTTTACGTAAATTCTCCATAGAAAAATGTATGAAAAATGACGCACATTCCGATATTACGAATTAGTACTCTGGGTCGCCGCTAATCGCCAGTGTGTTTTTATATGTCAAGGTGACACCACGCGCGTCGGATGCTCTAGCAAAATTACGTGTTGTGAATTTGTGTTTTTTGTGAAAAACTGTAAGTATAACTAATTTACCAATATAATGAATGTATATAAATCGTAAAAAATACAAAGAATGAATTAGATACTTTGTTGAGTAGGTTATTTTATGAACCTTGTAAAATATGTATCAATTCAGGCTTGAAACATGATTTCAACATGCTATAGCCAATATCATAAACGTATCTAGTCGGTAATCGAGAGTTTTTTTCGCAGGACTGATTGAATTTGAATTTGCCAGGGAAAAGAAAGTTTAGTACGCATTATAAAAATATGAAAGCCAAAAGATCTCGGAAAAAATGTAAGTTCCTTCCTACTTATTTATTTATCTGCCTACTTTACTACGTCTTGTCCTAAATACCTACCTAGAAAAAAATTACCAGATTTCTGTGAAAGTGTCATGTAAAAATCCTAGTTTTATTTGTGTGCTTATCCTGTCTAAGTAGTAATAATAATATAATTTATTTTCATTTGAACAGGGTACATTACAAAGCTAATACAATACCTATGTCATATGATTTAGATCGCTTGATTCAGACATATACAATAGCATGTAAATATTGGTTTGTATTATAAGTAATAAAGTCAATTTCTACCTAGTATTCGTTTTCATGTTCATCATTATTGTCTAAATATCAGATTGTGGAAGTAGGTATGTTTCATAACAGGAATAGCACGGGCACGCGGCTTTGTCGACATACTTACCGCCAAAGAGACGCGACGCGCCTAGGGTCTGGTGTTGTACAAAAATTACAAAATAATTATAAAGTGGATAATAATGATGAATAATATTTCCAGTATTGAAAATAAAGAAAACCTTCAGGCCGAGACTCCAAGCAACACTGCTATGCTTAGACTACACACTATAGACGTAAGTTGTTATACGTAATTCTTGTAGACTTATTACATAAATAAACAAACTACCTTGGGGTGTAAGTGGTTCATCAAGATCTTTAAACCAAAGCCAAATTCACCTGCATGCGATACACCCTGCTGACTGACAAACGAAGCTCTGGCGAAAAGAGAGGTAGGGAGCGTAATTGTAAGCTACCCGACTGGGGAATGTACCTCCACCTCACAGAATACCGCAGCCAAATAACGGTTTCCTTGAGGGCTGTTGTCTTCCTGCGAGTGAGTGAGGTCACCAGAAAGGAAGGAGATGCTGCGATGGCAGCGGGGGTGGCGGGGGTGGCGGCGCGCGAGCGATATTTTATGTTGCGAGCGTTAATATGGCTACGGTAACCGCTTCAGATCAGGCGGGCCGTATGCTTGTCTGCTACCCGACGTAGTATAAAAAAAAAAATACCTAGTTAGTGATGGACGAAGACAAAATCTCAGTAGGGTGAAGTCTTCTAGTATCGGCCTCCTCCTAATATCGGCCTTTGCGAGAAAATGGAATATAGGGTAAGTGCTCCATTGAATGAACCCTTAAGGGCATTCCAAACTTTGAAAATTACAGCCAGCTACTTATGAGATCCTAACCAAAAAATATTTTATTTTATTATGTTCACAATTTATTCATGATTGATACAGTATACATATTTTAGCAAAAATGCTGATAGTTATTGAGATAATCTGCATTTTATACAAATACTAGCGACCCGCCCCGGCTTCGCACGGGTGCAATGCTGATACTAAATGTACTACAGAAGGTCTTTGCGCTTTGTCCTATCCAGTCCTTCCCCAGTTATAGGCACACGCCGCCGGCTCCGCGGCCGGTACCGCCACAGCCGTTATGTCCCTGCATTTTAAATGTGTAATATCTTCTAAACTATTCATTTAAATTACATGCTGTGAAGGGCCATATTGATCTATATTAAATGCGCAATGTATTTAAGGTACTTAATTGGATAAGGATTAATTCTGTATTGCTTAAAATCGCTTCGTAAATAAGGCATTATTTCTTGTAAAAAGCAAAGGATAAAATAACGGTTATTGTGTGTTACCACTAAGAGATAGACATATACCATCGCGAACTTTTTTGTAGACCATTTTAAGGTGAACAATACTGTACTACATTATTTTGATCTATCTCGTTGGGTTCAGCCAGCGTTTGCAATGAAAGAGCAAAAAAATGTGTTTATTTACGACATCACATTAGAAACCTCTAAATTATCAGTGTTTTTCTACTATGTTATGCATATATTATACATATAAACTTTCCAGTTGAATCACTCTATCTATTAAAAAAAACCGCATCATAATCCGTTGCGTAGTTTCAAAGATTTAAGCATACAAAGGGACATAGGGACAGAGAAAGCGACTTTGTTTTATACTATGTAGTGATGGGGTATATTTGTATAAAATGCAGGTTATCTCAATAACTATCAGCATTGAACACACAAATCACCAGAGAATGAACAAAAAAATCCAGTGAATAAACCTTTTGAAACCCATTGAATGAACTACCACTTTTATATATCAGTTCTATATATAAATTATTATGTAAGAATTTATTTCGGGTAATTGTTATTGTAAATATATATATTTTTTTATTATATTAAATAGACGATATGATTACTATTATAATTGCGTGTTACTTGATATTTTATAACCTAAAGAGAACTATCTAACATTTTTTTTTTATACCACTAAGGTGGCAAACAAGCATACGGTCCGCCTGATGGAAAGCAGTTACCGCAGCCTATGGACGCCTGTAACACCGGAGGCATCACATGCGCGTTGCCGACCCTGTAAAAACCTCTTCAAGCCCTTTTTGAAGAACCCCATGCTGTAGTCTCCTGGGAAAACCTCAACAGGCAATTCATTCCACAGCTTGATAGTACGTGGAAGAAAACTTCTCTGGAACCGCACAGTACGTGACCATTTCGGTTCTAAAGTGTGAGGATGAATTCCCTGTCGATGGCGAGCGGTGCGACTGTAGAAGGAAGCCGTGGGCATCATGTCAAACAACTCCTCTGAACACACCCCATTGTACAAACGTTAGAACACACAAAGGGACGCAAAATCTCTTCTCAGACTTAAAGGTTCTAAACCGTCTGTCAGTTTGGGATCGTCAACAATCCTCACAGCACGCCTTTGAATCGAGTCACAGGGTGCAAGCTGGTATCTAGGCGCTCCCGCCCATAGATGGCAACAGTACTCCATATGCGGCCGAACTTGAGCTTTGTATAAGTCTTTGCCGCGGGTTGAAGTAATGTTTCGCCCTGTTGAGCACACCTAGTTTCTTCGATGCCAGCTTGACCTTCCCCTCCAGATGACATCGAAACTGGACGTCGCTGGAGATGTCAACTCCTAGAATACCAATACTATTGGCGATGGTGAGGGGTGTGTTTTCGAAGTGTGGAGCCACAGCAAATGGGGTTTTCTTAGCGGTGAACGCGCAGACTTGTGTCTTAGAGGGGTTAAATCGCACTAAGTTCTGTCGCCCCCAGTCGGACACTCTACTTAGTGTGCTCTCAATTTGCGACACAAGTTGTTCGCGGCTCTCCTCCACCAAAGAACGAGGGATATTTGCGCGGCCCGTGTAATAAGTGTCCCCGGTGCTGTCGTCCGCATAACAATGAATGCTGTCATTATACAACATATCATTAACATGCAGCAGAAACAGCGTCGGGGACAATACAGAACCCTGCGGGACGCCAGCATTGATGTCCATGCTATCGGAGCAACAGCCATCTACAACGGCTCTAATGCTTCTGCTGGACAAGAAGCTAGCAACCCATTCGCATAGCCCCTCGGGCAGACCGTAAGGCTAAGATGCCAAATGCTTAAAACATAATATTAATACTGGATTATTATTATAAAATATTTAATATTATTATTCATCACTTCTATGTTAGATTCTCCTTTCTCTTCTAAACTATTATATTTCTATAATAGAAGATTGGTTCTATATGTCATCATTATTTATTAATTTCTTTTTAGCTTGCATTTTGCTGTCTTTCCATGGTCGTTTTAGCTGAAAGGCACTTTTATGTGGAGATCTTTATTTATTTTATTTAATCAGTTCACTCCGTCTGGTTTTCGTCCTGGGCACAGTACTATTACTGCACTTCTAAAAGTTACTGAAGATATCAGGCTAGGTATGGAGGATAAACTGGTAATAATAAAAGAACACCTCGTTCGAATATTGGTCAAAAAATTGACAACCGTTTATAAAAGTTGTGTACAAAAAATTAGCCAACTGCATTAAGGCTAAGATGCCAAATGCTTAAAACTTTGTGTTCATTGACTAGATTTTCTTCAATTTCGTGATCCAATTATCGAACACCCCTATAATTTATTTATGATAATTAAAATTTATGCAATCTGCTTTTTGTAAGATAAAACAGTTCTTTTTACATCCTACTATCAAATTTTGTTAACACTATCACATTTATAGTGTCTACAAAGTGAATATCAAAACACGAAGTCTCAGCAATGCCCTAAATTCTGCTCCATACAATCAAAAATACGACAGAATACTTTCATTTTAGGCGGTCGCGATTTTGAAACTATGGGTCACAGGCAAATACCTGTGTGTTCAGTTGACGTAATATAATGTTTCGATTGAGAAAAAAATACTGGCTTGAGTAGAAAAGCTTAGATTTCTTATTATATTGAAAAATGTGTGTTTTGTTCATTCACTGGTGGGTGTTAATTCACTGGAGCACTTACCCTAACTATTAAAATAACACTAACATTATAATAGTTTTTATTCAAAAAGCGACTCTATATGCGAATAATCCATATTTTGGTGCGGGTGCTTCAATATTTGAACGTTCAGTTGGCAATAGAGCACGCGCCGGTACCGACTTGTGTCGGTGGTGTGGCAGTGGCGAGTCAAATCCCGGTTGCGAGCGCATTGAGTTTTTAAATAAAAGAGTATTTAAATGGAATTAAACATACCTATGGTATTTTATATTGTTTTTTATTGAAGAAAAACCAAGGTTTTTACATTTACTTGTCTTTTTTATGAAATAATCGCTGGGTCGATGTTAGGGATCTTTATTTATTGATAAATCCCAATATCGGCCACCCGGCCGACATTAGGAAAATGCATGAAAACGCTAAACAACATGTTTAGCTATTTTTTATGTTAACAGGAATATTAATAAGGTTAAAAATGAAATAACAGCTTTTTTTATTAAAATTATTGTCCTGAACCGACTTTACAAACAACCAGTTTTTATTACGTTTATTTATATAAAACGTTCAAGATTTTGATCTAGTGTTATGTGTTTCAAAGATGTATTCTAAGGGAGTTCTTAGCTATGTTTGAAGAAATTTGGCCCATTCTTTTTTAATTATTTTTTATAAAAAAAAATAAAGCCATTATCTTTCTTTACAGGAACTAGTTATTGAAAACAGTCAAGAGGGAAAGGTGGATGAAGTGGAAGTTGGGCGTATAGTAATAGATATTTCTTTTTTTTATAAAGCTCTTCAGGCCATAGGGGACCACGGTCCAATGGATTGTAAGTTAAGTTACCTCAGTATAATAGGTGAAGTAAAAGTTGGTCTTGACTCAAAACTCATCATGAAATGTAGTATGTGTAGTATGAAGTTTACTGTGTGTTTGGTTGAAAAGAAAGATGATCGCATGGAAGTGAATCATCAAATTGTATCTGGTATCATATCATCTGGTGGGAGCTACTCTCAGTTAAAAACATTAACTGCCGCAGTAACCGTTACCAATCATGTCACCTTCATTATACAATGAAATTAATAATACGGTTTGCGATTGGTGGGAAAAGACAGCAACACATTCCATGGCAGAAGCTGTCAAGGAAGAAGCAGAGTACGCAGTCTATAGGTAGTGTTGATAAAAATGGTACACCATTAATATCTGTTGCTGTTGACGGTTGTTGGAGGAAGAGATCTTATGGTAAGAATTTTTCCGCCTTATCCGGCGCAGCTGCGATAATTGGCATTAAAACTAATAAAGTATTGTTTTTGGAGTTAAAAATAAATACTGCGTAGTCTGTGCACGAGCCGCAAAGAACAACAGTCAGCCCCCGGAACACCATTGTTTCAAGAATTATTCAGGATCATCTACCGGGATGGAATCGACCATAATAGTTGAGGGGTTTAAACGTTCCATTGTTGATCACGGTGTAATTTATAATAAATTTGTAGCAGACGGCGATTCTAGTACTTATAAAAAAATATTAGATTCGCGTCCGTACGATAATTAATAGTAGAGAAAATTGAATGCAAAAATCATCTTTTACGAAACTACTGCAATAGCTTGGAGAAACTGTCAAAAGACACTAAGTATCCTTGCGAATTGCGGAAATTCCTAAAAGAAAGGTATTTGCGTTTAAGAACGTTGGGCGGATCAAAATCAGTCACTCGAAGAAAAAATAAAAAATCTTAGTGAAGATATCCTAAATGGTCCACAACACGTATTTGGTAATCACCAACATTGCAAGGAGTATTTCTGTAGACCTGATACTCGTCGAATAGAACCTGTTGGATTACTTCCAACAATTGTTGGATGCGGATTAATGGACGCGGTAGAAATTTTAAGTAAAAGACTGTCATATCATTCTAGAAGTTTAATTCATAATTGCACAAGTAATATAGTTGAAAGTTTTAACGGAGTAATTGCCAAATTAGTTGGGGGTAAGCGTGTAAATTATTCTTCCCGTGGTTCTTATGCGGGCCGATGCGCAGCTGCTGTTGTGTCTTTTAATACGGGATCGATTCATAGTAAAACTCATGAAGTCATATTTAAATGTAGTCCGATTCCTTTGATCGCGAAAGTGGAAAATTGTAATCGTAGAAACCGTTTAATTGCTAAACCTAAATTAAGATTGAAAAAAAGCCACAACACTGTATCGAAAGACGCTCACTATGGACCAAACTGCGAAAAACCTGATTTGAGTCCAGAATTATATGAGAAAGCCAAGCCATCTTTTTTAGCCGATTTAAAGTTGTCTTGTGCTGAAAGAGAGGAGCTTGAAAGGTCGACCCATTTGCAAAGAAGTAGTGCTGAGTGGATGAGTACAAGGAGAAAATTACTAACCTCATCATCATTCGGGGAAGTTTGTAAAAAACGAGAGAGCACAAGTTGTGCTGCTTTTGTTGGTAAAATCGTTTATGGTAGTAATATCTCCAGTTTGCTTGCTGTACGGTACGGTATCGAAAACGAAGAAACCGAAATTAGACAGTTAGAAATTCAAAAGAATATTAGTATACAAGGTTGCGGTTTGTTCGTCGACGATCAATATGAATTTCTTGGTAATACACCAGATGGCATTTATGCAAACGGTTTAATTGAAATTAAGTGCCCACATTCTTTAGCTGGCATGACTCTTGATGAAGCAATGCCCAAACATACCTTTTGGGCAAGGCTTCCAAGAGTTATGTCATAAATAAAAATCATAACTGGTATTTCCAAATTCAGGGACAGGTACATATTACTAAAAGAAACGTTTGCATGCTTGGCATCTGGTTTGGTGCTACTGTACCTATGAAAGTTTATATTTTAGAAAAGGACGACAAATTTTGGAAGGAGAAAATGGAGATGAAATTAGTTAGGTTTTATTACGATTGCCTACTTCCAGAATTAGTTGATCCTCGGCAGTCACGAAGCATGCCCATTCGTGACGCGCCCAGTATCATAGAGGCTATGAAAGAGAGGAAAGAAAGACCTTTACGTGTTTTGAAAGAGAAGAACGCCTAATGGTTTTGAAAGAGACTGAGGTAACTTAACTATCCAGCCGGTCGATTCACGTAAACACGCCAGTCCAAAAGTCGTTTTAACTTAGAAACTTAGAAATCGCCTTTTGGTTTTCTGTTTTAAACGCACTTACTTATCTAGTCTTGGATTGTCATAAATCTTTCAATAGCTCAATTACTATACAATTCCTATACGATTTTGAAGAGTTACCTGGTGTAAAGAATCATCAAAATTGTTTCAAAAATACAGCGAATTGAGAATCTTCTTCTTTTTTTAAGTCGGTTAAAAGGGCTTAATTTGCAAAAAACGAAGTGACATTTTTAAGTCCCTACGCTACGGTTTTTATTACGTGAATCGGGCAGCTGGTACTCATTCTGATAAGTTTTGCAATAGCAATTGATTTTATCATCAAATTAGCAGAAATCAAAATTTGATCAGTAATCGTTAAAATGAAAAAACATTAGAATTTTGAACTCATATTTTGTTATTGTTTACTTACTTTTAATTAGTATATTAATAATTTATAAACTTGTGTTTCATTTATTTTTGTACAACCCTAGCACGCTTTTTAGATGGCGACTCATATTTGTTATTGTTTACTTACTTTTAATTATATGAATCATTTTTATACTTTCGTATACTAGCGTAGCAAAAGTTATTAACTCAAAAATTACATGCAAACAAAGTTGAAAAAAAAGTTGACATGGCCGATAATTGGTGCCACCACCCTATTTGAGTTTACGCAATAGGCACATTTCCTTGCGTAGAGATATACACTAGCGAGGAAAGCTCGATGTTATTTCGACCGTACTTCCTACTGAATTTGCAATTATTTTGTTGAATGAATATTTTACGAAATAAGAATAAACTTTGGTAGGAAAATTACAAATAAATACATAGTTGGAATTTTTGGTAAGTAGAATACAAAAAGGTCAGTCCGGACCTGCTCTTGATTGTAAATAGAAAAACATAAAAATTGTGTCTCAACTACTCTTATTAATCTAATTAGACTAAAATGATAATAAATATTAATTAATTAATATTTATTATCATTTTATAACGAAAAACTAGTCTTAGAATATTTTACACTCGTCGTTTATTTCCAATAATTCAACATTTTTGTTATGCTGTAAATATTCAACTTCAATAACAATTGGAACGTTTGTCGCAAAACATTTTGAAAATCGCGCTGTCTTTGGGTCATTCACCCGCCCCGTCGGTTGTTTCAGTAAACAGTAGCGCTGCGGTCGCTCGAAACCGATGTCGCGCCTAGACAATCTGGGCCCTTAAATTGTTAAAAAAACATTGACGTCCTAATACGTTGTAATGTCATATGTTTGGCCGAAAACAGTATTTCGCACATCGCGAAACATCATAGGCGTCGGCCTACTAGTACTCTTAGTTCGTATGCTATTGTATAACGATATGACAATGTGCTGGCTTGAAGGACACGCAGTAGTTATTTAATGGACTAACAGCCCGTGATCGCCAGACCTACCACATAGTATAAAGGCTAAATTTTTTTCTGTGCAAGTACTGCTACGCTTGCGTGCTCGGTTTACTGAGCGCAAAAGCGGTGCAGGTAAAGGTCCTCTCGTCTGGTTGGTTTACTGGACGAGAGACTCGCAACCCGTGATATAACCGGAAGGTTGGCACACGGGGCGCTTTAGCTGTTAGGTATAGGGTACGTTGTGCAAGTAGCCTATAGCAGGTTTGGATATTATGAACCTCGAACCGTGGTGGCTTTGACAGGTAACACGTAGCAAAGGTGAGTTGTTGCCCAAAAACATTATAGCTTAAAGCGTATTTTTTTAGTATGTTCTTACAGGATACTATTAGAATATCATACCATCCGTTGCCAGACACTTTGTAGGGTGGCAACCTCGCGCCAGACGCCTTTAAAGTTTAATAATTCTACTTACGTCTTAATATAACATCTGAGTTTTATATATGTTGCTTAGTCAACTATTCAAAGATGTTTCCCAAACGGCCAGACAGTTTCAAAAGTTCTAACACTCTCCCAGACAGGATTTATAAAATATGCTATATGCAATACAAGTGTTAGTATGATTAATTGGTCAATCCAATTGTACAATAATTATTATTTTTATGAATTAAAAATATCATTCAATTGATACAAATGTGTTGTACTTGTGTCGGCACATTTCTGTGCAGGCTAATTCACACAATGAAGAAGAAGAAGAAGAAAACATTTATTGGAACATAACACAACACTATTACACAAGTTACAAGGTAGCTGTTTATTTATGTTAAAAAGGAGAACGAAATAGTGCTGCATGATGCCCCAAATTGGACAATGCATGATCTTCTACAAGTGCCTCAACATGTGCAAGCTAGATTCACCGAGTAGAAGCAGTTTAAGTTAAGTAAATCGTTTAGCAACTGATTTGTTTCTAATGATCTCATGATCGTTGTCAAGATAATTTTAACAAAAAAAAAAAACCGACTCCAAACATTACTCTACATTTATGTATGTAGATACAGGTTAATAATTATGAAGAAAAAAAAATGGGACCAATCTGGAAGTATTTTCAAATCGGTTTATAAATCACGGAGTAATAAAGTAACAAAATTAAAAAAAAAAACAGCCGAATTGAGAACCTCCTCCTTTTTTGGAATTGGTTAAAAATGGGGTGTGGCTGTGTCATGGATGTGGTCGTGTGTTATACATGAATAAGTTATAATGCACTAAAATTATCTCTAAATGTCAGCGCTTCCCCTTCCCCCGCACGCGACGTTCAATAGTCCTTACTTAGCGTAATAAATTATTTGAATCTTCATCTATCCAGTGGTGTGATTGAATTTTGGATTTAGAGCATAGATTCGAAACTATAACCTATAAGTAATAGTACTACGTATTATAACGCCAAATGACATGACGAGCTCGGTGGCGTAGCGGTCAATGACGCGGCTTCGACACCAACGCTCGTGGGTTCGATTCCCACATAGGACAAACATTTGTGTGCATGAACATGTCTGTTTGTCTTAGTCTGGGTGCTTTCTATGTATCATAAGTATGTAATTACAAAAAAAATAAAATGCATTTACGTATGTTTATCAGTTGTCTAGTACCCATAATACAAGCTTCGCTTACTTTGGGGCTAGATGGCGCTGTGTAATTTGTTTGACAATATTTATTTATTTATTTAAATTGTATTCTCCAATTTTGTTATAATTACATTTTTTGGATTGCCCCCGTATGGTAGCAAACTTAGACATATTCACGTCAAAAAAGCAAAATAAGGTAAATAATAAAGGGAATGAACGTGATTATGCCTAAGGAAGGGTATTTACATACATTTAGTATTGCCTGACGTTTCGACCAGGTTGCACCGGTCGTGGTCACAGGCTGTAAAGGTATTCACATACCTTTACAGTCAGCCTGTGACCACGTTTTGGGGTGTAAGTGGTTCATCAACATCTTTGAACCAAAGCCAACTTCACCTGCACGCGGTGCACCCCGCTAACTGACAAACGAAGCTCTGGCGAAAAGAGAGGTTGGGAGCGTAATTGTAAGCTACCCGACTGGGGAATGTATCTCCACCTCACAGAATTTCAAAACAATCGTTTCAAGACAAATTTGACAAAATGGTTTTTAGCACATTGCTTCTATAGTGTGAAAGAATATATGGACCATAAAGAATTGTGACACTGTATCTATGATTTATTATTATTATTGACATATTGTAATTTATAATGCCAGAGCCAATGGAATAAATATCTGTAAGAATCATTTACTAATGAGACATAACGTAAAATTTACAAATAGGACATTTTAATATTATTATTGTTTTAATGAAAATTGACAATTGTGACATTTTAAATTATTATTGTGACTAGTAGAAATTTTTATTAATAAACGATCTCATTAACATTTGCATGCCTGCATTTAGGCAGGTTGAATACACTCGCTAAGTGATCTGTAACACCTTAAGAACATAATGTACTGTATTCTCGCAAATAAAGATTTTGATTTGATTTGATTTGAATACCGCAGCCAAATAACAATTCCCTTGAGGGTTGTTGTGTTCCTGCGAGTGAGTGAGGTCACCAGAAAGGAAAGGAAGGAGATGCTGCGTTGGCAGCGGGGGTGGCGGTGCGCGAGCGATACTTTATGTTGCGAACGTTAATATGGCTACGGTAAACGTACTACGTCGTTACGTACGTCTTTAAGTAATCGGACATTGAGAAAGTCAAATTTAATTTGTAAGATTTTATAGCAGACTCCACGGTGAAATTAAATAAATGATTGTTACTATAATTACTTTTAAAAATTGAAAAATTTTCCTCCCCGCCTTGGTGGGATTTCAACCCACAACATCTCGATGACTGGTCGAGTGCTCTTCCAACCTGAGCTACCAGGAAGGTTTCTGATGGTGGCGAATTTTAGCATTATATTTTCCTGCTGTGATGTCGCAGTGTGGCGCCATTCTCAATTCGACAGTATTTTTTTTACTTAATTACTCCGTGATTTATAAACAGATTTGAAAAAAACTATTTTAATTTGAAAGAGTTTACTTCCAGATTGGTTCCATATTTTTTTCATCATCATAATCATCATCAGCCTGTATCTACCCAATTATAGGTTTGTTATTTTTATTACTCCGTCATTTATAAACCGACTTAAAAAATACTTTTTTTTTATTTGAAAGAGTATACTTCCATATTGGCCTCACATTTTTTGCCTATATCTACACACATAAATGTAGAGTAATGTTTGTAGTCGGTTTTTTTTATTAAAATTATATTTACAATATTTATAAATATTTACAATATTCTGGCAAGTATGCCGAAGTCAACTATTTAAATAGTAAATAATTCTTACTGCTTCACTGCTCTGTAGAAATTGTGTGAGCACCTCCTCGGCCTTCAAAGACCTGGCCATCAGACTGTGGCTGTTCCACAGCTGGGGGTAACATATATAGCATGCCACCACGGGCCGGTGTGCTGAATTTAACTGAAAAGACAAATAAAAGGTTTGAAGGTTATGTTTGTGGGCTTCTCCTACTTGTAAGTAATACATACATATTACATACATATACATAGTACATACATATTTATATAATAGGTAGGGGAAAAAGTCTTTTCGCATTTTAGTATGTATGAACTTGTAATAAAATCTCTTTGGTTATACCATTTGTATCTGGCAGGTTTTGATATCTTTAAAAAGTTTAAATTTTAAAAAAGATAATTCCAAATTCAAATTAGGTAAATGTGTGATTTTCATTTGTTTTTTTTACTGTCAAGATGAGTGAATCTAATGAAGAAATTCGATTCATTTTAAAATTTTACTACAAAAAAGGTAACAATGCAACGCAACCTGCGAAAAAAATTTGTGACGTTTATGGACCTAGTGCAGTGTCTGTGAGAGTAGCACAAATTTGGTTTAAGCGTTTTCAATCCGGAAATTTTGATATCAAAGATGCACGTCGCTCTGGTCGCCCTGTTACGGATAAAATTGATGCCATTTTTGAAAAAATGGAGCAAGATCGGCATATCAGTAGCTATGACGTAGCTGAAGAATTAGGAATTGACCACAAAACAGTTTTGGCGCATTTGAAAAAAGCTGGGTACACTAAAAAGCTCGATATTTGGGTGCCTCACGATCTCACTGAAAGAAACCTAATGAACCGTGTACTCATTTGCGATTCTTTACTAAGACGTAATGAAAGCGAACCGTTTTTGAAGAAGCTTATAACTGGTGATGAAAAGTGGATCACGTACGACAAGAACGTGCGAAAAAGGTCGTGGTCAAAGGCCGGTCAGGCTTCAAAGACTCTGGCAAAACCCGGGTTAACCCGCAACAAGGTGATGCTGTGTGTATGGTGGGATTGGAAGGGCATTATTCATTATGAGCTGTTACCGCCAGGCAAGACTATCGATTCTGAACTCTACTGTGAACAACTGATGAGATTAAAGCAAAAAGTTGAGAGAAAGCGGCCGGAATTAATTAACAGAAGGGGTGTGATTTTTCATCATGATAACGCTAGACCTCACACATCTTTAGCCACTCAGCAAAAATTAAGAGAGTTTGACTGGGAGGTGTTAATGCATCCGCCGTATAGTCCTGACCTTGCACCTTCTGATTTCCACCTGTTTTGGTCTCTTCAGAATTCTTTAGGCAATGTCAGGTTAACATCACGAGAAGACTGCCAAAACCACTTGCCAAAACCACTTGTCGTGGTTTTTTAAACAGAAGTCCCAAAATTTCTATAGTAATGGGATCATGTCTGTACCTACAAGATGGCAAAAAGTTATCGAACAAAATGGCACCTACATACTTTAGTTAAATGTAAATAAACTTTATTAAAAAATGTTTTGAATTTTCATATAAAATACGAAAAGACTTTTTCCCCAACCTAATATTATATACTCTTACATTATTAATCTGTTATTCATACTTTTTTATTCTCATACTCATTTCATTGAAAGCAATGGTCTTTGCCAGTCGACCACAGACTTTGCGTTGTGCGCGCATACTTTTAGTACTGAGTTTTGGTCGACCGTCAACAATCATCCTTCAAAGCTTTCTAGACTTGTCTTTTGTTGTTATATGAATTTCACTAGTTAAAAATTCTAATTTTTATTGCATTGACGTTGTGTTCAGTTCTTTTCTCTTGTCTACTACTTACTAATTTTTCTACTATTTTTTATACTAATTGTTTCGCTCGTGCACCTTCTGTTTTACTTTACTCTTGTGTGTACATAAAAAAACTATTTTTATCTTCCATTCGCTTATTTCTCCTACTCCTATACACTTTATCTATCTGGGACGCTTTGTCCAGGAGCTTCCATACTCCGGGGTTATCCTTGCTCCATATGTTAATTACTAATTTTCCATTATAATATTAAACTTCTCTAAGGGGCCATATTAAACAAATGGCCTCTAGCGCGTATAGCAATTCCTTCCCTCCTAACTTCACGCATTCATTGACAGGAACATAAAAATCAACAAAGGAATTGTTACTGAGCTACGAAATATCTAGCTCAATTATTTTTAATCATCTATAAACTATAAAAAATAATAATTAGTTGTAATTCCTCACTTGTACCTGGGAAATTCCATTTACTCACATACTCACCTGTACTGCTCAGAAATGACGGCATAGTGCTCAGAGTTATTTTCTGATATAGTAACAGCCTTCTAAGCGTTATTCACATTGGTTCATTTCACAGGTTAATTTTTTTCCAAGGGCTTGTAGTCTATAACAGAATACTGTGAGGTGAAGGAATTGCCCCAGTCGGTCAGGGACCCTACTAGGGTTGCCAACCATCCTGCTATACGCGGGACGTCCCGTTTGAGCGGGATGCTAAATATCCCGCTTTTCAGAGTTACCTACGCATGCACATACATCAAATGCTCAATCTCAAGACAAATACTCGTTTAAAAAGTAACTTATAGTTTTCACAATAATACTATAAATATAAATTATACTATAATTATAGTCATTATAATATAATTATAGTCATTATACTATAATTATAGTCTATAAACTTTTAAGGTCAGTCAGGTAAGTCTTTTTTTTTTAGTAAATGTTGACTATTATTTAACTAACAAGGTGTCTTATTTTATTTCTCATCTTGATTTGCAAAGAGAAGTTCACGTTTTTTGTATTCGAAAAAAAAATAAGAAGATTAAATCAAATGCCAAAAACGACAAATTTTAATTTTAATTGAAATTGAAATATCTTAAAAACTACAAGTTTCCGCGATGTAAGAACTTGTGGATATACTGTTAAAAATGTGAACTTTCAAATGGAAGGAATGGAACATGAGAAGAATCAAATTGTGGGTGACTAATCTAAATCTGAGCCCTAGACCCTACTTCTCTCTTGCCAGAGCATTTGCCAGAGAATATCTTTCTTTCTTGTCACATAGTAGTCATAGTTGTACATACTTGTACACAGTCACTAAGCCTGTTTGGTAAGAGTATTTTTTTTTTATGTTTCTTGAACATATTTTCAGATAGAGAAAGGACCGTTTCAGGTAATTTATTATAAAATCAAATGCAATTTACAACAAAAGACTTTCCTGTCCTAGCAACTAGATGCATCGATATATGCAATTTATGCGTATTTCTAAAATTTACATTAGTACAATCTTCTAACTATTGTATTACAATATGACCCAAAAGTTACTTACGGAAATACCAGTCAGCTTTTCGTAAACATTTTGCACCGGACTGCCGGCTAGAATGTGCACAGGCACGTCCATCGCCAGACAAACTCTGCACATCGTGTCCAAAGACATGTTTGTATGTAATCAAATTATCGCTTGTAACACACAAGAAAATAATGAATATGTGTAATGCAACGCGCGAAGTAGTTGCAATGAAATATTTTATGTATGTTTATCAGAGGTCACTGCGTTTTAGAACAATTCGCACAGATGTTAGTTAATTATTAAAAGCGATAAACATTTTTATAATTTCACATAGTACAGACACATATGTTGACAAGTCACCATGACAGAAAAGACAGTTGGTTGACAATTGACATTTGACATAATCAGAGTTGCCAGATTTGGAATTTCAAGTAGCCCGAATCTCCCAATCGAATCTGCATACAAGTGGTCTGCGTCAAATTTTGATGACATTTTCATATCGTTTAAATTGCAACTTTTGTCCTTGTCGCAATCTGGCAATCTTTGGACGATGTACCTACAATTTCTTCCTTGTCGCGCAATGCGAATCTGAAGTACCTAGTCCAATCAACGACAAGTCGCAAAAATTTGTTGCAACCTCTGGCAACTCTGAACATATTAAAAATTAATAGTGTGGGGTTGCTACAGAGTATCGATATTTTTGAGCAATATCAATTAAAATTATTCATAGGCAACCATATGGAGGAAAAATTTTAATTGTTACTTTTTTGTTTAATGTTTTATATAACTTTTTCTTTTTTGCAAGGTTTACTTTTTCTGATTAATCATTAGATTAATCAGAAGTCGTCATCCAGCAAAACATAGTACTAACTCATTAGATTTTCATAAAATTATGTATATATTTTTATGTATGTATTTTTATTAATATTAGGTACCTACTTGGTTACCGCAGTAAGATTATTCAAAGTAAATTTTCCCAAGTAACATAACATCGCAGTAACAAGACGTCGATTAAACAAGGCTTCGTAGCATGATATTTTCACAGTACAATTTTTCGAAGTAACGAAACATCGTAGTAACAAGACGTCGATTTATCAAGTTGTTGTAGTATAGAAATGTCATTGAAAGGTTTTCGAAGTAACAAAATTCGATGATACGGCTTTCGCACTCAAGTAGGAAACCCGTTTCAGAATTACTTACCTCCCCGGCCACTCCATACAAAAAACGATAACACAAACAGACCGCGTCTTTTTTCTTTCTGGCTGACTGCATAACGAAGTAAGTACCTTGCGTTGTGATGTAAGACGTTATATTTTAAAATTATAATAATACATAACCTAAAACGTTTATTTTGAATTATTTGATTGTCATTGATAGACTGCGTTTAATCCAATTACGTTACCGTGTTATGTTACCGCCAGCTTGCAAATATGCTGTACTTTACCACTCTTTCGCCAGAGCCTCGATCCATGTACTGTGCTGCTACGAATATTAATAAGATCGTTATGATCCTTGTGGCTTGCACATAGAGTGTGCTCGGAAAGATCTTCATTAAAAACATTAAACAAACAATTTTGGCTTACATCGAAATGAACATGTATATTATACTAGCAAAGTACCCGTGCTTCGCTACGGGAACACTCCTGATTTGCGTCTATTTTTGTTTCGTATTGACCATTATCACAAACATACACCATTTAGGTTAAGACGTCCCGGTAAACAATATTTTTGGCATTCGCATCAGGAGCCAAAATTGCAATGCTTCCAGGAGAACTTACTCCAGAGCAAACTACATACAACTGATCATGAGAGAAGCAGTCCTGTCTCAAGTCAACCCCAGCGACCTTTATAGACTGCCCCTGAGCTTTGTTAATGGTCATAGCGAAACACCTTTATGGGAAATTGAAGTGAAGTCTCTTAAATTGAGCTGGGTGGTCTTATGGAATAATGGGAATGCGGGTTATCAAGAGAGATTCCTCAACAGCGCATCCTTTACTGTCCTCACTCAACAACTCATCGTTCCAGTTGTTTAATACGTGAACAATGGTGGCACGAACATCCTGATGATACACCTCCGTTCCATGCAAGTGGTAGGAGATGGAGCGGAACAGGCCAGCTCCATCACCTTCCAAAGCAATAATGGTATGGAGCATCATCACACCTTCCACAAATATAAATTTAGTGAATCTTGACTTCATTGTTTGAAAAATACCGAAATTCTTATATTAAGTAAGTATATCCCATAAAGTCGGTACTTAGAATAGGTTTGTCAATTAGTTTTCGACACCAGGTGTAGCTTCATTTGAAAGACGCAGTTTCTTTTACGCCCTACGCGCGCGATAGAATACCTCCGGGGGTAACTACTGGAATGAGGTGAGCGATAAACCGTCATGGATAACCCCATGGTTTGAAATAATCTCTCGTATATACCCTTTCCTTAATAACGAAACCATAGCGCGCTGTACAAATGCTAGGTATAGCGCCATCTAGTGATAAGTTAATTCAAATATAAATATAACATTTCTTGACATTGCTTGGCTGGGCGTTGGTCAAAAGTTAATCAGTTACCCATAAACATTCCCTTTTTTTATAAACAACTATTCCACCAAGTCTCAAAATCGTAGGTGAATCGGTTTCCAAGAGGGTTTTTTTTCAACCCCCTATTTTAACCTCTTAGAAGTGAAATTTCGGAAAATCCCGTCTTAGTGCGCGCTTACATTGTATAAGGAACACATATCCAAAGTTTCAGGCTTCAGGGGTCTGGGCTGTGCGTTGATTAGTGAGTCAGTCAGTCAAGTCAGTGAAGACAAAGCGTTTGATGATGAGGGGGGGATTTTATATCACGTCGGCTATGTTGGATTATAAAATAGTAGTTGTTTTCGTAATCAGCTACCCAATAAACCATAAAAACAATACCCATGACGATTTTCAGACTTTTTCACTTCATTTTACCCCTTTAGGGGTTGAATTTTGAAAAATCCTGAAACACGTGTTTATTTGAAAAATCCTTTTAAGTTATGTCGTGTCCACTGTGTTATATTTTCAAATCAATGCGATTTTCGTAATTGGCGTCCCAGAAAACCATAGAATCAACACCCTTATTGATATTATGACATTTCAACCCCATCGTACCCGGGATGATGATGATGAGGGGGGGATTTTATGTCACGTCGGCTATGTTGGATTATAAAATAGTTGTTGTTTTCGTAATCAGCTACCCGATAAACCATAAAAACAATACCCATGACGAATTTCAGATTTTTCAGTCCATTTTACCCCTTTGGGGATGGAATTTTGAAAAATCCTGAAACACGTGTTTTCTCATTTATCTATAGAAGTACTCGTGTAAAGTTTCGGATAAAATAGTCCAACTAATCTTGTTTCCCCATACAAACTTTGGACCCCCGTTTCACCCCCTTAGGGGATGAATTTTGAAAAATCCTTTCTTAGTGCACCCCTGGACGTCATAATGAACCTACTTGCCAAATTTGGAATTTCTAGACCCAGCGGTTTGGGCTGTGCGTTGATTAGTGAGTCAGTCAGTCAGTCAGTCAGTGAGGACAAAGCCTTTTATTATTATAGATATTTATTACATATATATAATTCTACTGTATGACACTCAACTCCTCCTCAACGGCTGGACAGATTTCAATGAATTTTCTTGTATTTTTTTTTTATACTACGTCGGGTGGCAGACAAGCATATGGCCCGCCTCATGTGAAGCGGTTACCGTAGCCATATTAATGTTCGCAACATAAAATATCGCTCGCGCGCCGCCACCTCGTTGCCATCGCAGCATCTCCTTCCTTTCTGGTGACCTCACTCACTCGCAGGAACACAACAGCCCTCAAGGTAACCGTTATTTGGCTGCGGTATTCTGTGAGGTGGAGGTACATTCCCCAGTCAGGTAGTTTACAATTACGCTCCCTACCTCTCTTTTCGCCAGAGCTCCGTTTGTCAGTCAGCAGGGTGCACCGCGTTCAAAGATGCTTTGGTTCAAAGATGTTGATGAACCCTACACCCCAAATTGTGCAGAAATATTTATTTATCTACATAAGAAATATGTTGTTGTTATGTCAGCTATCATTAAAGTTAAAAACATAATTTATAATTATTTTGTATGTATTAATGCGTATGATTGGCATGAAGTCATGATGAAGCTTGTACTTCGTTGCGCCAGCACACCACTCACGATGAAGCACGACAGGTTGAAAATATTGGTTCGGTAGCGAAAGTAGAAAAATTCTGCTCTTCATGCGCTCCGCTGTCAGGCTTCTATAGTTACAAATTAACTGTAGAAGCCACTGTCTCACTTGCGGCTTCCTCTGTACCAAAGTACAGAGGAAGCCGCAAGTGAGAGAGTTCAAAAGAACTGGGGTGAAATGTCACGTATCTATTCAAAATTTTATCGAAAGTTGGAAACCAACACATAGGAGTAGCATAGAAAAAAAATGCCGAAGAGACATGTACACATTTACACAACTTGAGATAGTATTAGATTAGTGATCACAAAAGCTAATGAATACACAATATATAGAGTTGTAAACTATTAATAGTTAAAAATTCAACCGCCAGATGTCATGACCCAATTGGTCAGTTCCCAATATTGTTACTTTTTACTCACGTTCAATCCTTTACGGTTTTGGAAAAAAAAAATCGTTTTAGATATAATTTTCGATATTGGAAATTTTGTATAGAGATATCGATATATCGGATCAAAATATAACGCCTAAAAATATCGATACTTTTTCAAAAAGCCTATTTTGATTATGATCTGTAATCTGTTGTCATTTACGCATAATCATATTTAGAACTAGCCGACTCGCGCAACTTCGTCTGCGTGTGACAGAGCGTCGAGTGAAGCGTAAGGTTACCATTTGAAAGGTTGTAGTGAGCCAATCTTAAAAATTAGACATATGCTATCACGGACTTTTGTTATAACTTTTTAAGATGAATAATTCCGTCGTATATAGTGTTGCATAACTTGAACCGTTTACGCAGCGCACACAACGGAAGCTCTAAACCATACGAGGGGAGGTCAATAAGTTCGCGGAATGAGAGAGAAGGAGGTTGAAATTAAACACCAAATTATTTTTCCTTTTCAATATATTCTCCTTTAACCCTAATACATTTTTCGGATCTCTCAAATAGCTTGTTTATACCATCGAAAAAAAATGATTTGTCTTTGGTGTCAAAATAGGCCGAAATTGCCGACTTGACTTCATCATCGTCGTCAAATTTCTTTCCACGCAGCTCTTTCTTCATTTTTGGAAATAAATAATAGTCACTGGGGGCCAAGTCTGGACTGTATGGTGGGTGGTTTAATTGTTCAAAGCCGCATCGGTGAATGGCAGCCGTCGCAACATGGCACGTGTGGACGGGTGCATTGTCGTGCAAAAGGAGCACACCTTTTGACAGTTTTCCTCTTCTTTTTTTCTTAATGGCTTCTTTCAATCTTTCCAGTAAAGAAGCGTAGTACTGTCCCGTTATAGTCGCACCACGTTCTTTATAATCGATCAGTAAAATACCTTCTGTATCCCAAAAGATAGTCGCCATGATCTTTCCGGCCGATTGTGACACTTTGAACTTCTTTGGAGGAGGTGTGCCTTTTTTATGCCACTGCATCGACTCTTGCTTCGACTCAGGTTCATAGTGGTGAACCCAGGTTTCATCTCCAGTAACAATCCGGGCCATAACTTCTTCCTTTCTCTCTCCACAGAGCTCCAGAAACTGGTGAGAGCACTCGACACGCTCGCGTTTTTGAAGTGGCGTGAGCATTCTCGGAACCCATCTTGCACTGACTTTAGTCATCCCAAGATGATGATGTAGGATATTTAAAATACTTGATTCGGATACTCCAACCATTGCTGCAAGTTGCTTCTTCTTCAGTCGGGCATCTTCCAATACAAGTTTTTCTACTTTTTCGACGATTTCCGGTGTGGTGGCCTCAATTGGCCGTCCGGAGCGGGGGTCGTCTTCAATGGACTCCCTTCCTTGTTTGAAAAGACCATGCCACTTGTAAACCATGGTTTTACCAGGGGCAGAGTCCGCGTAAACCGCTAACAGCTCTTGAAAAATCGTCTGAGCGGATTTTCCTTGCTTGGTAAGAAACTTAATAACGGCACGGTGTTCAATTTTCTCCATACTGGCTGACTTCTTCCCGATTTAGTTGTTTGCAGGTCGATAACTCAAAAGTTAATGACACGATTAGGTTCAAACTTGGTATATATACTCTTAATGAGGTGCTTAACTAGTGCCTACCTGGACGGGTAAATTTATCCCCATCAACCCCTCCATTCCGCGAACTTATTGACCTCCCCTCGTACCATTACGCTCCCTACCTCTCTTTTCGCCAGAGCTTCGTTTGTCAGTCAGCAGGGTGCACCGCGTGCAGGTGAAGTTGGCATTGGTTCAAGGATGTTGATAAACCACTTACACCCCAAAATTGATTAACGTCAGAAACAGAAAAATACACGATGCTTCTCTCCATCGGGGCTCAAGACGATAACATAACCATCTCTGGTCCAGCATTTTGTCATTCCAAAATGGGCTACCAGGAAGGCGTCGTGACGCACCTTCGTCAGAAATACAGAAAAGGTGAAGCCACTGCTCCTTATTGAAGTTTTGGCAAACCAAAGCTGGCCCGTATACTGACATCCACCAGCTTCAAGAGGATTGGTCTGGGCCTGCCATCAGACCACTGGCCAATGCTGTGGCAACGAGAAATATCAGCTGTGGAAAAAAATGTAGTTTTGAATTTACCCGTTACCATCACGACCATCTTTTCCTGAACATTTTCCTGTCCATACTCTGGAACTCCAACAATTAGCGGCGCGTACGCATCTCAAAATGGTCCAGTAGGGACACATAGTGCCGAATCAGCGTTTATGCCGTAGCGATCCGGCGCGCAAGCATACAAACCAGTCGTCCCCTGGAAACCACGCTAAGTGTACACCACGTATTGGTTCAAATATTGGTCTTTATTGGTTCAAATATTGGTCATTATTGGTTCAAATATTGATCATTATTGGATCAATTATTGGTCATTATTGGTTCAAATATAGGTCATTATTGGTTCAAATATTGGTCATTATTGGTTCAAATATTGGTCATTATTGGTTCAAATATTGGTCATTATTGGTTCAAATATTACTCTGATTATTGGTCTAATTTATTTTAAATTGTAACTAAAGTGGTGGCGCAATAAATCAAGTGAATTTGGAAAAATAACTTTTATTTCTCACAAAACCATAGCGCTTTCGATAGTCAGTCTTTACAGTGATACCTTTTACAGCATACAGTTAACATTTCAGTCCAGTTGCTGAAAAATAAGCTCTGCTTGCCGCTGCAGAGTGTTTAGTGTTGCAGTTGCAAATATATCAAAATTGGTAAAGTTTGAATCAATACAAGACACAGTGAGCGATGGTGAGGATGCAAGGCCTTCTAGAGTTTGCCATCTTAGAGTTGAAGTTATCCATTAATAAATAAAATAAAAATCATTTATTTTAAAACCAACATGTTCACAATTAATAATAAACATAAGTCCATTGATAAATATCTTAAAACTAACATACAAATAAGTAATATACTGTATATGGGACGGGGGCCCACCACACATTCCCACCACTGTATCTCCTGTGTAGCCAGGATTAACAGCGGCGACCGCCAAAAAAGGCAATGAACAATGAAGTCCATTGCAGTCCCAGGGGTAAAACTACGGCTGCCTTGGAACTCACAACGAATTTAATCAGAAGAAATTAGAAGGAGTAGGAAGCTTTTGGAATTTGACTTCCCCTCTTAGCAATGTGAGAGACAGCAATATGGCAAATAAGGCATTAAAAGCCTAAAGAGATGGCTAGTCAAGTGAAGCTCAACTGCCGTGCACCACGGATTTTAAGTTTCTAACACTATTAGGGACCTAAAACACTGAGTTGTTACCTAACACATCGATTCCAATAATATGAATTGCAAAATCGTCTGAACGCTTGGTAATTCTCCCTTGTTGCTACCAAATCTGAATAGTATACTACCCCGGATGCAACTTGCAATGAATTCAACATGTCATCCCGCTCCCGCTGCCAAAGATCACACTCCCAGAGAACATGGTGTGCTGTTTGATCGAATTCAGAATTAGCAGTAGAACATTCGCATAAGGGCGACGGCACTAATTTAAACGAAAAGAGTTTAGCTTTAAAATTGCCATGTCCAGTTAAAAATTGCGCAACGGGGTGGTCTACTTCTAACCACTTTTTCTTTAATCTATCTCTTACCGATTGAAAGAACAGATACAAGTGGCGTCCTTTGGTAGAAGTTTCCCACCTTTCCTGCCATTCAGACAGCAATGTTTCAAATACTTCATTAATAGGTTTGAACAGTCTAACTATTTTTTCACGATCACGCGTTTTCAAGAAATCAGGGACCATATTTTTAGATGTATAGTACATTGAAGCGCGGCGTTGTACTAGCAGGTGTGTTATCGGTAGTAAGTCTACCGGTAACACACCTGCTAGCACGGGTAGTGCCTCGGTGCTTACAGTTCTATACGACTTACATAAAAATATCAGAGCAAGGCGCTGGCTTTGAAGCAATTTACGACGTGCTGCACCTATAGTAGCCCTATCTGCCCACGCAGGTGAACCGTACGTAACACAACCTAAGTATGTGGCGGTATAAATAGTTTTTAACGTTTTGAAAGTTAATCCCCACGTAGAGGTAGAAATTCGTGTTAAGGCATAGAAATTCTTTTTTGCTTTTTCACCTACTTGCTTCATGTGCTCAATATAATTAAAATTTCTGTCCAAAAGCAAACCTAAGTAACAAACCGAACCCCTATTAGCAACAGATACTCCATTAAAATGAAATCGCGGTGAAACCTGTAAATTTCCCTTAAGCAAGAGTTGATATGTTTTATGTGGCGCAAAATCGAGACGATTACGATAACCCCAATCTGAAATTAGGCCTAGGCTAGTGTTGGCTAGTTTCTCTATGCTAGATCTTGAATTAGCATTGATTAATAAGAGACCATCGTCAGCGTAACCAGTTAACGAGCACCCTTCCGGTAAGGGTAGGCTAAAAAAATCATCAAAACCGATATTCTAGAGATACGGTCCCAACACTGAACCCTGGGGACAGCCCTGCGTGAGCACCTTTGAAGCAACATAATGGCCAAGTTTTAATTTAGTTGTACCATTCAAAAAGTACGATCGAATGAGAGAGTAGATATTGCTAGGGCAACCTCTCACCTTAAGTTTCAGCAACAACATTGGCCACCAAGCATTATCAAAGGCACCTGAGATATCTAAGAAAATAGCTACAACATACTTGCTCTCCGAGAGTTCAACAACTTTGCGCACTGCGAGCGCAGCATCAACAGTAGACTTGCCAATGGTGAAGCCGTACTGATTTTTATGAAATTGCGGACCACCGGGCAGCAACCGTGGCACAACCAAGCGCTCAAGCAGCTTACCCAACGACGGTAGCAGTGTAATAGGACGGTAGGACTTCGGATCGTCCGGTGGTTTATCACCGCCTTTTGGTATTATTTTTATAACACCACTTCGCAAAATGCCAGGGAAATGACCTTCTACAATACACCGAGTAAGTATTGTTAAGATAGGTTCAGCGGCTACTTTACAAGCTTCTTTAATCATTCTATTCGAAATCTTATCATCACCGGAGGCTTTATTTGTAGGCAAAGCTTTAACAATAGACATAAATTCATCCATCGACGGTACATTTGATATTGGAGTGGAAGGGCACATATCCGCCGCGCTCCTAACCTCACGATGGTAGTCACTGTCACTATCAGCACAATCATCAGGAATTAACGCATGCAGAATTGTCTCAGCGGTCTCTTCTACACCAAGGGTATGTGAATTATTAAATTTTATATTGGATACGTATGCCTGATCAATCCGCCTATTTGCTTTAAATTCGTTATATAGGGGAGACCACGGGCCCTCACTATTTAATCTTTCTACAATACGTTTTAATAAATTACCTTTGGATTTTTCAACAGCAGCGCGATAATGAGATCTAGCAATACGCAACTCACTTAGAGCTGTTTGATAAATTTCTCCCTCGATGTTACGTTTCTTTAATTTTGAAATCTTACGTCTAGCGGCACGGAAATTCCTACGCAACCTAACAAGGGTATCATTCCACCAATCGCATCGTCTGTTATTAACTATAGGTTTTCGGCCTAATGCAACGTCAGCGCAATACACGAATGTGTCAGACATAATTTCAACACTTTCTGTGACTGTAAGTTCACTACGAGTAAAATCTTTAGCGCGGGAAGCGAAAAGTGAAGCAAAGCTTGCCCAGTCGGCATTCTTAGTTTTATATTGAAAACCTATTAACTGTTGCCGATGTAAGCTTTCAACAACTGGGGAGAATTCACATACGATCAGACGGTGATCACTACAAGAAGCTTCAGGAAGAACGCGCCAGTTTTGTATTCGGACGTCTGCACTAGAAAGTGTGACGTCAATAAAAGACTCGCCCATAGGGCTACTAAAAGTAGGTGGTGCTTCAGGGGTATTGTGAATATGAAGATGCATTTCAGCAATGAACTCTTCAACAGCAGAGCGTCTGTCGGCATCGGTCGCTCTCAACTTGCCGTGCCATAATGGTGATGATGCATTTACGTCTGCCCCTATAATAACCTTATGACCGGTAAGAGCATGCAACACTCTTCGTAGGTGATACAAATGCGAATCCACAGGGTCAGAAAATTGAAAATAACAACTGACTACAAATATGGAGATGTTACTTCAGCTACCGCACAGTGAGTGGACATTAGGTGATTGATTGATGTTATAGTAAATCCGCCTCTTGGCGCATATATACCCGCGCGCGACTTGTTATTAAGTTGTATAAATTTACTGTTTAATTGCGATCTTTGGTACTGCTCTTGAACTAAAACAAGGTCGAGCTTATAGTCCGCAACGAGCTTATCTAACTCGGACGTTGCAATTTTGTCGTTGTGTAGATTTAGTTGTGCAATTACGACGTTATCCATAGGTAGTATTTAAAATATTGAACTCTAACCGAGTTGCGTATGTGGGACAAGACTCTGACCCGATCTTGTGGTCAGCAGTCTTTTTTTGACGCCTACAAGCTGCGCATGTAGGTATGAAGTCTGCTTCAGACTTCTTCAGACATTCCCGTGAGTCGTGTGCTTCGGCGCAATGAGCGCAGGTGGGGTTATTCGCAGAGCAGTATTTACTGACATGCCCATATTGCTGGCATTTTAAGCAACGCACGACTTCTATATCGTCCACGAATCTACATGTGGCAAAATCTATAAAAATCTTATCTTTTGTCGAAATAAGGTGTTTGCGTATTTCCGGGGAGATTTCGACTCCCATCCACTTCCTGCCGTAGGCAGTAGGACGACGACGCACGATTTTTATGTCTTTTAGGTAATCCGAAAATGTAATTTTTAATTCGTCCTTTATATTCTGATTATATAACGCGGCTAAAAATTTTGTGTCGGCCATTGTGTCCGGAATATCTTTTATAATAATACTCGGGCGGCGTCCTTTAGGCTTTTCGAGCTTAAGTCCAACCGATTTTATGCTTTCAATTGACTGCAGCTTTTTTAATTTGAGCGTCATTGGAAACGCGTACTACTACACCGGATTTCGCAGTTTTCTTGACCCCTACAATTTGAAAGCCATCATCGGATGGCTTAATGGCTTTCATAAGTGCCTCCTTAGTCGCTTCGGATGTTGTGAATTCCGCCGATCGTTCTTCAGTTGGATAGGCTACGACGCAGGGCACTGGCTCGCGAGTTTGAACCGGCTTAATTTGTTTTGGCAAGCGAAGTTTCAGTTTTTCGGCGTACGACTCGCTAGCCTTAGTTATAGGCGCAACGGGGTTATTTTTTGCATCTAATTTTAGTGCTAATAAATCTCGTTCGACAAGAGCGAGCTTTTTTTCCGAAATAGCGAGGTGTTTTTCCGCCGTGGCTGACTTTATGGCTAGCATAGATATCAGTGAGGTAACTCGTTGGGTCATGCCCATTATTGTAGATTTATTTGCAACGCCAATTCGCGAGGTCTGCCCGATAATTATTTCATTAATTTTTGCCAGACATTCAGAGGATTCGCGAACAAATTCTACATAATCAATATTTGGATCAACAATTTCAGCTGAGGTGCTAAGGCTTAAATTGTGTAAGTTGTCTATATTATCTGTGCTTGCTGACCGCTGTAATCGCTTTTCATCGGGTGATAAATGGCTTGGCGATATATCACCTAATGTTCTCTTAGCATTAGTTGCCGGCGGAGATCGCGGCGTCAAATTACTACGGCCGAAAATTGGTGTCGTGCCACCAGGATCATCGGTATTACTAGACATTTTATTTATGTTACGAGTTAGCAGGAATAAAACTATTACCTATCAAAATAAAATTTTCCCCGATTCAGGGGTAAATTTATAAAGTGACAACACTGAGAGACTTTGTTGTACTAATATTAATACCAATAAAAAACACTAATAGAATAACAAAATATGAAATTATTACGTACCTTTTACGGGCCAAACCTGTTTTACGATTGATGTAGCTGCAGTCAAGAAGCACAAAAATATTTTTTTTAGTATACCTACTAGTTTGCGAATAATAATCACTGTATTTACTTATTTACAAATAAAACCTAAATAAGATCGAAATTTAAAGCGAAAAATGATAAATTCAGATGAGATCACCAAAATTCACCGAAATGCCCACACACTTTACGAAACAAATTAATAAAATCATTTAATTTGCAATATTAAATCGCACAGACAGTTTAGTTCGACCGTCTCGCAGAAGCGCGGGAGGGGAAGAATATACTGTATATATTTATACTACAGCACGTTCAATCGGCGACGTGTATAGCGTTGCATTCGACAACCAACCTAGGAACTTCCGAAATACGACGTCCTCCGGACAAAATTACTCCCTTAAAAAGGTTGATAGATGGGTTTAGTCGACAAATGTCTGATTCTGGAAATGTTTGACGAGCTTAAAATGCCAGATTCTTCGAATGACAAATTTTAATAATAATAAAAAAGAAAAAATAGGATATTAATTTTATTTTCCTAAGTGTGTTTTTGAATGGTTCTTTAAAGTATCCTTCCGGGCAAATTTAAATTTACATATCCCACATTCATAAGGTTTCTTTCCAGTGTGTGTATTTTTGAAATGTGTTGTTAAAAGACTCTTTTCACTAAATCTAAGTTTACATATCTCACACTCGTAAAACTTTTCACCTGTGTGAAATTTTTGGTGTGTATTCAAACCACGCATCCTATTAAACCTGGCTTTGCATATCTCACATTCATAAGGTTTCTCGCCAGTATGAGTCCTTAAGTGTGTTTTTAAATGGCTGTTCTCACTAAATCTAACTTTACATATTTCACATTGATAAAGTTTCTCGCCAGTGTGACTTCTTAAATGTTTCTTTAAATTGTACTTCTGGGCAAATTTAGCTTTACATATACCACATTCATGAGGTTTCTCACCAGTGTGAACATTTAAGTGTCTGTTTAAATGGCTCTTATGACTAAATCTAAATTTACATATTTGACATTCGTAAGGTTTATCGCCAGTATGAATTCTTAAGTGTGTTTTTATATTTGCTTTATGCCTAAATTTTACTTTACATATCTCACATTTGTACAATTTTTCATTAGTATGTATACTTAAATGACTCTGTAAGCCATATTTCTGAGCAAATCTAACTTTACATATGTCACATTCATAAGCTTTCTCACTTGTGTGAATTTTTAAGTGATTCGTTAAATTACTCTTGTGAGCAAATTTAGCTTTACATATTTCACATTCATAAGGCTTCACACCAGTGTGAGTTCTCAAGTGTGCCTTCAAATAGCCCTTCCATTTAAACTTAACGTTGCATATATCACATTCATAAGGTTTCTCACCCGTGTGAATTATTAAGTGTGTCTTTAAACTAGACCTGGTCGTAAATTTTGCTTTACATATTTCACACTCATAAGGTTTCTCACCATTGTGAATTTTTAAGTGTACCTTTAAATTACTCTTAAAACAAAATTTTGCTTTACATATGTCACATTGATAACGTTTCTCACCAGTGTGTATACTCAAGTGTTTCTTTATATAGCACTTATAATTGAAACTAACTTTACATATTTCACATTCATATGGTTTCTCACCAGTATGAATCCTCAAATGTGTCATTAAGTTCTTCTTACACCTAAGCTTAACTTTACATATCTCACATTCATAAGGTTTCTCATCAGTGTGAACTATAAAATGTTTCTTTAATTGACATTTGAAATTAAATTCAAGTTTACATATCTCACATTGCCAAGCATTCCGCTTTTGCTTACGAAATACGGTAATTTGTTGCGAGCTGTTTAGGTAGCCCGTCTTTTTGACACGAGTACTAGGGAAGTCATTGGTGACAATGACTTCACTTTTGTTTAACGCGGGATCAGCATACGTAGATACGTTTTGTGAGACGTGTTTCTCATCAGTTTCCTTGCCGCTCGGCACCAAGTACTTACCACTATTACAAAGTCTGCTGGGTATCCCATCCTTCCTGACTGCTCTGCATGAACTAGTCTTAACATTAGTGTTACTGCTGTCATTATCACCCTCAACACTTAAACTAAATCTGTTTACCGAGGAGTACTTAGACGAATTTGTCGAAATTTGTCTGTTATTTCCTGTCCTAGTACTCCGCAATGCGTAACGGCCAAAGTTTGTACTCTTCGCCTCTTTTCCAACTGACTCGTCTAAAGCAATTAATGTCTTACGTGTTCTCAGTTTCTTATTTCCGCCTGGTGTCAGAGTATTTCTATCTTGTATCTCTTCTGTGTTTGTTTGTTTACATTTCTCAGCTGAAGCGGCATCTGCACACAAATGAATGAGGATGTTTGTCATTTTTTCTGACACCAGATGTCGCTAGGTAGGCGTCGGGTCCAGATTAGGGATGTAAAGCGCTAAAATTACCGTGGTAATATACGGTAAAATACCATATTTTACGTCATTTTCAGATATTTTACGTATAATACGGTAACTTTCGGTAAAAAACTAATATTACACTCAATCACATACTTTCGTTTATTTGAGTGACTTAGATAAACGAAACTGTGTCCATAAATTACCATTTGCAGATGAATTTGTAGTACATAAGTAAGTCTTACAGTACAATATTGGTGATATAATCATTACAAAAAAGTAATTATTTTCTATTTATTGATTTAGTAGTATGTAATAAGCAATATAATCACAAGGAATATATATATATATTGTCGCGGTCCTGTCTCGAATGGAGCCTTCTAGAATAGTCGCCGCATACTTCGCTGCAAGCAATAATGACACGTATGTCTATTGTCATAAGGTTCATAACACTATGACATGAAAATGTTCGAGACTGGTCGAGACACGTTAGCGATGTGCACCGATGGGAAGTACATGCATGTACATACGGGAACATTCGAGAAACCTTGCCGGCGGATATAAATAGCGACCGCCGTGGCGCATAGGCAGTTCAGTTTGGACTTCGGAAGAGTAAACTTCGAGCGAATCTATCTGCTGCGAGACAAGTGATAACCTACGACCTCAGCGATACTATTGGACTTCGATTTGACCTGCGATTTGGAATCTTCGTGTGGACTTCGTGTTGTGAAGACCTGCAGACCAGACCCTGCGTGAATAAATCCTTGCAAGTTGTCATTGGCGTTTGACATCCAAATCTAGAACCCTAGCTCGTAACATTTGGTGTCAGAATTGGGGATTTGGAGATGCCACTGACTCCGAGGGAGGATACTCCTGGTGTGAGGACTAGGGCACAATGTGCTGCGGAGGCCACGTCTACTGCCCCTGAGGCCACGCCCACCGGCCAAGCCACGTCCCCTGGCCCCGCCCACCGGCAAGGCCCGCCCACCGGCCAAGCCACGTCCCCTGGCCCCGCTCACCGACCAGGTCCCGCCCACCAGCCAAGCCACGCCCCCTGGCCCCGCCCACCGAGCAGGACACGCCCACCGAGCAGGCCACACCCACCGACCAACAGGCCCCGCCTCCTAGCCACGCCCACCTGGCCACGCCCACCGGAGACATTAAACCTCCGAAACTTTCAACGGAGGTTTTGGATATGTCGTGCCTAATGGCAATGATGAAGGGCATGATGGATGAGCAGTCAAGGATAAGCGAGTTACAAAGGAAACAGATACAGTGCCTGCGAGAAGAACAGAGGGGCCTGCGAGAAGAACAAAGCAAGCAGATGAAGTGCCTGCAAGAAGAGCAGAGGGGCCTGCGAGAAGAAAAGAAGGCAGATCAACAAATGATTCTTTCTGCCGTTACCAAGTTTAGCGATACGGTAGCTAAACTACATGAAGATGTAGAGACAGTGAACGGACGGGTTTCCGAATTAGAGGACGACTTGAAAAATGTGAAAACTGGCCTCACTGGACTGGAGATGAAAGTTCGGCGTATAGAAGCTGCTGGAGTTACGTCGAGCGGAGCTGTCGGCATAATCCAGGGACCTAAGGTGAAGGTGCCTCCTTACGACGGTACTACGTCTTGGGCGCCTACCGCCAGCAGTTTCAGACTGTCGCTGTTTCGAATGCGTGGACGGACGAACAGAGCCTGACAGCCCTCACCGTCGCGCTCAGAGGTTCGGCCTTGTCTGTGCTAGAGGCACTACCTACCTCAGGCAGCGACTTTAAAGACCTGCTGGAGGCACTTGAGGCTAGATATGGGGAACGACACTTGGAACACGTTTTTCGTGCCCAGCTACGGGACCGGACCCAGCGCCCAGGTGAAGGACTTCAACAATGGGCGCTGGAGATCGAAAAGCTGGTTCGAAAGGCGTACCCTTCTGCTGATAGTAGGATGGTGGACACCAACATTCTTCAAGCCTTCGTTGACGGAATCAAGGATCTTGAAATTAGGGCTGCAGTGAAGCTTCGCCACCATGCCTCATTAAAAGAAGCACTCGCACACGCCCTGGAAGTTGAAGCTGTGCGACAAGATATCCGGCAAGGGTACAAACTTCGTGAAGTTACGGAGGATGTTAAGGAGATCAAGACGCCGCCCAAAAGGAACTCCGGGCCCATGTGCTACAAATGTGGGGAAAGAGGACATCTGCAGTTCACGTGCCCTAAAAAGGAAAGACAACCGACCAAAACTGACGACAGGCTGGATGCACTTCTAAACAAAATGGAGCAGCGTTTTGAAGAGTTGGTAAAGAAGCATAATGCTGCGCCCTCTACCGTGAATCAGGGAAACGAGTAAAAGCCAGGACTGCGGGGCGGGTACTGGCTGGAGCGGAGGAAGCCCCAGCAACCGTAATCTCACAAGCATGGAATGGGAACAGTCTACTAATACGCGGTAGAGTGAACGAAATAGACTGCAAAATCACCTTAGATACAGGAGCCTCTAGAACAATAGTGAGACCAGATCTAGTGAAAGCTGTAGGGAGACGCAAAGACACCAGTTTATGCAGACTTCTCTCCGCTTCTGGCCAACAGATACCCGTCCTAGGGGAAAGGTTGGTTACGATACGTGTTGGAGAGTCGTCATATACTCATGACGTAATCGTAGCCGAAATTATGGATGATTGCATTCTGGGCCTAGACTTCATGAGGAAACACAACTGTCACATCGATGTCACTAACGGTGTTTTTAAAAGTGGTGATGAAGAAAACTTCATACTTGGCGGTCCCGATGGAAAAGTAACGTGCCTGAAGAAAATCATAATACCTGGACGAGCACAAGCTCAAGTAAAGGTGAAACTGCCTTTGAGTCAGAAGAATCAGCCGGATAGATGTGTGCTGATTGAAGATACGCCCGGCTGCACTGCCGGGCGTATCTTCAATCAGCAGCCTGTAAGAAAGTGCTGACAGCAAGAACTCTCGTCCGTGGAGGTAAGACCGCTGTAGTAAGGGTTGTGAATTTGTGCGACCGAGAGATTAGCCTAAGCAAAGGTGAAGTTATTGGAAGATGTGAAGTAGCTGTTTGGATGAGAAACTGCCAATGACCTTCAAGCTCAACTACGTCGAACACCAGGAGCGAAATTATAGTCTCTAAACTGCTTGAAGATTGTAAAAGTAATCTGAGCTATTCGCAGATCATGAAGGCCAAGATGTTGCTACTGCGTTTTGGGGAAATCTTCTCTTCGGACGAAGGAAATCCTGGAAGAACATCTTTAGTTCAGCACAAAATTGACACCGGACACGAGCGACCTATCCGTCAGCGAGCAAGGCGCATACCAATTGCTAAAGAAAAGGAAGTTCAAGACATGTTGGAAGACATGCAAAGAAACAAAATTATAGAACCTTCTGCTAGTCCATGGTGTTCTCCAGTTGTGTTGGTCAAGAAGAAAGATGGTAGCACAAGGTTCTGTGTAGACTATCGGCGACTTAATGATGTGACAAAGAAGGACAGTTATCCACTACCACGAATCGATGATACTCTGGACACATTGAGTGGTATGAGATGGTTCTCGACGTTAGATCTGAAATCCGGCTACTGGCAAGTGGAAATTGATCCGAAGGATAAAGAAAAGACAGCCTTTTCAACTGGTAAAGGTTTATGGCAATTTAACGTCATGCCTTTTGGATTATGCAACGCGCCGGCTACTTTCGAAAGACTTATGGAGTGTGTACTGGCAGGATTAGTTGGAGACGCTTGCCTTGTCTATTTGGATGATGTCATAATCATGGGCAGAGATTTTGAAGACCACTTACGGAACCTAGAGCAAGTCCTGAAAAAGATAAAGGGAGCCAACCTGAAGTTAAATCCGAAGAAATGCAGTTTATTTAAGAAGAAAGTTAACTATCTCGGCCATGTGATAACCAGCGAAGGCATACAGACTGATCCAGACAAAATCGAAGCGGTACAAAAGTGGCCTACTCCCATACATACAGATAAGACACAGAAGATCACAGATAAGACAGAAGTGCGGGCATTTTTAGGGCTATGCTCATATTACAGACGCTTTGTTAAGGGATTCTCCGAAATTGCCAAGCCTTTACACCGATTAACTGAAGACAAGCAGCCATTTCATTGGGATGAGACCTGCGAGGGTTCTTTTCAGAAACTAAGAAAATGTCTTTGCGAGACTCCAATCTTGGGATTTCCACAACCTAGCGGCCAATTCATTGTAGACACAGACGCCAGCAACACAGCGATCGGAGGTGTGTTATCGCAGAAACAAGGCGACAGAGAAGTGGTGATGGCCTATTTTAGTAAATCGCTGTCGAAATCTGAAAGGAACTACTGTGTGACAAGAAGGGAGCTCTTGGCTGTGGTAAAGACATTACAGCACTTCAGCAAATATCTCACTGGCATGCGGTTTACACTTCGCACTGACCACGCCGCCCTGAAGTGGCTGTTACAATTTAAAAATCCAGCAGGTCAAGTTGCTCGATGGATCGAACAACTGCATGAGTACGACTTTGCGATTGAACACCGCAGCGGAAAGGCGCATGGAAATGCTGATGCACTTTCAAGAAGGCCATGTCCTGAAGACTGCAAGCACTGTGCCAAACAAGATACAAAGGAACTGCCATTGAGATTGACAAGAATGGGCCCATCGAGATCCTGGGAAGATGAGGCGATGAAAGAAGCACAGGAAGATGACGAAGATGTACGGCTCATTGTCGCATGGAAGAAACGAGGCGAGGGCAAGCCAAGATGGTGCGAAGTCGCCCCTACTAGTATTATCACCAAGGCATACTGGGCGCAATGGGACAGTTTTATTCTTCAGAACGGAATACTTTACCGTAAATGGGAAAAACCTAACGGCAGAGAGTTCCATCTTCAGATAGTTGTCCCAAGAGATAAGGTACAAGATGTCCTTCGTGAAGTACATGATGGCGTGTCAGGTGGACATTTGGGCGTGAAACGGACGTTAACAAAGATTCGGGAAAGGTTTTACTGGCTTCATTGTCGAGAGGATGTGCAAGATTGGTGCCGCAAGTGCGCTACTTGCGCTGCGGTGAAAGGTCCATCAACTAGAAGCCGAGGAAACCTGCAGCTTTATAACGTTGGTGCGCCATGGGAACGCATTGCAGTTGATGTGGCTGGACCATTCCCTGTAACGGAATCAGGAAATAAGTACTTCATGGTAGTTATGGATTACTTCTCTAAGTGGCCAGAAGTATTCGCCATACCTAATCAAGAAGCCACAACTGTTGCATCCAAGTTGTTTGAAGAAGTAGTTTGCCGATTTGGTGTGCCTTTGGAAATACACTCCGACCAAGGTGTCTGACCAATCTGGGGTGTAAGTGGTTCATTACCATCTTTGAACCAAAGCCAACTTCACCTGCACGCGGTGCACCCTGCTGACTGACAAACGAAGCTCTGGCGAAAAGAGAGGTAGGGAGCGTAATTGTAAGCTATCCGACTGGGGAATGTACCTCCACCTCACAGAATACCGCAGCCAAATAACAATTCCTTTGAGGGTTGTTGTGTTTCTGCGAGTGAGTGAGGTCACCAGAAAAGAAGGAGATGCTGCCTTGGCAGCGGGGGTGGCGGCGCGCGAGCGATATTTTATGTTGCCAGCGTTAATATGGCTAAGGTAACCGGTTCACATCAGGCGGGCCGTATGCTTGTCTGCCACCCGACGTAGTATAAAAGGTAGGAACTTTGAGTCACAGATATTTCAAGAACTCTGCAAAATATTGGGTATGCATAAGACTAGGACCACCCCATATCATCCTCAATCCGACGGCATGGCAGAGAGATTTAATCAGACACTTGAGAGACATTTGGCGAAACTCGACAACCACCAGAGAGATTGGGACAAATACATACCGCCGTTTCTCCTGGCCTACCGAACTGCTGAACATGAAAGCACAAAGGTAACCCCAGCACGTGTCAATTTTGGGCGAGAACTGAGAATACCAGTAGATCTGCTAACTGGAGGACCTCCTGACGACCCACGTACTCTACACGATTACATTTCCGAGTTACGTGAGAAAATGCGAGAAATTCATGCCATAGTTCGGGAAAATGGGTTGCAGTCGAGTGAAAAAATGAAAACTAGGTACGACCGTCGAGCGAATACAAACGGCTTCGAAGAAGGAGCACTAGTATGGCTTCACAACGTAACTCGACGAAAAGGAAAGTCTCCGAAATTACAGACAAGATGGGAAGGGCCGGACAAAGTGGTCACTCGGTTGAATGACGTGACATATCGAATTCAACGGCAGCCGAGAGGTGCACAAAAAGTGGTTCACATTGACCGCTTAGCTTCTTATCACGGCAGTAATGAAGATGCTCGGGACGAGCATTTCTAAGAGGGGAGCAGTGTCGCGGTCCTGTCTCGAATCATCTAGAATGAAGCCTTCTAGAATAGTCGCCGCATACTTCGCTGCAAGCAATAATGACCCGTATGTCTATTGTCATAAGGTTCATAACATTATGACATGAAAATGTTCGAGACTGGTCGAGACACGTTAGCGATGTGTACCGATGGGAAGTACATGCATGTACATACGGGAACATTCGAGAACCCTTGCCGGCGGATATAAATAGCGACCGCCGCGGCGCATAGGCACTTCAGTTTGGACTTCGGAAGAGTAAACTTCGAGCGAATCTACCTGCTGCGAGACAAGTGATAACCTACGACCTCAGCGATACTATTGGACTTCGATTTGACCTGCGATTTGGAATCTTCGTGTGGGCTTCGTGTTGTGAAGACCTGCAGACCAGACCCTGCGTGAATAAATCCTTGCAAGTTGTCATTGGCGTTTGACATCCAAATCTAGAACCCTAGCTCGTAACAATACAATATTGGTGATATAATCATTACAAAAAAATAATTATTTTCTATTTATTGATTTAGTAGTATGTAATAAGCAATATAATCACAAGGAATCATAATCTTATATATATATATAATATATAAAAATTTCGTGTTTGTCAGCGAAAGAATCCAAAACTACTGAACCGATTTAAATCAAATTTTGCACACGTGTGCAGTTTGATCTAACTTGAGATATAGGATAGTTTTTAACTCGATTTATACTAGCATAGTACCATATCACTACATATCACTACATAGTATAAAACAAAGTCGCTTTCTCTGTCCCTATGTCCCCATGTATGCTTAAATCTTTGAAACTACGCAACGGATTATGATGCGGTTTTTTTTAATAGATAGAGTGATTCAACTGGAAAGTTTATATGTATAATATATGCATAACATAGTAGAAAAACACTGATAATTTAGAGGTTTCTAATGTGATGTCGTAAATAAACACATTTTTTTGCTCTTTCATTGCAAACGCTGGCTGAACCCAACGAGATAGATCAAAATAATGTAGTACAGTATTGTTCACCTTAAAATGGTCTACAAAAAAGTTCGCGATGGTATATGTCTATCTCTTAGTGGTAACACACAATAACCGTTATTTTATCCTTTGCTTTTTACAAGAAATAATGCCTTATTTACGAAGCGATTTTAAGCAATACAGAATTAATCCTTATCCAATTAAGTACCTTAAATACATTGCGCATTTAATATAGATGAATATGGCCCTTCACAGCATGTAATTTAAATGAATAGTTTAGAAGATATTACACATTTAAAATGCAGGGACATAACGGCTGTGGCGGTACCGGCCGCGGAGCCGGCGGCGTGTGCCTATAACTGGGGAAGGACTGGATAGGACAAAGCGCAAAGACCTTCTGTAGTACATTTAGTATCAGCATTGCACCCGTGCGAAGCCGGGGCGGGTCGCTAGTCTATATATATAAAAGAAAGTCGTGTTTGTTACAACACTTATAACTCGAGAACGGCTGGACCGATTGCCATTGTTTTTGATTTGTTGGATTTGTCTCTGTCCAGAATAGCAGAATAACTATTAAAAACATTGGAAAATTTACGAAAAAAATAAAATAAAAGAAAAATCATTTTTCCATACAAAATGTTCGTGGATGTCGGACCTGTCAAACGTGACGTTAACGTGCGTACGTCAAATGTATGCGTGTGTTCAGAAATGTGGGTATAGGATAATAAGTATTAAAACATTGACAAAATTGTCGAAAAATTAAATTTGATAACGGATTGGGATATTTATTGATTTTCAATTAAATGTCAAATCGATTGGTCTAACTTTTACGTCGCGAAAGTTGTCCGTTGTTGTTTTGAAAATTGTTTATGAATGAATGCTTGAAAATGAATATTAATTGGTTGTCAAGTGTCATGGTACTTTATTTTGTGACATAGTAAAATACTGAACTGAATATTTACCCACTGCTGGGTAATATTTACCCACTGCTGGGTAATATTAAATACGGGTCTTCCTTCAACTGAATATGTTTCGAGCATACTCCACCACGCTGCTCAACTGCGAGTTGGCGGACGCCAGTAATTTCAAGCCGCCTAAAGGCCACTTGGCTTAACGACTGCCATCTAATGATAACAACCAGGACCGACGGCTTAACGTGCCTTCCGAAGCACGGAGGAGCTCGAGATAATTTAATGATAACAACCGGGACCGACGTCTTACGTGCCTTCCGAAGCACAGAGGAGCTCGAGATAATCTAATGATAACAACCGGGACCGACGTCTTACGTGCCTTCCGAAGCACGGAGGAGCTCGAGATAATCTAATGATAACCGGGACCGACGACTTACGTGCCTTCCGAAGCACGGAGGAGCTCGAGATAATCTAATGATAACAACCGGGACCGACGGATTAACGTGCCCTCCGAAGCACGGAGGACCTCGAGTTAATGTAATGATTACAACCGGGACCGACGGATTAACGTACCTTCCGAAGCACGGAGGAGCTCGAGATAATATAAACTCATCCATGGACAGGCTACGGTTGACGTTGCTTAACTTGCGTGTAAATTAGACTGACACGTGCAATGACGCCATCGTGCTTCTCTATTATTTTCTATTATTCATTATATTAATTTCAAGACATCATAAATTTTGTTCAACTAATATGTATACCACGACATTCATTGACAGTTAGGCGGTACGAAGTTCGCCGGGCCAGCTAGTTTACTATATAACAAATGGCGGTGTAAAGTAATTTGGTAGGGTAATATTAATGTTAATATATAAAAATTTCGTATCACGTTGTTTGTCCGCGATGGAACCCGAAACTACTGAACCGATTTAAATCAAATTTTGCACACGAGTGCAGTTTGATCCAACTTGAGATATGGGATAGTTTTTAACTCAATTATGAACCAGAAGCACTTATAATTGTCATCAACATAAAGTTATTTTGGATTGAGTGTGGCTCAGTAGTATCTTTAGAGCCAAAACCAACCTCACTGGCACATGGTGCATCCCACCGGCTAGCAAAAGGGGCTTCGGTGAAAGAGAAATAGGACATAACGAGCCTAAACTGGTGTAATCATAAAGATTTGATATTAATTGATCTTTGATTTGTTTCCGCCCCGTATAGGTGAATAACTATTATAAAAGTTGAAAAATTAACGTAATAGTAGTTTATGAAACTGTTGCATAATAAGGGTTATTAAAATACGAGTGTGAGTTTATAACATGAGCCGAAGGCGAATGTTATAATAGACCACACGAGTATTTTAATACCTAATTATGTGCAGTTTCATACACTACTTTATCTAATCTCGTGAAATATATGATAATGGATAAGTAAGAAATAAAGCTGTTAAATTAACTTCATGGTTGTATGTAAAGACATACAACCATGAAGTTAATTTAACAGCTTTATTTCTTACTTATCCATTTGCAGATCGAGCATGTGTAGTACGCATGCGCGACGCGCCGCGCGTTCACAGGTTATGTAGAAAATTTTGCAAAGTTGCAATGTATTTGCATTGCAACCTGTTTAAAATACCTGTATCCAGGGCTGAAGCAGTATCGAAATGGAAAAAAAGTTATTTTTCGATACAGTTGTCCATACGACAACTGTATCGAAAAATATTTTTTTAAATTTATTTTGATAGCTTCTGCGTAAAGACTGTCATTAAGATACTGTGTTTAGTTTTTTAATGTTTAAATTTCAATATGAGAGTAGATAAAAATATTTAAAGGCTACGAAGTTCGCCGGGCCAGCTAGTTATGTATAAGTCTGTAGGCAGCGGTAACCTTACCACCAGGCGGGCCGTCTTTCTTTTGTTTTCCACCATAGTGGTAGACATAAAAAAAAAGACTGAGTTACAATGTTACATTATAGGATTCACTGATTCGTCTTCTGTGTCTGTTTGTTCGTCATCAGTGTCAAAGTCAAACATATCCATTTCAACAGGTTCTGTTTGAGTGTATTTTAAAATAGCTCGAATCATTATTAGTTTGTTTATTTTGTCGTCAGTCAAACGGTTTCTAAGTTAGTGGATACGTGGGCGGCGGCATCGTCCCACTTCAAATTCGATGCGTTACTGTATAGAAATAGTAATACTGTGGTAGTACGCCGGTATTTTACAAGACTTTTGGGAAAAATTACGTACTATACGTACATGTTCTTATATTTAATCTGTATGACGTTTCTAAGTGCTTTATAAAGTCCAAGGAATAAAGATATTTTGATTTGAGTGAATCAACAGGGTGCACCACGGGCATGTGAGGTTGGTTTAGGCTCTAGGCTAGGTGAGTCACTCTTACACCCTCCAAAAATCACAGACAAAAAAGGCATTTACATTATAAAAAAAAATCATTTTTACCTGCATTTTCCATGCTCTCTGCATCAACTGTTACTAATTCCTCATCCCCTATTGCTCGTCCATCGGTGGATACCTCATCCTTAATATTTTCTACTTCCGCCTGAATCACTCTCTCACTGACTTCTTCAGGCGCTGAATCCCCGAACTTTAAGTAATCTCTACATCTTCGACTGACTATCTTCATTAATTCTTTTCGCGGGGATAATAGTCGTTCCTGATGTTTAGTACTTTCTTCATTTGTCATTTCATTTCTCTCATTATCATTTTCATCTTCTGAGCCTTCCAACTTTAAATAGTCTATACATCTCTGCACGTATGTTCCCATTCCTTCTGGTTTCTCTTGTTTTACGTCTTCTGCAACTGTTAATACATCTCTTTCAGTATAAACTGCATTTCCTGACTGTTCACTGATTTCTGCTCTATCCAATATGCCATCGTTGTCAATACTTTCCACATCTCTCAGTTCTACATCGTCAATGTCTTGTTTATCTTCCTCAAACGTCAAATGATCTAAGCATCTGCCTACTTCAGCATCAATTTCTTCTTTACACTGTATAGATAGTGCTTTCTCTATGATATTTGCCTTAACTGGTTTGGGCCCAGCGCCCTCAATGGTAATGCGTTCATGAGGAGTTAGAGTTAATTCATAAAACTTTTGCACTTCACGGGTTTTGGAAGCGAGTAATTCTACGTTTACCTAAAAAGAAAATAGCATTTAATTAGATTTTATCGTAGGGCTGAGATCACACTACACTTGATATCCAAACTTAAACACACACTCTCACACACGCATACACACAGCGAGAGGTTCAATATATTCATCAGTACGATGGGATTTGGACTTCATGTAGACATCACATACACCTTAGACTATAAAATTAAAATCAATATTGGATTCCCTATATTTTCGTTACAATATAACGTAGATATCTAAATAAATAAGTAAACATGTAATGATATTAATTATTAATTTATGTAAGCCCATTTGTCATGGAAGAGTGGGTCCTTCTGACACAGGTGTCTCACACTTAAAAGGTGCCCACCCTGCACATTTTAATAAGTAAATTGTGAACGAATGTATGTTGTATGTTGCTTTCAATGTCATGAAACACAATGTATCTCACAAGTGATACATATTAAATTAAATTAGTTTGTTTATTGCAATTGCCAAGTCAGTCTGTTTATTTAAATTTTAAAACATATAAAAGATTTCAAAATTGATATGGTCACTACAAGATGTTGTTAGGTTAGCTAAAGAGATAAATACCATAATAACATTCGAAAATGCATGTTCACTTTAATTGTGACGTTGTTGCAGCCAATGAGCGATATGTGAATAGATGTATGTATGGATGCATATAACCAAAGTCCTTAAATTAAATAAAGAGGTAAAAAAATAATCAAGAGCTCATAATCATCCCATTGTCAGGATTCAGGCCTTCCCTCAATAGAAGCGATTAGAGCATACTCCACAACGCTGCTCAACTGCAGGTTGCAGAGACTATATAAATGATTATAGAATAAGTTTAATTCTTACTGCTTCACCGCCAAGTAGTACTTGTGTGAGCACCTCGTCGGCCTTCAAAGACCTGACCATCAGGTCGCGGCACTTCCTCAGCTGGGCGTGACACATGTAGCACGCCGCCACCGGCCGGTGCGCTGTGGTCAACTGAAAAGGGAAATAAAATGATTCCATGAGTTCATTTAGGTACAGTATAAATAGACGAGCTCGGTGGCGTAGCGGTCAATGACGCGGCTTTGACACCAACGCTCGGGGGTTCGATTCCCACATAGGACAAACATTTGTGTGCATGAACATGTCTGTTTGTCTTAGTCTGGGTGTTTTCTATGTATCATACGTATGTATTTACAAAAAAAAAATGTTATCGTACGTATGTATTTACAAAAAAAAAAATTACGTATGCTTATCAGTTGTCTAGTACCCATAACACAAGCTTTGCTTACTTTGGGGCTAGATGGCGCTGTGTAATTTGTCTGACAATAGTTATTATTATAGTATAAATGCAAATATATTTTTTTTTATGTGAGAGGGAGGCAAACGAGCATGTGGGTGTCACGGTTTAAAACACACGACCGGACTGCGCCATTGTGGCGTTTTAAAAAAAGGTTAATGGAAATTAAAGTATATGAACAATCAATGGGGTTTCATTTAAACAAGAGATTATAGTCAGTGGCCAAGATGTTCAGGCTGCCGTCAATCCAAATTTATATGAAGCTGTTAAAAAATAATAATAGTAAAGAGTATTATACTCACAATTTCTGGCGCCGGGATTGACAGTCGTTGAGTTGGTTGTACCCTCCATAACACAGCGGAGATCATTGAACCATTAATCTCAAGTCGGGTTAATTGCCATATAAAATCTGGGGTAACTAGCCGTGGAAAATATATATCAAAGCAGAGCATATAGTTCAATAATACATCAGAATTTGATTGATCTGTATATTGCAATAAGAAAAAAATTATTACACAATTATATTATATATAATGAGATACAGCGGTACGCTTATGGGCTAAGATTTGTTTTTGAAACAGTTACAGAGAACATAGCCCCTAACTACAATAGAATTACATTTACGCAACACGCATCAACCAATTCAGAGTCACATCATCAATGCAACATTTTGGATGTTTCGTTATGTCAAAGAAGTGAAGAATTTGATCAAGGCAAGAAGTTGTGGCAAAAAGGTTGTAGCAAAGAAGCAGATTGAAGAGTAGAAAAAAAAGGTTGAAGAGGGCGGAAGAAAAGAGGGCGGAAGAAAAGAGGGCTGAAAACAAAATAAGCGTTCATGAGTATTTGGACTTTGAACTCGCGAGTGACGCTTCCGTAAAATTAAGAAAAATTAACTTACCGCATTTAAATATGCGCCCTCCCTTAAAAATCAAATGCAACACACATGTTATGCACTCAAATGTGCATTCTGAAAAGAACAAATTTTCATTTTAGTATACACGCGTGGGTCGTGGCCGTGAATTGTCACATCGACCAACACGAAAAACGCTTACCAGCCTTCCTCAAACGCCAAAGGCGTTTTATGTTTATTTATTCAGGATATTGGGCCATTTCAACCACAAACACCCAATTTTTGAATATTTTCTTATAAAATTGATTAAAAATCGACTATTGTTAAGTCATGTTCGAACGGAAAAGAAAGAATGAGGAAAAAGGTTGCCAGATGCAAGCCACAAAAATCTCTTTCTTCAACGTTTAACATTTTCTCAGTTTTAATTTTAGAATTATAAATAAATTATGTATTTATTAATTTCGGCGACATTTTAATTTTAAAAAATAACGTTTTAATAATATGACACCACACTAGAAGCAATATATTATATTTTAGAAAAATGTATTTTTTATGCATTGCATACCGTCCTTTTTATTAAAGAAATATATTAGGGGTCCGGATACAAGGATTTACGAGTTTAATTTGCAATACACAGTTCACCCAAACAGATAAAAAGGATAACTCTGTAGCGTTCCATATGGGCACGCTACATTTCACCCGTTCTGGGAAAAAAAATTTTAGAAACGGAGTTTCTAAAATTTTTTTAAAAACATCCTTCCCAGAGGTAAATGTAAATAAAAAAATAATGAAATTAAATTCAAATAAACAAAACAAAACACGTAGGCTACTACACCTATCCTGCACTAGACATGCATCTAGATGCTGGAAGACACCAACCATGGAAACACTCCGTCGAGGTACTACCGGCGCAGCTCAGTCAGTTCAAACACCCTGAACTGGCAACCCAACAAAAATGTTCCAACAGAAGATAACCTAACATGATGACCAAAAACAACCCAACACAGTGTTATTGCATTGCAACAATCTGGTTGAAATTTAAAATGGAAAAACAAACTAAAGTATGAATATAAACTAACAAAAATTGTGGCCTGATTTACTACTGGCGTAATAGGATGGGCCCAAAGAGTAGCCTCCTATCAGCGAACCAAAGCCGACAAAACAAGACTCCCACTAACTACAAAAAAAAAAATATGCCAAAGGACATATAAGAGAAAGCATGTTGAAAAACATGAAAAACAAAAGTGTGATCGGTATCCGACCGGCGTAATAGGATGGGCCCGAAGCGTAGCCTCCTATTAGCAAACCAAATCAACACAATATGTCAAAGGACATATATAAAAAAAAACTCCTATCAACTTCAAAATAATGTGAGCGAATTTCGCAAATGAAATGCTCAAAGTTAAGTCAAAGGACATAACAAAACTCCTACCAACCTCAAAATAATGTGAGCGAATTTCGCAAATGAAATGCTCTAAGTTAAGTCAAAGGACATAACAAAACTCCTACCAACCTCAAAATAATGTGAGCGAATTTCGCAAATGAAATGCTCAAAAGAACATGTCGGAAAGACATGCAAAACAAACGTGTGGTCGATCTGCTACTGGAAAATTCCGGTCAGCACCCTCGCCCCGAAATTTACGAACCAACCAACACAAAAAAATATGTCGAAAGACACGATAAACAAAACATGTCAAAGGACATGGAAAACAAAAAGCGTGGTTAATTTACTACCGGCAAATTCCGGTCAGCACCCTGGCCTCGTAATTTACAAACTAACCAACACAAAAACACATGTCAAAGGACATGGTAGAATCGTCCGACAAGGCGTAAATAACACAAGGTGTGTTAAAAAAAGTGGGTCCGGAGACACCAAAATAATGTGAGCTAATTTCGCAAATGAAACGCTCAGAGTTAAGTCGAATCCAATTAAGTCCAAATCAAGAGATTGGCTAGCTAGCAAATAAAGTCATGTCCGGGTTTAAACTTACCCTAAAACACAAAACAAAGAAAAACATGTGACACACAACTCACATAAGTAGGTAAGTATGTATGCACAAGACAAAACATCGACTTAACAAAAAAATTCGGATAACAATGATCCGACAAAAATTATTGTACAAAATATACAAAATAAATGATAGTCCTTTTTGTGTTGGAACATGCACCTCACTATTTTCAGCTTTTAAGTTTAGAAAAGAAACCGAATCTTGAAGAACGTACAGAGTGTACAGAGCGTAGCTTAACTGTAATAGTGTATACCAAGGCGTCCTGCATTCATCACCTATCAAACTGAGCCAATCCTTTCAAACACATTCATACATCATCTATCAAAGGCTCATAACCTAGATACCACAAAATAAGCTAACAAGTTGATAGCGATACCTCCGTAGCGAAATTTTATATTTTAAGAATATCTTTAACATGATAATTACCAGTGGTATTTTTAACTAAGTCCTTCAATAAATAAACGTTATTAGAAACTTTCTCTACAACTTCACATTTAACAAATTTAGGTGCTAATTTAGCGGAAAAATAGTGCTGAGCATTCGACTGAACGAAGTTCCTCCTCCATACAATATCGCCAGCACAAAAAGAAATGCTTTTCCGTCCAATATTATAATAAGAAGCATTCTTTTTATATGCTTTCATTAAGTTTGATACAGTTTTATCAAAAATATTTTCTAAAGTAGATAATAATTCAGAGTAGTCAGACCTACTCCCAATAATTAAATTCTCTGAAGCATCAGAGGAAGAAAATTTATATAAAGAACCATCTAAAATTGTCTCCCTTCCAAACATAAGAAAATTAGGCGTATAGCCTGTAACTAAATTAATAGTGCTATTAATAGCAGACTGGACATGTGGCAAATATTTAGACCAAGTCCTATGATCAGTTTCAACATAACAGGATAAACAAGTTTCAATCGTCTTATTGAACCTTTCAACTGGGTTGTTCTGAGGTGTGTATAAAGAATTGTAGAAAACTTTAGGAATATTGTAACCTTCTATAAAGTCTGTAAATAATTTTGAAGTAAACTGAGTAGCGTTGTCAAGAGTTTTAAAATTTCAAAAACGAATCAATTTGAGAAACTAAATTAATTTGGAGAATTACTGACATTATTGACAGGTGATGATGATGATGATTTCCTATATGTCTTAACAAAGTACAATTCCTTCCAGCTGTGGTCCCTAACAACAGGTTCTACTGCTAAAAACTAATATCAATTTAGTAAAATCAAAACGTTTCCGATAAAAAGAATAAGCATTCATAGGTTGAGAAGCACTGTTAATGTTTGTTGAATTATGGTATGCAGTATTTAAGTTCATTGAATTTAAATTCACTTGTTCCGAATGTGGTGCGTTCAATATAACATTAGGTTCAATAACATTTTCTAAATCTATCATATTACGAATTTCCGTAGCGGGTGGTAAATCGTCCTGATTCGGCTGCTGGGTCTGAGGTTGTATATTAATATTGTTAAGCGAAGGCATGTTAACATCCATAGCCTGCATATCAGACTTAGTGTTAGAATCATTCGACTTATCATCCATCTTTCAAAGTTAGCAAATTAAATAAATTTAAAATATACACAAGCGTAAGTGTGTATACACCTTTATGAATACAGTATACATTCACATATAAGCCAAGTAAGAAAGCACAGCATAAGCTATTTAGGCTTTGCAAAACTCAAAATATCAGCAATGTTTCAAATCGGTTATGTCCAAATATTTTTCAATGTTTATAAGTATGTTGTTTAGTTTAATTACACTTCCAATGTAATTGTTTTGTTATAATGTTCAAATGCAATGAGCAAGCTTTATATTTTTGATGATATTCACAGCAAAGTTGTACAAACATCAACCAACAATGTAACTTTTTCTTTTTAGGTTATGTAATGTGTGAAATTTCAAACTAATATGAATAAGCAAGTAGCAATATGAAGTCACATCCAAATCTATCACTCTTGAAAACAACTATCTATATTTTTTTTTATCATATTTACTTAATATTTACTTAAATTTACCAAAATGTTCAAGCGTTGAAAATTTTTCATACAAAATGTGTCACTCCTGATGTTAAGCTAGTAATGTATTTATGTATTTAAGAAAATAGCATTAATTCGCAATAAGCTGTAGCACTATTAAATAAATTCAGCAATTGAAGTGTTAACAATGTGTAGTAATATGTTTTAACTTTGTTTTATAATATTTTTTTTTCAAATTCAAAATGAAAGTTGTCACATATGAACAAACGTTGTACACATAGGTTACAAGTATAAGTACAAGTCACACTCTTTATACCTGTTGAAAAAATGGTTCACATAACAAGAAATGTTTATATATATGTCAGTTGAAACAATTGATCAAAAAAAAATACAAAGTATAAGATAAGGTTGCAAATAAAGATATAAACAATGTTTATTCAATAAATAACTCCATATCTGTCATCTTCATCATATAAAATATAACTCAAATGTTACATTTCAAAAATACTAAATAAAGTTAGCCAAATACCATCTGCTCGCTTCACCAAAATAACAAAAGTTTGTCAACGACAAAGTATAAATATGTATTCAAAGGAATATCATATAAAAATAACCAAGTAACTATTTAGAAAACAGTCACGGCTAACAAGAAAGTTAAATATCAAAGTTAAGACCAAGTTGTCCCAGACTTCATGTGGGTAACCAATATTTTCAGTAAATTCAATTATCAAATATTAAAGTTTTCATATATTTTTATATAATTATATTCAAAATATCAAGTTTTTAATAAATCAAGTCCCTGTTCGACTGCGTCAAATTGTCACGGTTTAAAACACACGACCGGACTGCGCCATTGTGGCGTTTTAAAAAAAGGTTAATGGAAATTAAAGTATATGAACAATCAATGGGGTTTCATTTAAACAAGAGATTATAGTCAGTGGCCAAGATGTTCAGGCTGCCGTCAATCCAAATTTATATGAAGCTGTTAAAAAATAATAATAGTAAAGAGTATTATACTCACAATTTCGGGCGCCGGGATTGACAGTCGTTGAGTTGGTTGTACCCTCCATAACACAGCGGAGATCATTGAACCATTAATCTCAAGTCGGGTTAATTGCCATATAAAATCTGGGGTAACTAGCCGTGGAAAATATATATCAAAGCAGAGCATATAGTTCAATAATACATCAGAATTTGATTGATCTGTATATTGCAATAAGAAAAAAATTATTACACAATTATATTATATATAATGAGATACAGCGGTACGCTTATGGGCTAAGATTTGTTTTTGAAACAGTTACAGAGAACATAGTCCCTAACTACAATAGAATTACATTTACGCAACACGCATCAACCAATTCAGAGTCACATCATCAATGCAACATTTTGGATGTTTCGTTATGTCAAAGAAGTGAAGAATTTGATCAAGGCAAGAAGTTGTGGCAAAAAGGTTGTAGCAAAGAAGCAGATTGAAGAGTAGAAAAAAAAGGTTGAAGAGGGCGGAAGAAAAGAGGGCGGAAGAAAAGAGGGCTGAAAACAAAATAAGCGTTCATGAGTATTTGGACTTTGAACTCGCGAGTGACGCTTCCGTAAAATTAAGAAAAATTAACTTACCGCATTTAAATATGCGCCCTCTCTTAAAAATCAAATGCAACACACATGTTATGCACTCAAATGTGCATTCTGAAAAGAACAAATTTTCATTTTAGTATACACGCGTGGGTCGTGGCCGTGAATTGTCACATCGACCAACACGAAAAACGCTTACCAGCCTTCCTCAAACGCCAAAGGCGTTTTATGTTTATTTATTCAGGATATTGGGCCATTTCAACCACAAACACCCAATTTTTGAATATTTTCTTATAAAATTGATTAAAAATCGACTATTGTTAAGTCATGTTCGAACGGAAAAGAAAGAATGAGGAAAAAGGTTGCCAGATGCAAGCCACAAAAATCTCTTTCTTCAACGTTTAACATTTTCTCAGTTTTAATTTTAGAATTATAAATAAATTATGTATTTATTAATTTCGGCGACATTTTAATTTTGAAAAATAACGTTTTAATAATATGACACCACACTAGAAGCAATATATTATATTTTAGAAAAATGTACTTTTTATGCATTGCATACCGTCCTTTTTATTAAAGAAATATATTAGGGGTCCGGATACAAGGATTTACGAGTTTAATTTGCAATACACAGTTCACCCAAACAGATAAAAAGGATAACTCTGTAGCGTTCCATATGGGCACGCTACATGGGTTACCTGATGGAAAGCAATTACCACCAAAGGGTCCCCTCATGTTAACAACCCTCCAGAGTTGTTGTGTACCTTCCCCAGTCTTTAAGCTGTCCGCTTAAAAACATGCAATGCCCTACCTCTCTTTTCACCTGGCTTGTCAGTCAGCAGGGTGCACCACGTGCAGGTGAGGTTGGTTCAAAGATGTTGATGAACCCCTTACACACCAAAATATATTTGATTAAGTTGTTGTATACCAAACTAAATAATGTCTCTTAGTAATGTTTTTTTTACTATACCTATACTCTTTCAAATAAAAAGTGTTTTTTCAAATCGGTTTATAAATCACGGAGTAATTAAATAACAAACTTTTAAAAAAATACAGCGGAATTGAGAACCTCCTCCTTTTTTGGAGTCGGTTAAAAATAAGACTACAAATTACAAACATAGGGTTCTTCAAAAAGGGTGTGCAGAGGTTTTTACAGGATCACCTGATGTAGAGTGGTTGTGGTAGCTTATATAGCTTCCAATACCGTTAGATATTGATAACGAAATTAAAAGGACCGTAGGAGGCAATTGGGCGTCAAAGCCAAAGATAGGAAGCTGTGGAATAACATGGAGGAGGCCTTTGCTCAAAAAGAGGTCCTCGATATGAAAAAATAATGTTAGCATAATAATTAATATAAATTAATGGATAAATAAATGCATGCCAAAGCATGACTGGTCCTTGTGTTGTTTTTTACTGCTATAGTTTTTGTATAAATTTGAAAAATTAATTAAGTAGAAAATAATTAAGTAAGACTTTTCAAAAATTATTAATAATAAAAGCCTTTATTCAGACATATTACATGAAGTAAAAATATTTTCTTTTTTTATTTCAAAAATAATTAAGTAGAAGCTATTAAACTAAGTAGTAAATGCGACCCTCTGATTTGTTTAAAAACTACAATTGGCCTAGGGTTGTAGTGTCGTTTATAAATATTTTAAAAATGAAAAATCTCATCTCTCCTGCCTGCCTAAGTGGAATTTTGAACACCCTTTGAACACCCCATTTGAACCCACAGCCTCTCGATTACCGGTCGAATGCTATTTTCAATTAAGCTAGCAGGAAGATTAGTGACGATGGCGAATTTTTGCATTTATATTACTGCAACATACATGGACGTAAAAAAGCAACATATAAGTCGCAGTGAGGACCCATCTACTTATTGTACGCGGTTTGGACAATCCTGTTCAAGGATATTCTTATTTGGCTGCAGTCTTCAGTGAAGTGAGGTGGAGATACTTTTCTCAGACTGACTCGAAATATCGTACCTTTTTCGGTCAGTGGGTAGATTTCGGAGCGGACAGAACTTTTGCTAAATAGTAAACACCACGTGAAGGTTAGCTTAGCAATGACACCTAAATTAATTATTTATCATCTTTGTGCATTGATGAAGTGAAATATTAGATTGCGATACTTACGGAAATACCAGTCAACTTTTCGTAAACATTTTGCAGCCGACTGCCGGCTATAATGTGCATATGCACGTCCATCGCCAGACAAACTCTGCAGATCGCGTTCAAAGACATTCTGTGTTTATGTTGCACTTGTCGTACGATGAAATTGAGAAATTGCTTATCTAATAAAGATAATTCACAGCAGTCACTGTGTTTTAGAATAATCTTGATGTCAACTTTTTGAAATTTGAACTTACTCAGGGTTGTTGAAAAAGTATCGATGTATCGATATTTTTAATGCGATACATCGATTTTTTTTCGATGTATTTTGATCCGATATATCGATATTTCGATTCAAAATTTCCAATATCGAAAATTGTATCTAAAACGATATTTTTTTTCTTTATGTGACTAATGTCTCTAGAAGCCAAAACCGTAAAGGGATGAACGGAAACTGTATTGGAAACAGACCAATTGGGTCATGACTTCTGGCGGTTAAAATATTAACTATTAATAGCTTTGCATTAGCATTTGTGAAATTTGTGGTCACTAATACTATCTCTTTGTGTAAATGTGCACATTACATATGTACGTAGAAATGTGAGCTATTTTCGGCATTTTTTTCTAAGCCATTCCTATAGTATATGTTGGTTACCAATTTTCGATAAAGTTTTGAATAGATACGACATTTCACCCCAGTTCTTTTGAATTTAGCACATATATACTCGCCCTTACGGCTTCCTCTGTAGAAGTGTAGACTCAGAGTGACTTATATAGTTAAGTTAATTATATTATATATAATTATATTAATAATATAGTTAAGTTCTTAACAATAGGATCCGCCTGACAGCGGAGCATGTAAAGAGCAGATTTTTTCTACTTTCGCTGCCGGTTTACAATTATAATACTGGTTTGCCGGATATAAAGATTTTAAAATTTTGGTAGCTTTTTAGTGCTTGGATAGCTTTTTAGTTTTTGATATTTTTGTAATTATTGCCTAATAAAAAAAGAATACTAATTGAGCTAAATATACTATTATTTTAACTATCACAAAACCTTTTGATAATTTGACCGATGTATCGATATATCGATATTTTTTCCTCGTTATATCAACGTCGATATTGATATTTTAATAAATATCGATACTTCGATATTTATTAAATGATTATATTTAATAAACGATATGCAAATGAAAAAATATTTAACTTTAAATAACGTATCAATTATTTTTATAATATATCAATATATTTTACAGAAAAATATCGATATTTTGATATATCGATTGCCCCAAGGCATGGTTACCTAATTATTAGATATTTAATTATTCAGGTGTTATTTTGCGGAAGTCAAATTTACAGGCAATTTTTACTAATTTGGTGGCGGAAACGCAAAGTAGTGTAGATCAAATTGCCTACCTAAAAACTGCTGTCAAAATATTAAAGATTGAAAAATTGCGAGCGAGCGAGCTGAACGGTTTCCATAAGTTGAAAAGTAAATCTTGGAAATGAATAGGCTCCAAAACCCCTGAAACGATTTTGATGAAACTTGTCACAATTAAAGACCTCAATATGCTTGAGGTTTGTGTCGAAAATAATTTGAAATGATTATCAAATACATTTTCCATTAAAATCAATGTAAAACATGCATTCAGCGAATCTACTCGCTTCACTCAACCTCGATTTCCGCCCCGTGGGCTAGAATAAGTGAAATCCTGGATGTCATTGATGTATAAAGTAACGTATGTAATTTTGGTCAATAGGTCAGAATAATAATTCATATTTTTATCTTAAAAATCAAAGTCGCAGTCACACACAAAGAGCTACGATTGTCAAGGCAAGTCGGTAATCGGTAACTTTGACAACTCGATGATCGGTGGTGATGTGATTGGAGTTTGGCGCAGTCCGCGATTGAATTCATCCGACATATGTATGTACTGAATTCTTAAAAAATATAGAATGTAATGCAAATTTGATACTTTGAAATAAATATCGAATATTGATATTTTGAGATTAAAAATATCGACCATCAAAATCGATAATTTTCTGAAAAATATCGATTTTTTGATATATCGATATTTTTTACCCAAGCCTCAAGTTCTGTCTGTCAACTTTTTACAAAACAACTTTCTACAAGTTACTGCTGTCAACTCACTCACTCACTCAGCAGCACTTGTGAAGTGTTTTGTATGTTATTGTGATTTTTGGTTATATTGTTATTTCTTGTTTTTTGTTATTCGCTTTGGTTAATTTGTTTGTAATTGTTATGTTGCACTGTTTCCACCCGTATTACTCGATTGGGTTGCGATTGCAGCAAAGAATATAATGAAACTCTTTAAAGCGATAACGACAGAAGAAAGGAAATGAAATTTACATACTTAATCAAAGAATAATTACGTACAATTTTCTACAAGCCACAAGCGCAAAATGTCTTTGAACACGGTGTGTAGAGTTTGCCTGGCGACGGACGTGCCTATGCACATTATAGCCGGCAGCCCGCTGCAAAATGTTTACGAAAAGTTGACTAGTATTTCCGTAAGTATCGTAATCTAATATTTCACTTCATCAATGCACAAGGTGATAAATAATTAATTTAGGTGTCATTGCTAAGCTAACCTTCACGTGGTGTTTACTATTTAGCAAAAGTTCTGTCCGCCCCGAAATCTACCCACTGACGGCACTGACCGAAAAAGGTACGATATTTCGAGTCAGTCTGAGAAAAGTATCTCCACCTCACTTCACTGAAGATTGCAGCCAAATAAGAATATCCTTGAACAGTATTGTCCAAACCGCGTACAATAAGTAGATGGGTCCTCACTGCGACTTATATGTTGCTTTTTTACGTCCTACCCTCCCTGAGCACCTTTTTTTTTATACTATGTCGGGTGGCAGACAAGCATGATGTGAAGCGGTTACCGTAACCGTATTAACGCTCGCAATATAATATATCACTTGCGCGCCGTCATCCCGCTGCCAACGCAGCATCTTCTTTTCTGGTGACCTCACTCACTCGCAGGAACACAACAAATCTCAAGGGAATTGTTTTTTGGCTGCGGTATTTTGTGAGGTGGAGGTACATTCCCCAGTCGGGTAGCTAACAATTACGCTCCCTACCTCTCTTTTTCGCTAGAGCTTCGTTTGTCAGTCAGCAGGGTGCACCACGTGCAGGTGAAGTTGGCTTGGTTATAAATATTTTGAAAAATGGAAAAATTCACCTGCCTTCCCTAGGTGGGATATGAACTCACGACCTTTCGATGACCGGTCGAGTGCTCTTCCAACTGAGTGAACACCTGATCCCACCTAGGGGGGGCAGGTGAATTTTTCCATTTTTCAAAACATTTATAATATTCTGGCAAGTTGGCCAAGACAACTATTTAAATAATAATAAATGAAGTTGGCTTTGGTTCAAAGATGTTGATAAACCACTTACACCCCAAACCTGCCATGCCATCTTAACTCTGCATCACCCTAACGTGTGACTGCTAGAGAATGCTTGTATAGCAGTATTAACAATGACTTTAAGTCCTCCTCTGTATGAAGTTTAAATAAATATTAAATCATTAACATGACTCATGGCATCATTTTATTTCCCTTTTCAGTTGACCACAGCGCACCGGCCCGTGGCGGCGTGCTACATGTGTCACGCCCAGCTGAGGAAGTGCCGCGACCTGATGGTCAGGTCTTTGAAGGCCGAGGAGGTGCTCACACAACTAGTACTTGGCGGTGAAGCAGTAAGAATCAAACGGCAAATAACAATTCTCTTGAGGGATATTGTGTTCCTACGAGTGAATGAGGTCACAAGAAAGGAAGGAGATGCTGCGTTAGCACTGTTACAACCCTAGTTATTATTCATACTGACTAATACTTGGTCAATGTGATAAATCATATTTTGGTTAGATTTGAGTTGATTTTTGGTTGGGTTAGGGTTTTCTTGTGTCCTGTCACCCGGAGCTCCATCAATCTAGATCAGTGGTTCTTAACCTTTTGTTGATGGCGGACCATGTAACCAAATTTTTATAACATCACGGACCACCAAAAACTTGAGGGGTAATGAGCGGATTGAGGGAAGAGAACACGGAAACTGTTGTATCAGTTGAAATTTTCAGTCATGAACATGTACCCTGATGAAGTTAGGTGCTCATGGACCATTTGAGCTACCCTCAGGGACCACTAATGGTCTGCGGACCATAGGTTAAGAACCACTGATCTAGATGATGAATGATGTGGTGCCAAATAAGCTGAATTATAATAATTGTCAATTTTTTACATTACCGGCTATTATAAATAATGACTAATTTATTACTTTGAATGTAACATATACATAGATAGGCGTAGAGTAAGTAATAGAACTACCGCAACATAGGGTCGGCCATGTTTGATATTGTTGCTATAATTTATAATTGCATTTTTTTATACCACGTCGAGTGGCAGACAAGCATACGGTCTACCTGATGTATAGCGGTTACCGTAGTCATATTAACGCTCGTAACATAAGATAATGTGTGCTGTCACCCCCGCTGCTAACGTAGGAACTCCTTCCTTTCTGGTGGCCTCACTCACTCGCAGGAATATAACTACTCTCAAGGGTATTGTTATTTGTCTGCGGTATTCTGTGAGGTGGAGGTACTTCCCTAATCGGACAGCTTAATAATGCACGCTATGCCCTACCTCTCTTTTGCCAGAGCCTCGTTAGTCAATCAGCAGCGTGCGCCACGTGCGGGTGAGGTTGACTTTGGCTCTAAAGATCGTAGTGAGTCACTTACACCCCAAAAGATTGCATAAGAGGATAAGGAAATATTGCTGATTAGATGTTATTTTTTAGGTAGATATAGAATTAATATCTATGAAAACCCGTGAACTTAAAAAATCATATGAATTAACTCTAACTCCTCATAAACTCCTTGTCATTGTCCCTGAACACCGTCCAGTTAATATAAACATCAAAGAGGAGCCGCTGTCAGCACAATGTAAAGAGGAAATTTACGCAGAAGGAGATTTGACGTTTGAGGAATCGGGAGATAAACTAGATGTTATTGGAGTAGTTCGGAGAGATGAGGAAAGTATCGAAAACGACGGCACGATGCATAGAGAAGAAATCAGTGAACAGATAGGAAATGCAGTATATGCTGAAAGAGATATATTGACAGATACAGTAGCCATAAAGCCAGAGATACCAGAAGAAACAGGAACATATGTGCGAAGATGTATAGGTTATTTGAAATTTGAGGACTTGGACGATGAAACTGATAATGAGAGAAATGAAATGACAAGTGAAAGAAGTACTGAACACCAGGAACAACTGTCATCCCCGCGAAAAGAATTAATGAAGACAGTCCAACGAAGATGTATAGATTACTTAAAGTTCGAGGTTTCAGAGTTTGAAGAAGATAGAGAGAGAGTGATTCAGACGGAAATAGATATTAAGGATGAGGCATCCACCGATGGACGTGATGTAGGGGTGGAGGAATTAGAAGAAGCAGTAGAAGACGAGAGCATTGAAGCTATAGGTAAGAATCAATAAAATATTTATATAGTCGAAATTTATTTAGATGTTGACGAATTTCTTTGACGTTTATGTCTTGTGAACGCGGCCTGCAGTATTTTGCTCGACGAATACTTGTTGTCATACGTTCCAGTCGCGAAGGGTACTAATATACCTGTGGGTTAAACCTAACTCTGTTGCGTAGAATGGGAGGCAGTAGGAGCTAGGTACCTGAATCGTTATAATTGTAGGAAAATTTCAGTTCCCTCCAGATCAGTAGGATCATTCTAAGGAGATTCTAAAACATTGTGGTAAAAAAATCAGGTGATGACCGTGATTTGCCCATAAGTTTACAGGATGTAATTGACAAGGTGGAAAATAGTACAGACAAGTATAAACCATGACATTTGGTAAAATCCACGGAGTGAAACCTCAGAGCGGAGAGCTTGATTTTGAAATGACTACCTTCGATCATTAGTAATGAGCTAAGGCCTGGTAATGACTGGCATGTAGCAGAGATCTCTATTAGGGATAAGTCCGCCTATGTATTACTCTATATTTTTAAGAATAGGCTATTTGACCAACATTTTTTTCCGTTTGATATGTAGGGACGTCTCAATAATATAACCATAGGTGAAAGAATTACTTCGATAGCACAAAAATCTCTCGAGACATATAAATTTGAAAATCACAATTTTGGACTTTCCCGAAAACGCTCCATACAAAAGGCTACAGAGTTATGACATCACAGGTCTATTTTATATGAATCAAATCAGAAATTTGTACGACAGCTATGTTAAATATTACGTTTATGTAATTACGAGGGTGACACTGAAAGTTTTTAGAACTGGCCACTTGTAAACAATAAAAAGTTGATTTAAAAAAAAAGTGAAACCGACTTCAGTTGGCGAGCGCAGCTTATTGGTGGAATACCCCGGCAGACGCTTCTGCTTGTCTTCCGGGAGAAAAGTTATCGCGTGACATAAGATTCCTTAGTCGCCTTGTACGACTTCCAGCGCAGAGCAATGGAGTGGCACAATTTTATTCTGCCGGCTACCATAGGGCAAAATTAAGGGTTTCCCTCGATTTTTCTGGGATCCCATCATCAGACCCTGACTTGGTGAATATGGAACCACCTCGCAATTGCCCTTTCAAATAAAAAAAACGAATTTGACCATACGTGCTTATAAAATTTACGGGTTTCCCTTAATTTCCCTGGCATCCCATCATCAGATCCTGACTTGGTGAATATGGGACCACCTTGCAATCATACCCTTTCAAATAAAAAAAGAATTATGAAAATCGGTTCACAATCCGCAAAGATATCGAATAACATACATACAAAAAATATATTCAGTCGAATTGAGAACCTCCTCCTTTTTTGAAGTCGGTTAATAATAAAAAAATAAGTTTAAATTTTGAAAATGGAACTCTGCCAATATTATTCAGTATGTATTTCATTCCTTTGTCATTTGTTTTACGATTTGGCGGCAAATTGAAAATTTTCGTGCAATGATTTTTTATGACTTTCGTTGTCATTTAAGTCAGCAAGAAAGCTATGATAGACTTCGATTGGCCTTGATGAAACCCCATCTCGTGCGACTATTTACAACTGGTTTAATGAGTTTAAACGTGGTCGCACTAATCTCACCGATGATCTGCGGCCTTCTACGGAGACGACTGAAAATAACATTAATTTTGTGCGGCGTATGATAGAGACTGATAAAAGAGTGACGTATCAGCAGATTCGGACAAGCTTAGGCGTCGGTATGAGTCAAGTGCATAAAATCCTCCATGAACATTTAGCGGTCAGGAAGCTTTGTGCCCGGTGGATACCTCATAATTTGACCGAGGCCCAAAAACGCCGTCGGGTTGATTGGTGCCGTGAAATGATTCAAAGATTTAACGGAGGTGACTCAAATGCTGTGTTCGACATACTTACGGGTGACGAAAGCTGGGTTTACTGTTATGATCCAGAAACCAAGAGACAGTCTGCTCAGTGGGTGTTTCCTTTCGAGTAGTTGCCAACTAAAGTGAAGAGAATTACTAAATACTTCCTGCAGAAGTATTAGAGCCGTTGTGGATGGTAGTTGCTCCGATAGCATGGACATTAATGCTGGCGTCCCGCAAGGCTCGGTATTGTCCCCGACGCTGTTTTTGCTGCATGTCAATGATATGTTGTCTATTGACAGCATTCATTGCTATGCCGACGACAGCACCGGGGACACTTATTACACGGGCCGCGCCAATATCCCCCGCTCTCTGGTGGAGGAGAGCCGCGAACAACTTGTGTCGGAAATGGAGAGCACACTGAATAGTGTGCCCGACTGGGGGCGAAAGAACCTAGTTCAGTTCAATCCCACAAAGACACAAGTCTGCGCGTTCACCGCTAAGAAAACCCCTTTTGCTGTGGCTCCTCAATTCCAGAACACACCCCTTACCGTCGCTAAAAACATTGGGATTCTCGGAGTTGAAATCTCCAGCGACGTTCAGTTTCGTTGTCACCTGGAGGGAAAGGTCAAGTTGGCGTCGAAGAAACTAGGTGTGCTCAACAGGGCAAAGCAGTACTTCAACCCGCGGCAAAGACTTATGCTTTACAAAGCTCAAGTTCGGCCGCATATGGAGTACTGTTGCCATCTATGGGCGGGAGCGCCTAGATACCAGCTTGCACCTTGTGACTCGATCCAAAGGCGTGCTGTGAGGATTGTTGAGAATCCCAAACTTACAGATGGTTTAGAACCGTTAAGTCTGAGACGAGATTTTGCGTCCCTTTGTGTGTTCGACCGATTGTACAATGGGGTGTGTTCAGAGGAGTTGTTTGACATGATGCCCACGGCCTCCTTCTACAGTCGCACCGCTCGCCATCGACAGGGAATTCATCCTCACACATTGGAGCCGAAGTGGTCACGTACTGTGCGGTTCCAGAGAAGTTTTCTCCCGCGTACTGTCAAGCTGTGGAATGAACTGCCTGTCGAGGTTTTCCCAGGAGACTACAGCATGGGGTTCTTCAAAAAGGGCGTGAAGAGGTTTTTACAGGGTCGGCAACGCGCGTGTGATGCCCCTGGTGTTACAGGCGTTCATAGGCTGCGGTAGCTGCTTTCCATCAGGCGGGCCGTAAGCTTGTTTGCCACTCTAGTGGTATAAAAAAAAAAAAAAGAGAGGTCGAAGTGTGGGAAAAAAGATGGTGGCCTCGTTCTTCGGAAGGACAGGTCACTATGCGACAATTGTTTTAGAGGATCAAAAAACAGTTACTGCAGAGTGGTACAGTAACAATTGTTTGCCATTGTCACCCGCCGTATAGCCCCGACCTCGCACTTTGCGATTTTTATTTATTCCCGAAAATAAAAGAAACACTTCGAGGAAAACTTTTTATGAACACCGAGGAAGCAGTGGGCGCGTTTCAAAAGGCCATCGAAGAGACCCCTAAGGACGAGTAGGCTAAGTGCTTTTCTCAGTGGTTCCATCGGATGCAGCGGTGTATTGATGTGAATGGACACTATTTTGAAAAGATATAATAAAACTAATAACTTGCTAGTTCGCTCAGTTTTTGATTTTCTAAGAACTTTCAGTTTGACCCTCGTAGTATCATAATAAAAGTTGTAGTATTTTTTATTGCTTCTCCAATGTAAATATTATTTTTTAATAATTTCATTCTTTTAAATTGGATTTTTCCGCCAAACTTTGATCGATTCTAAAATAAGTCGGACGGAAGATATTAGAATGAAAGTTAGATTTGTGTGTTTTACGATATTTTTGAATAATTTATATAATTTTTGAACATTGTCAAATAGTCGATTGTATTACATTAAAGAACTTACAAACAAATAAACACATTGTATGCAGATGCAGCTCGAGACGAGAAATGTAAACAAACACACGTAGAAAAGATACAAGATGGAAGTACGCTCACACCAGGCGGAAAGAATCTGAAGAAACGAAGTATACATAGAAAACTTGTAAAAGAGGCGACTGGTAGAAACACTGGTCGTTCCGTATTAGGAAACACTAAACCAACAAATAACAGACACATTTCGATAAACCACTGCGTTAGTACTAACAAAGATGTTGGTACCACTAGCAGTGACTATATGAAGAGAATGTTTATTTGCGACGATTGCGGCTATGTTTTTGATGATAAATATCTATTAATAGAACACATAGGACAACACGCCATTGTCAAAAAGACAAGCTCGCCACAACATACCACATTACATGAACAAAAGGTTTGTCATATAGCTGTGGTGAACAATTATACAGAAACGCGTAGTGTAAAGAATCTTCTTGAGTGTGAATTATGTCAACAAAGATTTACTGAAAAAGAACTTTTGATAGAACATCTGAACACACACCCAGTACAAAGACCCTTTGAATGTGAGATATGTAAAGTTAGATTTGGTCGAAAGCATCATTTAAATGCCCACTTAATAGTTCACACTAAAGAGAAACCTTATGAATGTGAGATATGTGAACTTAAATTTCGTTGGAAGGCAAATTTAAATAAACACTTAAAAGTTCACACTAAAGAGAAACCTTATGAATGTGAGATATGTGACGTTAGATTTGGTCGAAGGGAACATTTAAAGGCTCACTTAATAGTTCACACTAAAGAGAAACCTTATGAATGTGAGATTTGTGAACTTCGATTTGGTCGGAAGCATTATTTAAAGGCCCACTTAATAGTTCACACTAAAGAGAAACCTTATGAATGTGAGATATGTGAACTTAGATTTGGTCGGAAGGATCATTTAAAGGCCCACTTAATAGTTCACACTAAAGAGAAACCTTATGAATGTGAGGTATGTGAACTTAGATTTGGTCGGAAGACAAATTTAAATAAACACTTAAAAGTTCACACTAAAGAGAAACCTTATGAATTTGAGATATGTGAAGTTAGATGTGCTCGGAAGCATGATTTAAAAAAACACTTAACAGTTCATACTAAAGAGAAACCTTATGAATGTGAGATATGTAAAGTTAGATTTGGTCAGAAGTATGATTTAAAAAAACACTTAAGAGTTCACACTAAAGAGAAACCTTATGAATGTGAGATATGTGACGTTAGATTTGGTCGAAGGGAACATTTAAAGGCTCACTTAATAGTTCACACTAAAGAGAAACCTTATGAATGTGAGATTTGTGAACTTAGATTTGGTCGGAAGGATCATTTAAAGGCCCACTTAATAGTTCACACTAAAGAGAAACCTTATGAATGTGAGGTATGTGAAGTTAGATGTGCTCGGAAGCGTGATTTAAAAAAACACTTAACAGTTCATACTAAAGAGAAACCTTATGAATGTGAGATATGTAAAGTTAGATTTGGTCGGAAGTATGATTTAAAAAAACACTTAACAGTTCACACTAAAGAGAAACCTTATGAATGTGAGATATGTGTAGTTAGATTTGGTCGGAAGAGTGATTTAAACAGACATTTAAAAATTCACACTGAAGAAAAGCCTTGAATCTAAGATATGGGTAATGCAACTGAAAGGATAAAGTTTTTAAATCCACTTCAGACACAGGAGCTGCATTGGTAAAGCATATTGTTAAAGCATGGGTTCGCAGGACGCCAACGGTGTGTTTGTGATCTTTCCAAAGCTTTTGATTTATTGACCATCAGTCTTTACTGCTCAAACTAGAACACTATGGAGTTAGCGGCATGGCCCAAAATTTGATTGCAGCTTATCTAAACAATAAATTGCAGACTGTGGATATAAATGGTGTTAAGTCCAAAACGACATATATTAAATTAGGGTGCCCCAGGGTACCATTTTGGGTCCACTTCTATTTTTAGTATGAAATAAAAGATCTGCCATGTATAGTGTAGAAAATGGCGAATATAAAGCTGATATTAAAACAATTTTTATTTTAAAACAATTTTAATTTTACAAAAAAGAGCCTTCCGTTCTATTTATAACATTGGTTCCAGGGAATTACTAAGAGAAGATTTCAAAAAAATAAATATACTTTATACTTTATTTGCACATTTTACAGTTATATCCTATGTTGTAAATATAAATTCTTGTAGTTTGGAAACTGCATATTAGGTTGGGGAAAAAGTCTTTTCGTATTTTATATGAAAATTCAAAACATTTTTTAATAAAGTTTATTTACATTTAACTAAAGTATGTAGGTGCCATTACGTTCGATAACCTTTTGCCATCTTGTAGGTAGAAACATGATCTTTATTACTATAGAAATTTTGGGACTTCTGTTCAAAAAACCGCGCCAAGTGGTTTTGGCAGTCTTCTCGTGATGTTAACCTGACATTGCCTAAAGAATTCTTAAGAGACCGAAACAGGTGGAAATCAGAAGGTGCAAGGTCAGGACTATACGGCGGATGCATTAACACCTCCCAGTCAAACTCTCTTAATTCTTGCTGAGTGGCTAAAGATGTGTGAGGTCTAGCGTTATCATGATGAAAAATCACACCCCTTCTATTAATTAATTCCGGCCGCTTTCTTTCAACTTTTTGCTTTAATCTCATCAGTTGTTCACAGTAGAGTTCAGAATCGATAGTCCTGCCTGGCGGTAACAGCTCATAATGAATATCTTCCCTTCCAATCCCACCATACACACAGCATCACCTTGTTGCGGGTTAACCCGGGTTTCGCCAGAGTCTGTGAAGCCTGGCCGGCCTTTGACCACGACCTTTTTATGCGCCAAAACAGTTTTGTGGTCAATTCCTAGTTCTTCAGCTACGTCGTAACTACTGATATGCCGATCTTGCTCCACTTTTTCAGAAATGGCATCCATTTTATCCGTAACAGGGCGACCAGAGCGACGTGCATCTTTGACATCAAAATTTCCGGATTGAAAACGCTTAAACCAAATTTGTGCTACTTTCACAGACACTGCACTAGGTCCATAAACGTCACAAATTTTTTTCGCAGCTTGCGTTGAATTTTTACCTTTTTTGTAGTAAAATTTTAAAATGTATCGAATTTCTTCATTAGATTCACTCATCTTGACAGTAAAAAAAACAAATGAAAATCACACATTTACCTAATTTGAATTTGGAATTATCTTTTTTAAAATTTAAACTTTTTAAAGATATCAAAACCTGCTAGATACAAATGGTATAACCAAAGAGATTTTATTACAAGTTCATACATACTATAATGCGAAAAGACTTTTTCCCCGACCTATTAATTTGCCGTAAAGTCTCCAAGGAGGCAGGCTAAACTTGGACTAGATATAGATAGGATCACGTAGCCAAATAACAAAACCGTTATAACCAACAAGATGTAATTAATGATTTTAATAATTAACTAAACGAGTGCAATGTATAAGAACAAGAATATTGCTAAGAGAAACGTCCGCCACGCTCGGACGTCGCCGCCCGAGTGAAGAGACTGGTGCTCGGCCGCCACGTCCACCGCCGGCCCGCCGGGAGTCACGTGACTCGCTGTAGACACGCTTCATTTATTATTAATAATATGTTATTCATTATTAACCAAGGATTCAATGTCATGTCACAGCATCTCAGTTATTACAGCGATAGATGTTACAGTTTACAGAGTATAATTTATTCATACAAGTGCAGTTTGCAATCAATATTACTATTGTAAATTGAACTAGTATGACTCATATTAGGTTTTTTTTTTAAACTACGTCGGGTGGCAGACTAGCCATATTAACGCTCGCAAAATAAAATATTGCACGCGCGCCGCCACCCTCGCTGCCAACGCAGCATCTCCTTCCTTTCTGGTGACCTCACTCACTCGCAGGAACTCAACAACCCTCAAGGGAACTGTTATTTGGCTGCGATATTCTGTGAGGTGGAGGTACATTCCCCAGTCGGGTAGCTTACAATTACGCTCCCTACCCCTCTTTTCGCCAGAGCTTCGTTTGTCAGTCAACAGGGTGCACCGCGTGCAGGCGAAGTGGGCTTTAGTTCAAAGATGTTGAACCAGAAGTTGTCAGGTCTTGTGAAATTACTGTAAAACGAAATCTATAGACCACAAAACGTTTCACAGAAATTTCAATAGCCCTGACTTTCTCCCCTCAATGACAAGACTCGATGTTTTAGGTCCCCAATAGTGTTAGAAACTTAAAATCCGTGGTGCACGGCAGTTGAGCTTCACTTGACTAGCCATCTCTAGGCTTTTAATGCCTTATTTGCCATATTGCTGTTTCTCACATTGCTAAGAGGGGAAGTCAAATTCCAAAAGCTTCCTACTCCTACTAATTTCTTCTGATTAAATTCGTTGTGAGTCCCAAGGCAGCCGTAGTTTTACCCCCGGGACTGCAATGGACTTCATTGTTCATTGCCTTTTTTGGCGGTCGCCGCTGTTAATCCTGGTTACACAAGAGATACAGTGGTGGGAATGTGTGGTGGGCCCCTGTTCCATTATTAACTGACTTTCTAACTTAAATGAATTTGGTAGTAAATAAAAGATAGAGTTATTGCATAATCTTGCTTTAATGTAGTCCATCAACTTCTTACATCTATTAGCGACCAAACAGTAAGTACCTGAGAATAAGGGATGGCATCGGCTTCCTTCGTATTTTCAAATATGACCGAGCTTTATTGAGGGAGCGAACGGAACGCTTATGTACGCCAAGAAGTCACTCTTTGAACTGAATGGGCTCCAAAACAACTGAACCGATTTTGATTAAACTTGTCACAATTAAAGACCTCGACATGCTTGAGGTTAGTGTCGAAAGAAAATTGAGATATAAGTTTTCCGTTGAAATTAATGGAAAACATACACTCAGCGAATCTACTCTCTCCTCTTAATGGGACCTCGTATAATATAAAGTTGGTTCTTACGATATTTATTATTATTTATTTAAATTATCTAAACAATTCTCGCGTGAGAAGAGATTATTCAGCTCTATATGTATCTATAAACCGACGGCGCACGTTCGCAATGCGTTCAACCTCTCTCGTAACTGTTGCATTGCTGTGTAGCTCGCACTCCTTGTAACTAATCACTATTTAAAAAATGACTTTTATGTCTTTCTGATAAAGTTGAAATTTGGATAATTTATTTTTTTATCAACCGTTTTTGTAATGTTTAAGAGGTTTGCCGATGCCAATTCTTTATTCTACCTTTTATTCTTTTACCTTCTGGTTGAATTACTTAACTAATATAACATTTTTATAACTGTATATGATTTTTTATGACTAGAAATTACAGATAATTTGTGATTTAAAAATATGTTGGTAACTATAAAAATAAAAAATAGATTTAAAAAAAAAATTGAAACCGACTTCAGTTGGCGAGCGCAGCTTATTGGTGGAATACCCCGGCAGACGCTGCTGCCCGTCTTCCGGGAGAAAAGTTATCGCGTGACACAAGATTCCTTTGTACGACATCCAGCGCAGAGCAATGGAGTGGCACAATTTTATTCTGCCGGCTACCATAAGGCAAATTTAAGAGTTTCCCTCGATTTTTCTGGGATCCCATCATCAGACCCTGTCTTTGTGAATATGGAACCACATCGCAATTACCCTTTCAAATAAAAAAAAAAATGATTTTGACCATACGTGCTTATAAAATTTAAGGGTTTCCCTTGGTTTCCCTGGCATCCCATCATCAGATCCTGACTTTTTGAATATGGGACCACCTTGCAATCATACCCTTTCGAATAAAAAAAGAATTATGAAAATCGGTTCACAATTCGCAAAGATATCGAATAACATACATACAAAAAAATATTCAGTCGAATTGAGAACCTCCTCCTTTTTTGAAGTCGGTTAAAAAAGGCAGTCAATGTCGAGGACTGTCGACAGAAGTGAAGGATTTAAACTATTAACATCAATGCAAATTCTTATTTATTTCATATCGACTCATTCGTATGATATACGTGCGCTTTAGACCACACGACAGAAGTAAAACTTCTTTAGCTCTACTACTAACATAACTCTCAACATCCGTTCGCCGTTTCCGTAACGCTCTCGTCATGCATTCACCAGCTAACTCCGCAAGTCAAGAGTGCGTATAGATGTTTTACTTAAAAAAATATGACTCTATATTTGACGTCTGTCGTATTCCGAGCACCGTATAATGTAACATAATAATAATAGATAATTTCATTTCATTTTTAGCATAACCTTCATTTTCTATTAATAGGATTGATATTTTTAATTCCATTGCAAGCTCGCAATGTATATATATATATATATATATTTCTGTGTGTATTTGCAATCAGTCTTAAGACTATGAGCGAATCTGTTTAGTGAAACTGTCATGCAGAGTGGCTTCCCACTAGAAGCGCCTACTCATTTGCTGCCCATGTCGGTGTTCGCAATGTATATATAAAATTATAGCAAATGAAATTGTATGAGCTGAATATTATAACATAATATGTCATGCCCATCCGAGCACCGACAATGCAATTTCTTTCTGTCACTGATCGCGTAATTGGCGCAATGGCGCCTATTTTCCTCGCAAAAATAACCTAATATACGTGTTAAAATTGTAATATTATTGTGTACTTTTGTATGATATGTGATCCCTTGGGCTTTTAGGTACTTTATCGACATAAATTGTGCATTTTTGTAATACAGAAGACACATTTTTACCTATTTCTATCAATTGTCATAAAGGTTAGATTCGTCGGCATGCTTGTACGAACTAATTGTAAGGTGAAACAATTGGGTCACTTTTCGGGTGTTCGTTTTTGATGCTCAGTGACATACCTAAAGAATATAACAACATGCATCTTACGATGGGGTAGTATTGATACCACGTCTCTATAATCCAAGCGAAAAATAATATCTAATATATAAAATTCTCGTGTCACGGTGTTTGTTACCATCCTCCTCCGAAACAGCTTGACCGATTTTTATGAAATTTTGTGTATGTAGGGGTACCCCTATACGATAGGGGTGACCCATAAATATTTTATTTTATTGACAATTTTTTTATTTTTTATTTTACTATGTTTAAGCAGTGAAAAATATATCCAACTTCAAATTTTCACCCTTCTACCATCAACCCCTAAATCTATATGGCAAAACAATGTTTGCCGGGTCAGCTACTAATATTATAATTATTGCTTTCGTCCAGTCTTTTGATTATTGAGGTTCGCTTGAGATTCCTTAATGTCTCGTCCACAGTTTGCTTCACGATGGAAACGCGCGAGTTTTGTCGCTTGCGACTTTACCGTCCTTCTTATTTTTCACTATCCCCCCGTGTGTCGCAAGTTTCTCATGAAGACCGCTCTTTGCAATTTTCTCTCCAAGAGACCGTGCGCGTTTTTCCGTCTTTTCATCTACCCGACATCCTGCTAACGTATACCTCAGTTTCTCCCAAAACCACGGATCTCCCCATTTGACATACGTATTCGTCGATAGATAAGACCTTAGTTCGGGATCTAATGTGTCTTCAGGTGGTACGTCATCTAGTAGAATAATGACTAGTCGCGTTCGTCGCTCCTTCTGCGCTCGTAAATGCGCTACGCGGAATTCCATAGTCCCCCACACAGATTCCAAAAAGTGCTTCGATAACACTATTATAGTTCGTCGAGACTGTTCAACTGAGTTCGCGATTTGAGCTGGAATCCACTCTCCTAGAATCCAATCACGATAGTGCACGCACAATTTGAACGGTCGAGGGCCGTTTTCCAATTCGTATACAATTTTCTCGACAACAAATCGCTCGTCTTGATGTGAATATGAAACGAATGCATCATATTTTTTGTCTTTGTCGACGTCGTCTTCTCTTATCAACCAACGAAGCCATTCCCTTGAATACATGAATACTTTTATTTCCAGCAAGTATCGATATGTCAAAGCTGCTGCAATGGCTATTAAAACTCCAAGAGCCGCGAGGATACCTCCGAGCCACGCCGCCATCTGTACCGAACACAGCCTACTAACATCTACTGATCGTATGGATTGCCCATCTGCACATGTCACATTAACTCTATCTATTATTTTTCCTAGATTTCTCCGTAAAGTATAAACGAAATCATAATTCGCGCAGTCACATTTGAATGGATTTCCAGCTAAATGCAGCGACAAATTCGCTGTTAATAATGTAATAGGTACATGCGACAATTCGTTCATAGATAAGTCTAGTTCTCTCAGTGTGGACGGGGCAGAACTTGGAGCTTCGTTCAGTCCGATGCCGTTTAATTGCAAGACTGATACTGTAGCAGGCAAGTCCATTAGCGAGTTTGGTGGGACTTGAAGTCTTAATACAGTGTCAATAGTTTTAACATCTTCTGGCATGTTCAAGTTTCTTGGCAAAGTTGAGCAGTTGACTTCTAGGTGAGAGGTAGCGGGGCGGACGAGGCAAGTACAGTCAGTTGCGCAAGTGATAGGGCAAGTGACAGCAGTCTCAGGGAGATCTTTGACGAGCTTGTTGGCGAGCATGCTTGGCGAAGCGCAACGAGCATTCCCTACTTGTATCACCGGCTCTCGCGTCATTGTTGGCCAGAGACCTGAAACGGAAATAGAAATGATATTACTTTACAATAATGATAGGCATGGTTACATTTTTAGGGTTCCGTACCTTCTACATGTCCAAATTTCATGATTCTATCATAGTCATAGATCATATAGATCATAGTCAACGGGAAGTACCCTACTTTCTTCCCTTTGCGAATGTGCAATATAAATAATAATAGTAATAAATATTGTCAGACAAATTACACAGCGCCATGTAGCCCCAAAGTAAGCCAAGCTTGTGTTATGGGTACTAGACAACTGATAAATGTACCTAAATACATTTTTTTTGTAAATACATACTTATGATACATAGAAAACACCCAGACCAAAACAAACAGACATGTTCATGCACACAAATGTTTGTCCTGTGTGGCAATTGTACCCACGAGCGTTGGTGTCGAAGCCGCGTCATTGACCGCTACGCCACCGAGCTCGTCCAAATGGAACATAAACGGTCGTATCTTTTGATTGCGTCTATTTAGAACCTTGATTTTTTTCACTGCTTTAATTGCAGACCTGAGTATGTGATATTAATTTCAACTTGATACCTCCACGCGTTCCTAAAAAAAGGGTCTTGTCAGACGGACGGCCGGACGGACAACGAATTGGTCATAAGAGAGGGGGCGCAAACGAGCACGTGGCTCACCCGATAGAAAGCAATCACCGCCGCCCATGGAGATCAGCAACACCAAGGGGTCGGCGATACGTTGCCAGGCTATACTCCTTCTTTTCTTTCTGACCTCACTTACTTGCAGGCAGGGGCGCTGACTTATCAGTGCTCGAGGGCTCGAGCACCCATGAAAAAGAAATAAACAGTGGGTGCCGAGCACCTCTGAGATTAGACATCAAGGAACAGGTCAGTAATCGCCTTTTATGATGGGCGATTTTTAATTACCCGACGACCCATTTTATATTTTTATCATCATCAAACATAATAAGTACGCAGTATGTAAGTGGGACATTTATTTATTTGTCGGTCGACCAGTGTGCATTTCTCTTCTCACACTTCGCCACTTTTTCGAGTTATCAAATGAGCATGAGCACCCATGAGGTTTTCTAAAAGCCGGCGCCCCTGCTTGCAGGAACACAACAACCCTCAAGGGAATTGTTATTTGGCTACGGTGTTCTGCGAGGTGGAGGTATTTCCCCAGTCGAACAGAATAACAAGAATACGCTATGCCCTACCTCTCTTTTCGCCAGAGCTTCGTTTGTCGTCAGCAGGGTAAATTACGTGCAGGCTAGGTTAGCTTTGGTTCAAACATGTTGATGAACCACTTACACCCTAAACTGTTTGTTTTATTAAAAAAAAACTGTTATTTTTTTACGTGATAACGTCTTATAAATCTATGAACGCCGGCTGCACGTACGAAAAAGCATGACTCATTGTCACGTTCCGCCTGAGCCGAGCGGAACAAGCTAATTCATAATTCATTTATTCACTTTTTATATCTATAACATACAGTTCATGCACAATAGCGGTAATGATGGTGAAAGTAACATATTATAGATTACCAAGCTATAGAGAGGCACGATCGGTCTGTCTTGGATAATGAGTTAATCCACGGGTAATTTTGATATGAGAGTCGGATCAGCCAATCAGAATAGTAGAGTCACGGGAAAGAAAAATTTCCCGTGACACTACTGATAGTGCCATATGACGTTATCGCGTGAAATTATCGTACGTAAACCGACTTTACAAACAACCAATTTTTTTTCAACCCCGTGTAGAAGCGAAACTTGTTGATAAAATAAAAATTTAATTAAATGCAATAGTGCAAGTATAAAGTCACTTTTTCAGTTTCGTTGTATCAAACATTTTGTTTATTCTTGTTTTCGATTTATAAATAAAAGTTTACCTCTACTTCTTAACAGCAAGGGATAGATGTGGCAGTCGCAGGCTAGCGGGTTCCCATCCAGTATTATGATCCCCCCGGTGGGACTCGGCAGGAGATCTTCCTGGTACCCCGGGGGAGACGCCGACATGGCGATGCTGGTTATCTTGTTGTTGGTTAAATTTACTATGATGGATTCACTTAGGAACTGCAGGCTCTGGAAGTAAACACAAATATGTTATTCTTCATATTAGTTAGGTACAGTCAATGTGCAAAACTCCATATACAATAAAATATTTATCTTTTATACTATGTCGGGTGGCAGATAAGCATACGGACCGCCTGATGTGAAGCGGTTACCGTAGCCATATTAACACTCGCAACATAAAATAACGCTCGCGCGCTGCCACCTTCGTTGCCATCGCAGCATCTCCTTTCGGGTGACCTCACTCACTCGCAGGAACACAACAACCCTCAAGGGAATTGTTATTTGGCTGCGGTATTCTGTGAGGTGGAGGTACATTCCCCAGTCGGGTAGCTTATAATTACGCTCCCTACCTCTCTTTTCGCCAGAGCTTCATTTGTCAGTCAGCAGGGTGCACCGCGTGCAGGTGAAGATCGCTTTGGTTCAAAGATGTTGATGAACCACTTACACCCTAAATAATATAATAATTCTCACCTGTACTTCAGTAATGTTATTTCCAGATAAATTCAGAATCTTCAGGTGAGTCATCAAGACTTGCCAGTCGTAGTACAGCTGGCTCACTCGGTTGTTCGCCAACCACAGTTCGACGAGTGAGACTAACGACGAGAAGGGAGAATACTGGCCAATCGGTTCATACCAGCTGTAATCTATATAATCTGTACTTGTCATGTTAGATAAGTTCGATAGATCTGTACTTGTGATGTTCGATGACAGAGGTTCAGTACTGGTAAAGTTCGATGAGGGAGATATATCTGTTTTGTCAGTAGAACTAAGTAAGTTCGTTACATTCTCGTTTATGGAGCTGTTTTCAGGGTTAGATATGTGACTTGTAGAGTTAGATAAGTTGGTTTTACTTGTAGATTGAGATATGTCGGGGCTTGCGGTCGGTTGGACGTCGAATGAAAGGTTGTTGTCGTTAAGTTTTAGGACGCGTAAATTAGTCACTCCGTGGAACGCTTCTGGTGAGATGTATTTCAATCGGTTCTTGCAGATGCTGACGTGGGTCAGAGATGTGAGGCCGGAGAACAGTTGCCTGTTAAACAAGTAAACTAAATCATAATCAAAATATAATAAATATACCTATTGAGTTAGGGTTTTTGGTGGTCCGTGACGTATTAAAAAATTAAGCACATGGTCCGCTGTTAACAAAAGGTTAAGAACCTCTGCTTTACATGCAACTGGACGCTTGACCTAATTGACAGATAAACCCCCGTCCGACCCACTTTCACACTGAGACATCAAACCAGTGTCATCCAGTGTGAAGGTAGGGAAATTACTTAACCGGTCTCGGTCTTCGCACTGCAGTGTTTTCCAATTTCTTAAACTAAATATAATAAATATACCCAATTGAGTTAGAGTGAAAAACTATTTTGATACAATAAAATCACTTATACTATTCTTAATTTACTTAATTGAGCGGAACTAGCGAAACGCTTATACACGCCGGAAAGTCACTCTTGGAAATTAATAGGCTACAAAACCACTGAACGATTTTGATGACACTTGTAATAATTAAAGACCTCGACATGCTTGAGGTTTGTGTCGAAAAATATTGAGATTGATCATGTCCTCGAGGAATGATCATCAAATACATTTTCCGTTGAAATCAATGGAAAACATACACTCAGCGAATCTACTAGCTGCACTCAACTTCGATTTCGACCCCGTGGGCTAGAATCCGGCCTTGTCAAATTTATTTTTAAAGACCGGTTTCGCCAATTTTCCGCTCATTCGGACGGGGAAGTAGGGGTCTGATTTAGTTTGCAAGATTTGGTTACAGACATCATGGTGTAACTAAAGAAGAGCTTGTATTATGATTATTGGCACTTGGTGACACTTTACAGACATTTTGTATTAATGAAATCACGTACCTATACTGTTACACTTAATCTAATTTATTTGACAGGTTTCGCCGCATGACATTATCAAGGTAAACAAATAGGTTTTCAGATAGTTGAAGGCAAAGTACTGTAGATCAAATTGCCTGTAAATAGGTTTCCTGTTTTTCTCAAATGCATCCTCACACGTTGGAACTTAAATAGTCGCGTAATGTACGGTTCCAGAGAAGTCCTGCAAAAGGTTTTCCCAGGAAAATACAGTATTGGGATTTTGAAGAAAGGCGTTACGAGGTTTTTGTAGGGTCGGCAAAGGGGTGAATTGAAGAATAGTGAAACTAAAGTTCGTAGTGTGATCCGTCTTGCGATTGCTTTCCATCAGGCGTGTGGAAAATAACCGTTATTTATCGTGGATTAAAAAGAACAGTATAAGTGATTTCATTAATACAAAATACTTGGAACAAACTTACCCAGGCAGCTCTTCAATTACATTTCCATCCAAAACCAAAGTCTTCAAACCCCTCATCCCCCAAAACACGTCCATAGGCAACTTCCCCACTCTGTTCCCCTCCAATTTCAATGTCTCTACCAAAGCTTGATCTTGAAACACCCCCGATGGTAATTCCTCTATATTATTGTCAGTCAGCTGAATGGTGATCAGTTTGGTACTGCCGTGGAACACGTTTGCAGGCAAACCTACTATCTTGCATTTGGTTAATGACAAAGTTGTTATTGTCAAGTTGGAGAATGATGCAGGTCGTAGTTGCAGCGGGGCGAAATTGTCGAAGGCGGTAATCTGAAAATAATAATAATCATTATCATCATCATCAGGTCATTTTAGTCTCCACTACAGGAGCACGATCCTCTCTCGTCCGTCACAGACAGAAGGAGGATTAGGCCTACACTCCCGACGCTGGCCAGACGGGTTGGGGAGGTCTGGTCGATGTTTTATAATGCATTTCCCTTAGTCGGCTTGTACGACATCCACGGGAAGAGACGGAGTGATTCTATTCTAGTCTGCCGGAAACCACACGGCCATTGAAAATAATAATAGGTATGTAATAATCTTCATAGCTAATTTATTTCCTAATTACGTTGCAATAGATCTAATGGATTCGACGATAAAGGTCAAATACGCATTAGGTCAAACACTCCAAATGACAAGAGGATGTGTGACCATTTACGAGTTTGACATTTGGCGTTCTTGGCAATATGCATATTTGACATTTTAGTCAAATATGCATATTGCCAAGAACGCCAAATGTCAAACTCGTAAATGGTCAATATAAGCCAAATCGAGTGAGCGCTGTCCGTCACGGTACAGTTACAAGTAGGGTTGTAACGGAGGCCTACTTAGCGGAGGCGGAGGCGGATGCGGAGGCGACCTGTATCACCTCCGCGGATGCGGAGGTTAACGGAGGCGGAGGCGAAGGTGAAAGTGGATGTAGAAAATTGTAATTTATGGTGCATTAGAACTAAATACAAAGTTTTAATTTCAAATCACTTAAGTAAACATATACTCGTAAATAAACATTACCTTCAAATCAATCAAAATTAACACAAAATCTGGAATTGATGTCTTCTAATAGTTTTTATCGCGCGTTATTGTTCTATGATTACGTAAATAAACCTCCGTTACAACTCCGCAAAAATTGTACGGAGGCGGAGGCGGAGGCGAAGATACGATTTCTTGCGGAACTTCCGCAGTAACGGAGGCGGAAGCGAAGCTCCGTTACAACCCTAGTTACAAAGTATACGTTACAAGACAATACAAATACTGTTTATTGCCAAAGCCAACCTCACTCACCTGCATGTGGTGCACCCTGCCAATAAGTAAACGAGGTTACTATGAATGATCATCAAATACATTGATCTAGTAGCTCCAGTCAACCTCGATTTCGGCCCCATGGGCTAGAATCTAGCCTACTTAATCTTGAAGCATGAATTAGGTATCTTTAATTAGATAGTTAATTGATTCAGGTGTTATTTTGCGGAAGTCAAATTTACAGGCAATTTGATCTACACTACTTTGCGTGCTTCCGCCACCAATTAGTTCATGCAAACTACTGCCGGCCGGAACACACCCACTACCGTTAGTAGTTGCATGCGACTGCCGTGGCTGCTTTGGTCGTCTCTGTTCCAGCTGCTGCGGTCGTCTCGGAGAATCTCCAACATCTGAAAGATACATGCGACCGCCGCTGCCCCGACTGCCATAAGGACATAAGGACAGCAGCGAAGCTGTGTCTGTACATGTCGCCGCCCCAGAATGGGGAGAAGGCGCTAGGGACAAAGGACTGAGATTAAATAATTTGTAGGGAGTGAAGACGTGCCACGGCACCGCGAAGCCAAAGTGCAGTGTGCCGTGAGCATCTCCCGCGATTCGGCTCAAATGACCAGCCCCCTTACCACCATCTCTTATTGCGATTCAATAACTTAATAGATTGCTTATTCATACCAATGGATAAGCGCCTCTATTTCAAATGCAATAGAGTCGCTTAATCAACTAGTCGACTATGCCGATTCCTGTTATCTTGATCTTACTGAAGATCAACTTAACAAACTTGAGCGTCTTCAAAATCTTTGTATCCGATTCATATTTGGACTTCGCAAATATGACCATGTCTCCGAATTTCGCACTCGGCTCAAGTGGCTCCCTATAAGACTTCGCCGGAACTGGCATATAGTTTCCCTTCTGTATTCTGTCCTTTTCAATCCGTCTACACCTAACTACTTAAAAGATCGCTTTGTATTCCATACTGAGACGCAAGGTCGTGCGTTACGTAGTAGCCTTCTCCTTCGCCTTAAAACGCCTACTCATTCTAGTCAATTTTACTCAAAGTCGTTCTCGGTTCAAGCGGTTCGTCTCTGGAATGCTCTGCCATTGAATATTCGGAATGCTCAAACTCTTACTTCCTTTAAAACTCTTGTAAAAGCTTATTACCTTTCACTGAATTCTGTTTAATTGTCTGTATATGTTTACTGTATATAATCCTATAACTTAAGCGCCTGTTTTGTATGTCCCTTGTTCTGATTTCGTTATATTCATTAACTTTAATAATGTGTATGTATGTGTGTATGTATGTGTGTATGTATGTGTGTATGTATGTGTGTATGTATGTGTGTATGTATGTGTGTATGTATATGTGTATGTATATGTGTATGTATATATGTGTATATATGAATATATATATTTGTATGTATATATTTGTGTATGTATATGGGTATGTATCTTATATATGTTAATACGTGTATTTATTTATTTATTTATTATTTTTTTTATTTATGAGACCTTTCTCACTATAGCTTATTATATCATTTACTTCTATTACAATGCGCCACCTACCTTTTTGCTTTTGTTCATTGTTAATGTAATATATATGGTTGCCTGGAAGAAATCGCATCGCGATAAGGCCGCCCTTTGTACTCTAATTCTGTATGTACTTTTGTTTGTATTTTATTATTGGTGCAATAAAGTATATTGTATTGTATTGTATTGTAATCATTGGTATGAATAAGCATTCTATACAGTTATTGAATCGTACTAAGAGATGGTGGTAAGGGGGCAGGAGGTCGATGGAGCCATGGGAAGGTGGTGGGTTTGCCCCGACTGCCGTGGTCGTCTCTGCGACACGTGTTTCGCCTCTACGCGAGGCATCCTCAGGCGATCTGTAGATGTTGACGGTTAGAACAACAACATACAAAATCTTAAAAGATTTTGTATGTTGTTGTTCTAACCTAAAAATTACCTGTATCTTTAATTAGTTTATTTTAGAAATGGTGTCAAAAGCAGGGTATTACCTCTGTCAAATGTGGGAGTCCTTCAAAAGCATTCGTGGACACTTGCCGTACAGCATTCGCGAAGAATTTGACGGTCTTGAGATTGGGAGCAAACCGGAACAGTCCTGCGGGCAACTGCCGGAGACGATTTCGGCTCAAATCCAGATTCTCCACAGAGTCCAAACCTACAACAGAATATCCCTATTAATCGAATAATTTTAACAAAAAAAAACCGACTCCAAACATTACTCTACATTTATGTATGTAGATACAAGCTGATGATGATGATGATGAAAAAAATATGGGGACAATCTGGAAGTATACTCTATCAAATAAAAAAAGTTTGTTTTTCAAATCGGTTTATAAATCACGGAGTAATTAAATAACAAACATTAAAATAAAAAAACAGCGGCATTGAGAACCTCCTCCTTTTTTGAAGTCGGTTAAAAATTGCTAGCAACGGCTACTCTATTCCAAATTACTTGGTCTTGGCGACCAAGTAATTTGGAATCAAAGGAGCCATTGCGTGAGTGATGCCTCTGTTTCGCAAGCGTCGGTAGGTTGCGATGACTACTAACTGTATGATGATGGCCGTAAATTTTAACCAGTCATTCGTTGACTCATTGCGTTTTATCAACGGATTAGGGTCCTGGATACGGGTTTCTTGGAGCCCGATTTTTTGTATTGTTTTTGGTAAAATTTCTGTGCTGTGTTTTCTAATTTAAGTTTACAATGTTATATGTGTCGCAATATGTATGTGTATGTATGTATGTGTGTGAATATATATTGTATATAGGTTTAAATAGATGTTTTGCGACTGTTTGTTCGTCCGTGGTGTCACAAACTGGTCCCAGCTGAAAATCAGCGCTGGGGTCTGACATAGTCAGTCCACGGCATAATGCTGAGCTGGGTCCAATTTGGGGCATCATGCAGCACTATTTCGTTCTCCTTTAGAACTTATAAATACAGCTTGTACTTGTTTAATAGTGTTGTGTTATGTTCCAATAAATATTTTCTTCTTCTTCTTCTTAACTATCAGGCAGGTCGTACGCTTGTTTGTCACCCTAGTCCTGTATAAAAAAATAATATATTTCTTACCTCTAAACGAATCAGCTGTGACATTTTCAATGCGGTTTCCCCACAGCGTTAAACCTTTCAATTTCTCCAACCCTTTGAATGCGTCCAGCGGTAAGTCTACGATGCCATCATTGCCCAGCTCCAGGTAGCGGAGAGTAGCAGAGATATTGCTAAACCCTCCGGTGAGGAGGGACACGCGAGCGCCTTCTAGACGGAACTCTCGGAGGGCACGCAGGGACGAGAGGAGGGAATATGGGACGGTATGCTGATCACCTGCGAACAAAACGTGGATTTTAAACAACGGAAAATAAATGGGCTATGGAGATCTGGATGACTAGATATTGGGCTGTTACAGAAGAGAGTAGGGTTGCCACCTTTTTTTTGTGCAATTAAAGTACATTGGTTATTATAGGTAACAAAAAAAAAAGTACATAGTATTAAAATAAAGTACAATTTATTTATCTGTATAGTTATGTTTAAAAACATATTTTGCATTACTTTTTGCGGTTTGTATCAAAGTTGTATTTCTACTAGACAATTGCACAGCATTTTTACAGTCTATATTTAAAATTAAAGTAAATAAGTAACTCATTTTTATCAAATTCAGAGATGCCCCTGATTCTTTCGTCTCGCCATACGACTAAACTCAAATCAAAATCTCAAAGAAATCAAATCATGCGAAATAAACACAGACATTCAATATAGTAAGCAGACTAAACATCAGAAGTTTGAATGCACACAACCGCAATTTCAGGGACGGAGTTGCTAATCACGAAAAACATATTCACAAAAAAACGAAATTGCATTGTAACAATGACAAGTACATAACGGCAGCTTAGCAAAATGGCGACCTTTCAAAACATGGCGTGCGTCATTTTTTTTTTAATTTGTCATGTACAGTGTTGGTATACGTGTAAAAACGGGATAGCAACATTCACTAACCCCCAAGAGCGTGCGAGACGGAAAGATCAACTCACACTAATATATTTTATGTTTCGTCTGCTTACTATTTTGAATGTCTGTGGAAATAAAGTAGTTTCGTGTACTTTATTATCCTCATAAAGTACAGAGTACAATAGGCTAGACGACAATTATTAAAATATTATAAAAAGTACTTATTAGTGTCATAAAATATACAAAACTAGAACGATCTGTGATCTTGAAATTTTGATAACTTATGTCCGACTTGTTCTATGATCGATCAAAGTGTAGTAGGAAAGTCCAATTTAAAAGAATGAAATTATAAAAAAAAAATATTAATTTTGGAAAAACAATCAAAAATACTACAACTTTTATTATGGCACTAGCTACATAAACGCAGTATTTCACATAGCTGTCGTACAAATTTATGTTTTAACGTATACAAAATACATAAGTGTGACGTCATAATTATGTAGCCCTTTGTATGGAGCGTTTTCGGGAAAGTCCAAAATTGTGATTTTCAAGTTATCATATCTCGAGAAGTTTATATGCTATCGAAGTAATTCTTTCACCTATAGTTATATTATTGTGACGTCCTTACTTAGCAAACCGAAAGAAAAAATTGTCGTCTAGCCTATTACCTGAAATAACGTACTATACTTTATTATAAAGTACGGGTGGCAACCCTAGAAGAGAGACAGACGCCTGCCATAACTTATTGTTATTATTAATAGGCCTTCTTTGACGTGATGACGTCTTATAAATCTATGAACGCCGGCTGCACGCACGAAAAAGCATGACTCATTGTCACGTTCCGCCTGAGCCGACCGTGCAAGCGAGAGCGCGGAAAAAGCGATCGATAGGCACAATCGGCAGTAGTCCAAAAGCTAGTAAACAGACTTTACAGACAAGGGCGTCGCCAAGGGGGAACAGGGAGGGGCGGCTGCCCCCCCCCCCCCCCCCCCCGAGAAACTATTTATAAGTTTTATTTATTGTAAAGTCTCGTGACGCTTTTTTGACTTTTTTGACACGTTGGACTCTGTACCGTTATTATTACAATCGCTGTACCTTACAATTCATACTTTTCTCATTCTCGTATGGAGAATGAGAAAAGTATGAATATTATCAACTTGCCCCCCCCCCCCCCCCCCCTTCAAGTCAAGGGTCAAGGGCTGGCGACGACCTTGTTTACAGACATCCAATGTTTTTTATACTACGTCAGATGGCATACTGCTTCACGTCAGGCGGCCGTATGCATGACGTGGAGCAGTTACCGAAGCCATGTCAACGCTCGCAACATGAAATATCGCTCGTGCGCTGCCAACTCCGCTGCCAATGCAGCAACTTCTTTCCTGGTGACCTTATTCACTGGCAAGAACACAACAACACTCAAGGGAATTGTTATTTGGCTGCGGTTTTCTGAAAGATGGAGGTACTTCCCCAGTCGGGCAGCTTAATTTTACTCTGAGCTACCTCTCTTTGTGTCAGAGCCTCGTTAGTAAATCAGCAGGGTGCACCACGTGCAGGTTGGCTTAGGCTCTAAAGATTATATAATACAAACCAGCATCGAACATCCTGAACGTGGTGATTCCTTCAATGCCCTGAACATATTCATGCGCCAGCTCCCCGCGCGCCTGTTGCAGCGTGACCATCTCCACGTTGTTCACCGCGAACACGGCGAGCATGTTGGCGAGCGGCTCGCTGAGCGCGCACCTCGTCACCACCAGGCTCGGTAGCGGCGCATTCCGAGTCACGGTTATATTGGGTAACTCGGAACTATGGAAGGTGTCATTCTGAAATAATGTAAATCTCCTTAGACAAATTACACAGCGCCATCTAGTTTCGAACTAAGCAAAGCTTGTACTACTTATGTACTGACGAGCTCGGTGTTTGTGGCAATCGGTTCAGTAGTTAAAGCGTGAAAGTGAACAAACAAATTCAATTTTCAATTTATAATATAATTACTTATATTATTAGAAATTATATTTAATTAATTATATAAATTATTAGAAAGTAAGATAATCCTTACGGATTTTCATAAAGAAAATCCTTCTCCTTAAAGTAATTTCTTATAGGCGCTAATAATCGTAGTGCAAATAATCTACAAACACAGTAGAGGGGTACAAAGTTTTTGTATTATGTATTAATATTAATACATGATACAAAAACTTTTTTACGAAAATTGCGCGGAGTATGATATTTCGGACAATTACATATAGTTTATTTATAGAAGGAGGGCAGAATGCAAATATTTTTTAAAATTATGCATAATATAAATAAATAAATAAATATTGTCAGACAAATTACACAGTGCCATCTAGCCCCAAAGTAAGCGAAGCTTGTGTTATGGGTACTAGACAACTGATAAACATACGTAAATATATATTTTTTTTTATGTAAATACATACTTATGATACATAGAAAACACCCAGACTAAGACAAACAGACATGTTCATGCACACAAATGTTTGTCCTATGTGGGAATCGAACCCACGAGCGTTGGTGTCGAAGCCGCGTCATTGACCGCTACGCCACCGAGCTCGTCATAATAAATACATTACACACACTACTATGTATTTGACACACACGCGCATATATTCTCTTTTGTTTACTGTTAAAAGTCATGCTTTAAATTAATTATGGTCGAATTTCGACCACCGGGCGACCACTTTAGGGTGTAAGTGGTTCATCAACATCTTTGAACCAAAGCCAACTTCACCTGCACGTGGTGCACCCTGCTGACTAACAAACGAAGCTCTGGCGAAAAGAGAGGTAGGGAGCGTAATTGTAAGCTGCCAGACTGGGGAATGTACCTCCACCTCACAGAATACCGCAGCCAAATAACCATTCTCTTGAGGGTTGTTGTGTTCCTGCGAGTGAGTGAGATCACCAGAAAGGAAGGAGATACTGCGTTGGCAGCGGGGTTGGCGGCGCGCGAGCGATATTTTAAGTTGCGAGCGTTAATATGGCTACGGTAACCGCTTCACATCAGGCGGGCCGTATGTTTGTCTGCCACCCGTCGTAGTAAAAAAAAAATAGTAGTAGTAAAGGGCAACGAGGTTTGTACAGGGTCGGTAAAAAAAATGTAGTATAGCTGACTCACCTCACAAGTGATTTTGAGGTACTTGTTGACTGCGACGTTGAAGACCACCGTCCCGCTGGGCAGCTCGCAGTTGTACTCGCGGTCCTGCACGCGCTCCGCGCACACACACGTCGCCGGGCACTCGAACGAGCGAGCGAGCGTCGCGAACACCACGAGCATGCTCGCCGACAACAACATGTCGCGCAGCTGTAACAGAAAATATAAATAAATAAATAATAAATATTCCTGGACAAATTACAAACTGTAACAAATTGGGTTGTAAGTGGTTCGTCGCCATCTTTGAACCAAAGCCAACTTCACCTGCACGCGGTGCACCCTGCTAACTGACAAACGAAGCTCTGGCGAAAAGAGAGGTAGGGAGCGTAATTGTAAGCTACCCGACTGGGGGAATGTGTCTCCACCTCACAGAATACCGCAGCCAAATAACAATTCCCTTGAGGGTTGTTGTGTTCCTGCGAGTGAGTGAGGTCACCAGAAAGAGAAAGATAGGAGATGCTGCACTGGCAGCGGGGGTGGCGGCGCGTGAGCGATATTTTATGTTGTGAGCGTTAATATGGCTACGGTAACTGCTTCACATCAAGCGGGCCGTATGTTTGTCTGTCGCCCGACGTAGTATAAAAAAAAAACAAACATCTAGTCCCAAACTAAGCAAAGCTTGTACTATGGGTCCTAGATAACTGACATTAGTTAATTAATTAACATTTTTTGTGTAATACATACATTAAAATACATAGAAAACACCCAGAGCATGACAAACAAACATGTTTATGTACACAAATATTTGTCTTGTACGGGGATCGAACCCGCGACCTCGGAGTCAAAGTGGCCATTGCTAACCATTCGACCACCGAGCTCGTCAATATGTTCGGTTAACATCATTTTACATAGCAGAAGTTAGAAATCTCAGAGTTAGCAAGCTAAAGTGGCAGTGGGCTGGCCACAGCTGCCGAGCAAAGTCTTGGAGTGGAGTCCACGATTATGCGTAGGGCGACCTCTCGCTAGATCAGGATTTCTCAACCAATGGGGCATAGAGGAATGTCGGAGGGGGGGGGGGGGGGGGGTCTATTTAACGAGTAGGTGAAGGTAGTTATTCTTATTTTTGTTGAAAAGGAGGGGGGGGGGGAGATATTATTTTTAGTTTAAGAAGGCTCAGCGAAATATAGGTTTGGAAAGCCTGCTCTAGATGGATCGACGACCTCAAAAAAGCCGGCTTTTAAAAAACCTCAAGGGTGCTTATGCTCATTTGATGACTCAAAAAAGGGGCGAAGTGTGAGAACAGAAATGCACACTGATCGACCGACAAATAAATAAATGTCCCACTTACAAACTGCGTGCTTAATTACTAATTATGTTTCATAAAAATATAAAATGGGTCGTCGGGTAATGAAAAAACGCCAATCCTTAAAAGGGGATTACTGATCTATTTCTTGATGTCTATGCTCAGGAGTGCTCGGCACCCACTGTTTATTTCTGTGGGTGCTCGAGCCCCCGAGCACCCACGGAGTCGGCGCCCCTGCTGGCAGCGGTTGGATGCGGGAAGACGTCACGTCGCAGACGATCGTATTAGGTGGAATGCATTGGGGAAGGCTGATATCCACTGGATATACGCCTTCCCCAATGCTTTCCACCTAATATTATAAAAGAAATCCAGCAGTGGGTAGATACAGGCTGATGATGATATGCTCAACTTCTATTTTAAATAACTCGACTTTGCTATGAATTATATTAAATACAACTCACGTGAGACATTATAATAAATTAATTTGAGACAAAGGGTGGACGTGTCTGGACATTCGCCCTGAAGAAGGTCTCCTTTTGAGATCGAAACTAGTCGGCTTTCCCGACAAGAAGACGTGAGTGACCCGTTTAATTTATCTAATTAATTTAATATTAAATATTATGATAGTAGCACCTGTGCAAGTTTATAATTATCTGCTGAGGATCGTCGAGACAAAGGCGTTTACGTAATGAATACGTGTAACTCAACGACGAGGTAATTTATCATAGCCATTACTGGGGGCGGACAGTTTACGTACTTTGACAATATTTTTTTGATAACTTCTTATAAATAGATAAAATAGACTAGCAAAGTACCCGTGCTTCGCTACGGGAACACTCTAGATATTAATTTTTTCCCTCATATAGGACTGTTTCGCATTGACCATTATTACAAACATACACCATTTAACTATTACTTACACTGTGATTTAGGTTAAGACGACCCTGTAAACAATATTTTTGGCATTCGCACCAGGAGCCAAAATTGCAAGGCTTCCAGGAGAACTTACATGTGAGCAGGCTACATACAACTGATCATGAGAGAAGCAGTCCTGTCTCAAGTCTACCCCAGCGACCTTTAGAGACCGCCCCTGAGCTTTGTTAATGGTTATAGCGAAACACCTTTATGGGAAATTGAAGTCTCTTAAATTGAACTGGGTGGTCTGATGGAATAATGGGAATGCGGGTTATAAAGAGAGATTCCTCAAGAGCGCAACTCTACTGTCCTCAACAACTGTAACTCATCGTTCCAGTTGTTTAATACGTGAACAATGGTGACACGAACCTCCTGATGATTCACCTCCGTTCCATGCAAGTGGTAGAGATGGAGCGAAACAGGCCAGCTCCATCACCTTCCACAGCTATAATGGTTGCGGCATCATCACACCTTCCACAAGTATAAATTTTGTCATTCTTGACATCATTGTTTGAAAAATACCGAAATTCTGATATTAAGTAGGCATACACCATAAAGTCGGTATTAGAATAGGTTTTTCAATTAGTTTTCGTCACCAGATGTAGCTTCATTTGAAGGACGCAGTTTTTTTACGTCCTATCTGCGCGAAGGACAACCTTCGGGGGTAACTACGGGGATGAGGTGAGCGATGAACCGTCAGGGATAACCCCATAGTTTGAAATAATCTCTCGTATATACCCTTTCCTTAATAACGAAATCATAGCGTGCTGTATAAATGCTAGGTATAGCGCCATCTAGTGATGTGTTAATTAAAATATAAATATAACATTTTTAGACATTTCTTGGCTGGGCGCTGGTCAAAAGTTAATCAGTTACCCATAAACATCCCCTTTTTTTATGAACAACCATTCCACCAAGTCTCAAAATCGTAGGTTAATCGATTTCCAAAAAGAGGGTTTTTTTTCAACCCCTATTTTCAACCTCTTAGGGGTGGAATTTCGGAAAATCCCGGTTTAGTGTGCGCCTACATTGTATAGGGAACACATATCCAAAGTTTCAGGTTTCTAGCTTCAGTGGTCTGGGCTGTGCGTTGATTAGTGAGTCAATTAGTCAGTGAGTCAGTGAGGACAAAGCCTTTTATTATCTAGCTTTTGCCCGCGGCTTCGCTCGCGTCAAATTCGGGCATTTTAGATTATCCAAGTCAAGCCTAACACGCAACGCTACCACCTTCATGTAGCACCTTTAATTGTACTAAATACGGATGCAAGAACTTTCCAGATAACTACTACACCCGTCCCGCCCTCGCCGCGCCGCCCGCGATCGTATAAGCACTGATTGATGCCAAATACAAATTTAAAAACCTATTAGGATAACACTTCAGTCAACACACAAGTCTTATGCCATCAGCTTAAAAATGATAAATCGAAATATAAATTCGTTGTTGTTTTCGTAATCAGCGACCCGATAAAATATAAAAACAATAATACCTTTGACGATTTGCAGACTTTTTGACCCTATTTTACCTTTACCCCTTTTTTTTTGGGTTGAATTTTGAAAAATCCTGAAACAAGTCTTTACTCATTTATAGAAGTACTCGTGTAAAGTTTCGGATAAAATAGTCCAACTAATCTTGTTTCCCCATACAAACTTTGGACCTCCGTTTCACCCTAATAGGGGATGAATTTTGAAACATCCTTTCTTAGTGCACCCCTAGACGTTATAAAGAACCTACGTGCCAAATTTGCAATCTCTAGACCCAGCGGTTTGGGCTGTGCGTTGATATATCAGTCTGACTGACTGATATTATATCAACTTAACGTAAGGACTTTAAATTTTATATGTATAGATGTAATATAAATTGTCATGTTTGTGTACGATAGCGCAATAAATGAATATTGTATTTTACCACATAAATGATAGTACTTATATACTGATAAATAAAGCAATTCGTGCGAAATTATTCCCTAACCATTCCAAAATATTCAAAAATGCACAACGTTAATGTTCAAGGTTTCACTTCTGCCGGCATTCCCGGAATGCAACCCATTTTTTACTATAATAGTCATCATCATCATCATCATCAGCCTGTATCTACTGGACACTGCTGGATATAAGCCTTCCCTAATGCCTTCCACCAGATACGATCCTCCGCCTTCCGCATCCAGCCGCTTCCAGCCGCATTCTTAAGGTCGTCGGACCATCTAGAAGGAGGGCGCCCAACACTTCGTCGTCCTATGCGCGGCCTCCACTCTAATACCTTCCTCCCCCATCTGCCATCACTTATTCGGCAGATGTGACCGGCCCATTGCCACTTCAGCTTACAAACTCTGAAGGCTATGTCGACAACTTTGGTTCTCCGTCGAATTTCTTCGTTCCGGATTCGATCCCGCAGAGAAACCCCGAGCATAGCCCTCTCCATCGCTCGCTGCGCGACCTTTAGCCTGTGGACCAGTCCGATGGTCAGTGTCCAAGTCTCTGCACCATATGTTATTGCAGGGAGAACGCACTGGTTGAAGACTTTTGTCTTCAAGCACTGGGGTATCTGCGCGGCGAAGATGTGACGAAGCTTTCCAAAAGCTGCCCAGCCCAGTCGAATGCGTCTATCGATCTCTTTGTTGAAATTACCCCGGCCAAGCTGTATAGAGTGACCGAGGTAGACATAGTCATTAACCACTTCAATAGCTGCATTCTCTACGATAACCGGGCTAGGGATGACAAAATCGTTGTACATGACTTTCGTCTTGTCGAAATTCATCCCCAGCCCCACACGTCGAGATGCAGCATTGAGATCGACCAACATACGACCGAGATCCTCCAGCGATTCAGCCATTATGACCACGTCGTCGGCAAACCGAAGGTGTGAGATGTACTCGCCATTCACATTGACGCCCCGTTTTTTCCAGTCCAGCGTCTTAAATACGTCTTCCAGAGCAGCGGTGAATAGTTTCGGGGAAATGACATCTCCTTGACGTACTCCCCGCTGCATCTGGATAGGCTCAGACTGCTGGTCCTGGACGCGGACAGTCATTGTCGCAGAGCTGTATAGCCATCTCAGCACCTCGATATAGCGGTGGTCGACTTGGCATCGCTGTAAGGATTCCAGAACAGACCAAGTTTCGATGGAGTCGAAGGCTTTCTCGTAGTCCACAAAAGCTACACAGAACGGCAAATTGTACTCTGTGGTTTTCTGCACAATCTGCCGCAATGTATATATGTGGTCCACGGTACCGTAGCCTTTACGAAACCCAGCCTGTACTATAATAGTAATACTGTGCTATAATCCACGCAATTTTTATATGTTCTCTTTATTAAAACTTTCCGTGTTCGAGCCGCCCTCGAGTTATGCGCTTAGCAACATTACTATCATTATATATATATCTACACACATATATATATATATATATATATATATATATATATATATATATATATATATATATATATATATATATATATAAAGTTTATTCAATTCACAATTCAATCTACAATCTATATGATAATATTTATAATAAGAATATTTACAAATAAAATATTTACAAAGAGGTAGAAAAAAAAAGGAAGAAAAGGAATAAAACAAAAATTATAAATAAAAAATTTCCCCCAAATCGTTGCCCGTTGGTAACGTACCAAGAATGCTGGCAGCATTACCTCGCTGAATAGCAATGCTAATCCTCTGAGCAAGGTAATGGCCAGCCCTCTGGTCACATGAGTATTTATTTACTTTAATTTAAATATAGACTGTAAAGATGCTGTGCAATTGTTTAGCAGAAAAACAAATTTGATACAAAATGCAAAAAGTAATAAAAATATGTTATATATATATATATATATATATATATATATATATAAATTTAAATATAGACTGTAAAGATATATAATATAGATTGTCAAAACTATTACATAATTATATAGATTATCGAAACCTCGTTTTATTGCTGTTGTATTTTTTATTTATTAAATGAGAAAAATATTATCTTGATAGAATAATCAAGATGGCGCGTTACGAAAAACAATGTCTCTGTGCTAAAATTATTTTAAAATTGTAAAAGTGCGTCAAGTCAATAAAAATCATCAAATAAATATAAACAACAGTGCAATAACTAAGAGAGAGTGTTTGTGCCAAAGTACTTATATTATAAGTATAAGAAATTTAATAATAAATCTATGGACGTACAATAGCGAAGAAAAACAAGAAATCAACAGAAGTGACAAGCAGGCTCGGGTCGCTTAAGATATTTATTCTTAAACCTGTATATAAAAATTTAACAAGATATTTTTCATACGCATGTGGATTTTATCGTTGTTCCCACCACAGTGCCTATTCAGTCTTTAAAAATTTCCAATCCGCGTGTGATAATTTCAAGACGCGGTTGCTAAGGCCGCCATCGGTTGTCCTAGCGACGACATGCGTTGCTAGGTCTCTTCCACTGCAGCGTCCAATTGCAAGACCATCCTGTGACTAACCTACGTAACAACGCATGCGTCTTGTCAACAAATCAGCCGTCATATTTTGACTTTTTTATGTTTACAGTGTACATTTTAAGTAACTTTATTGTGTTTTTTAATTTGTTTTAAGTGTTTCTTTTTGTTAATTTATTTATCTGTTGTGAATGCAGTCCGTGACCCAATCTTGTGATGGCACGTCGAACGCGACCCATACATGTACACAGTGCAACAAGGCATTTAAATCTTTGAAAGGTCTCAACATACATACTACAAAAACACACAGGAAATGTATTAGCCAAAACAGTTCACCTTTAGACATCCATCCCATTATTCCGAGTGCGCCTACTTATGTAGCCAACGATCCAACTCCTTTCCACATATATCTTAGCCATTTGAAAAATAGTATACCCATAGTTAAAAGAATCCCTCGAGGAGCTCGAATAACCGTTGCTACACATTTGTCACAATTAATCCAGAAATGTTACATAAGCAACTGTACTCAAGACTGGCAGAACCTATTTTTATTTTCATACAGCACACTACATATAATAAAAACTGATGAACCGAATTTATCCTTGACACAAAAGATTAAGAATAACTGTGCTGTAAGCTCCTCGCCTTCTCCCGCACCTCTAATCAAACATGATGCCCCTCGTAATCGCAACAAACTCATTGAAAACAAAATCTGTGACGGAGATCTCAAAGGTGCCGCTCGCCTTTTGTTCTCCAACGACGTGCTATCACCAGATACCCCTGACACCCTTCAGGCCTTACAGACAAAACATCCTCCAGCTCCAGTAAACCCATATTTTCTCGACCCACCAACAGCAGGGCAAGCATGCCTTCAAATTCAAAACAAAGATGTTACGGATGCCATTTTATCTTTTAAACCAGGTTCGGCTGCAGGTTTGGATGGAATCTCATCCCAACACTTGAAAGATTTAACTTCGCATTCTGTGGGTGATGCAGGCAAGCAACTTGTAAATTCGATCACTAAATTAATTAATTTTATGTATTCCGGTAATGTCAATCCAGAAATTGTTCCTATTCTTTTCGGCGCGAACCTCATTGCCCTCACCAAAAAGGACGGAGGGGTGAGACCAATTGCTGTTGGATCAACACTACGACGTCTGGCCTCCAAAATTGCTGTTCGACATATTTTACCAAAATTAAATTCGGAATTTGAACCCGTACAGTTAGGCTTCGGTGTAAAAGGAGGGTGTGAGGCAGCCGTCCATGCCCTACGCTCTTTCCTAACTTACGGACAGCCTGACGTGTTGCTCAAAATTGATGTCAAAAATGCTTTCAATTCGGTAAATAGGGATACCCTGCTGACGGAAATAAAACAACATATACCGGAAATATACAATTATCTTCTTCTCAGTTACGCTGATCCAACAAAATTGTTATATCGTTCTAATGAACTCTCCTCGGAAGTAGGTTGTCAGCAGGGTGATCCCCTTGGGCCTGCAATTTTTAGTTTGGCTATAAATCCGATAATAAAAAATTTAAATTCTAAATTCAACGTTTGGTATTTGGACGACGGAACCCTAGGAGGTGATGTGGATACTGTGTTTTCGGACCTTTTTTTAATCAAAACTAAATTCGAAGCCATTGGTTTGGAGCTTAATTTTAGCAAATGCGAACTTTTTATAAATAACTGCGACTTAAATTTAAATGCCGTAAAACAAAAATTTAATATTTTGGCTCCAAACATTAAAATAATTAACAGTAATTCCCTTTACCTTTTAGGTTCTCCAATTTTTGATGAATCTATTTCTGAATATATTAATAATTCAGTTACTAAATTTCAAAATACTGCTGACCGTCTCCTTGAAATTAGTCCACATTATGCACTTTGCATCTTAAAATTCTGCCTTTTCGTCCCAAAATTTACGTATGTGCTCCGTTGCTGCTCCTTTTGGAATCATCCAGATCTTTTGACACAAGTAGATGACTTAATCAAAATTAGCTTAGAATCGATTCTTAATATGCAGTTGAACGAGCAATCTTGGACCCAAGCATCCCTACCCATCCGTTATGGTGGTTTAGGGATTCGCAAAATTTCCAGTGTTGCGTTACCAGCCTTCCTATCTTCTGTCCATAGTTCAGCAAATCTCATAAGTAAAATTTTAAGGGCATCCCCTTCAAACTTTGAGATTGCTGGCTTGGAAGAAGCTAGAAACGCTTTCTTAATTGCATGCCCAGGTCAAAATTTTCCATTTTCTCCAAATTCACAGAGGAGCTGGGACGACATAAACTGCAAATTGACTTATGACAATCTTTTGAGCTGTAGTACAGGTTCGGCCGTTGCTAGGCTTTTGGCCGTGGGTACGCATGAGGCCGGCTACTGGCTTCACGCGTACCCTTCGTCAAATACAGGAACATTTCTTGAGCCTGACACGCTTCGAATCGCTACCTGTCTACGGCTTGGGGTCCCGGTCTGCGCTCCTCATAAATGTCCCTGTGGCAGTGATGTCGACAAGCTAGGACATCACGGACTGTCATGCCAAAAAAGTGCAGGCCGCTTCTCGAGACATGCTGCACTTAACGATATCATACGCCGATCCCTTGCCACCGTCAACGTGCCAAGTCTACTTGAGCCGACTGGTATTGCAAGAGATGATGGCAAGAGACCGGATGGTATGAGTTTGATTCCATGGAAGATGGGCCGGGTGCTGGTATGGGATGCAACCTGTTCAGACACGCTGGCCCCTTCCCATCTACATGGAACCAACTACAGAGCTGGTGCGGCTTGTGAAGCGGCTGAAAAAATTAAAGCATATAAATATAGAGGTCTAGGCTCCGAATATGATTTTGTGCCATTCGGTGTCGAGACCCTTGGTCCGTGGGGTCCTAGCGCTATAAGGCTTTTTAGGGAAATAGCAAAAAGGTTAGTCGACATCACAGGAGACCGAAGAGCTGGCAGCTACCTCGGACAAAGAATTAGTCTAGCTATTCAAAGGGGGAACGCTGCCAGTATCTTCGGAACCTTGCCTAAAGGGACTCCTTTTAATAATATATTTTAGTTATTAAATTATATTTTTTAGGGTTTTTAGTTTTAGTTTCAATACTTATTATTATTATATACTAGTTGATTCATATTCACATTCACATAGAATAAACGTAATGAGAAATATCAAAATTTCTCTTCAGTTCACGGGATTAAACTCGCTCCTTTGATAAGCATGCGCGGGGACATGGATACAATGCGTAAGGGACCCTTGGAGAAGTTTAATGTAATCTTGTACACCCGCCGTGACCTGCTCCAGGATATATCGCTGGAACAATAACATCATTGACGAGCTCGGTGGTCGAATGATTAGCAATGGCCACTTTGACTCCGAGGTCGTGGGCTTGATTTCCGCACAAGACAAACATTTGTGTGCATGAACATGTTTGTTTGTCTTGGTCTGGGTGTTTTCTATGCAAGTATTATAAGTATATATTTACAAAAAAAATGTATTTAAGTACATTTATCAGTTGTCTACCCATAACACAAGCTTTACGCTTAATTTGGGACTAGATGGCGCTGTGTAAATTGTCCAGAAATATTTATTTATTTATTTATTGCCAGATTTATTTTAGATAAAAGCGGGATTATAGACTTTTGATAGTAATAAAGCGGGACACGATTGAAAACAGCGGGACTACAAGAAAAATACATTCGTTAGATAGGTTTATATAGAATGAATGGGTAAGTGTTACTGGTATGAGTGTAAACAATTAAAGATCATAATCTACTTTTGAGAATAATAAAGTAAACGAAAATACTTTATTTCGCATGATTTGATTTCATTGAGATTTTGAAAAGTTTAAATGAAGTATTTATTTACTTTAATTTAAATATAGACTGTAAAGATGCTGTGCAATTGTTTAGCAGAAAAACAAATTTGATACAAAATGCAAAAAGTAATAAAAATATGTTTTTAAATATAATAATAAAGAAAAATAAATTGTACTTTATTTTGACACTATGTACTTTCTTTATCTTACCTATAATAACTAATGTACTTTAATTACAAAGAAAAAAGGTGGCAACCCTATCTAGCACCCATAGTACTACGTCGGGTGGCAGACAAGCATATGGCCCGCCTGATTTGAAGCGGTTACCGTAGCCATATTAACGCTCGCAACATAAAATATCGCTCGCGCGCCGCCACCCCCGCTGCCAACGCAGCATCTCCTTCCTTTCTGGTGACCTCACTCACTCGCAGGAACACAACAACCCTCAAGGGAATTGTTATTTGGCTGCGGTATTCTGTGAGGTGGAGGTACATTCCCCAGTCGGGTAGCTTACAATTACGCTCCCTACCTCTCTTTTCGCCAGAGCTTCGTTTGTCAGTCGGCATGGTGCACCACGAGCAGGTGAAGTTGGCATTGGTTCAAAGATGTTGGTGAACCACTTACACCCCAACCAAGCTCTGCTTAGTTTGAGTGTGGTTTGAGACTAAATTTATTTATTTACTTTATTAATTATTTAAGGGACTAGATGCCATATGTAATATGTCCATGAATGTTTATCATTAATAATAATACGCGACTCGCATCTGGAAGTACAGTGATATGATATCACATTATAATATGTCTGGTTATCCGCCCTCGACTCTGCCTGTAACGTTATCCATGAATGTTGAACTTTACATTGTTATTCGTTGATAATGCGGCCATAGATAATGCACGGCCTTCCGACGCATATTTTTTATAAAGTTGCAAACAAACATACGGCCTGCGATCTAAGCAGTTACAGTAGCCTAAACACCAGAGGCATTGGAAAATAAGCACACGGCCTACTTGATGGAAAACAGTTCATCATCATCAGGTCCATTTTAGTCTCCACTACAGGAGCACGACCCTCTCTCGTCCGTCCTAGACGGAAGGAGGATTTGGCCTACACTCCCCACGCTGGCTAAACGGTATGGGGAGGCCTGATCGATATTTGATAATGTATTTCCCTTAGTCGCCTTGTACGATATCCACGGGAAGAAACGGAGTGATTGTATTCTAGTCTGCCGGAAACCACACGGCCATACGGAAATTAAGATTAAAGGACATAACGGAAAGCAGTTACAGTAGTTTAAACACCAGAGGCATTTCCATTTCTGGTTCATTCTCTGGTATTTCCATTTCTGGTGACCCGTGATACAGGTTCTTCGGATACCTGGTACGGGCGCCAGTTCTTCACAACAAAGCTGTTTCACAATTATTTCATGAGACTTGCTAACTATTTTTGTCATTGTAGTAATGAGAGGAATTTTATGTAATGCGAATTTGTCTCGTTACTACATGACACGATGATAGTATTATTTAAGGTAACTACTGTTTTTTGAAATTACCAAATTACTGTACTGATATTGTTGTGGAGAAATAAACGATTATTATTATCATACGCGTGTCGCCGACTCTGTAAAGATGCTGATGAACCCCATGCTGTAGTCTCCTGTGTGAAAACCTCAACAGGCAGTTCATTCCACAGCTTGACAGTACGCGGGAGAAAATTTCTTCTTTCTAGAACCGCACAGTACGCGACCACTTCGGCTCTAATGTGTGAGGATGAATTCGCTGTCGATGGCGAGCGGTGCGACTGTAGAAGGAGGCCGTGGGCATCAAGTCAAACAACTCCTCTGAACACACCCCATAGAACAAAGTCTCTTCTCAGATTTAAAGAATTTAAACCGAAAATAATATCACAAACTGCAAATACCTACTGAACGAAGAATGACAAATAGGAAAGGGTTCGATCCCCGCACAAGACATACATTTTTTTTGTCCATGAACTTGGTCTTAACAAAAGATTATGTATTTTCAAAAATCATTTCTTAAATGATTTTTACGTCACCTGCACGTGGTGCACCTTCTGCTGACTGACTGGCGAAAAGAGAGGTATATTTTTTTAAGCTGGGAAACTACCTGGGAAAGTACCTCCACCTCATGGCATACCGCAGCCAAATAACAAATTCCCTGGAGGGTTGTTGTGTTCCTGCGAGTGAAGTCACCAGAATGAAAGGAATATAGGCTGGCAACGGATCGGCGACCCCTTGTTGTTGCTGACCTCCATGGGCGGTGGTGATTGCTTTCCATCAGGTGACCCACATGCTCGTTTGCCCATATTAAAAAGCGCCAGTCGGGCAGCTTACATTGCGCTGTATTTTACCTCACTTAAGTAAATAAATTTGTAAATAAGTTTATTTTAATTAGTTTTAATTTCGATGTATTTATTTAATTTTTATCTATTTTAAGTTTACAATAAGTTTGAATTAATCTTGTAAATAGATAAATATTAATATAAATAAATATTGTCAGACAAATTACACAGCGCCAAATTAAGTGAATCTAGCTCCAAAGTAAGTGAAGCTTGTGTTATGGGTGACAACTGATAAACATACGTAAATACATTTTTATTGTAAATACATACTTATGATACATATAAAACACCCAGACCAAGACAAACAGACATGTTCATGCACACAAATGTTTGTCCTATGTGGGAATCGAACCCACGAGGGTTGGTGTCGAAGCCGCGTCATTGACAATAACGGCTTCAGGATGTTGTTGGGGCTGGCTCGCTACTGCAGTGCATCTGGTATGTTCGCGCAGGCCCATACTGATGATTTCTTTGCCATAATGCGTAAAAGAACTGCCTCAATGCTTGGTAGACTGCGGGCCGGCAACAATACCATCCTGAAGACGATAGCATGGAGATATGACTCGCCTATTTTGCTTAATTGTATTCGTCGATGTATGACGAACACAAAAATTGCAAGTAAAGCCTAAATTATTACCGTTAATATTAATCAATGATAATATAATATAAAAATACAATTAAACTGAATTGAATTGGATTAAATTAAATTACATTAAATTGAACTGGATTGAATTGGGCTAAATTGAACTAGATTAAATTAAATTAAATTCAATATACTAACATAGATTATAAGGTTTCATTGCTACTAATATATTATGGACTTATCTAGTCTGAAATAAAATTATTTTATTTTATTTATTGACCGCTACGCCACCGAGCTCGTCAAATCGTCTCTTAAACCCACATGAACAAACACCAGCGTGTACACATAGGACGACCGATGCGGTCAAATGACGCAAGCTGTAAATATAAGTTGTAAAAATAATTTCCACTTTTTTAAAGAGAGTCAAGGTTAAACTCGCGATCATTTTGTGTTTTACGAGATGTTGATCACGTAACAAACTAACATCCTTGTCAGGGACATCCGTTTACTCACTATCAAGTGGATCGTATGTTAATTTACTACCTTATATCTTGTTCGCCATGGGTTAGTTACACCATTTTTAACTCAAGAACACCTGAACTGATTTTTATGATGTTTTTCATATGAGAGATGTGTGTATGTCTGTGTCATTGTAGCTCCCGAACAGATGAACAGATTTTGATTTCTTTTATTTATTTGAAAGGTGAATTAGTCGGGAGTGTTTTAGTTTAGTGAATATTTTAAATGATCTTCTTTTCTTTATGCATTTTTTATCAAATTATTATGTTATTATTGATTAACATGGTTATTACCATTGTTTTTTTTTTTGACATTTAATTCGTTGATGACTTGATTTTAATTTATAATTATATAATTTCTACTACTAAGTTAATTCAATTCTTATATTATTTTAAATATTTAGTTCTTCATCATCATCATCAGGTCATTTTAGTCTCCACTACAGGAGCACGACCCTCTCTCGTCGGTCACAGACAGAAGGAGGATTTGGCCTACACTCCCCACGCTGGCCAGACGGGTTGGGGAGGCATAATATCCAGTTAATTAATATTATTACTTATCTATTAGTACCTACATTTATATTTGACTATTGATATCAAACACAATGTAAAAATTATTTATGATTAAATAAATAAATAGCTATGTTTGATGAAAATCGGTCCAAGATGGCCGCCGCCACAAAATGACGGATTACATATTTTTTCAAAACCACTTCAATATGGGTATCAAATGAAAGGGCTTGACTAAACAAGAAGGCCGTCGGTTTTTGACGTGATAACGTTTTATATCAATGAACGCCGGCTGTACGCGCGAAAAAGCATGACTCTTTGTCACGTTCCGCCTGAGGAGCGTGCAAACGAGAGCGTGGAACAAGCGATATAGAGGCACGATCAGCCTAAACCGTAATAAAACCAAATTCACCGACGCTTTAACTTTTGTGCTAAAGAGCAAATGGAAGTGGGCAGGCCACGTCGCCAACTACGAAGATAACCGATGGACTCGGAAATCAATAGAATGGTCCGGCCCGCCAGGAAGAAGAACGAGAGGTCGCCCGCATGCTAGGTGGGTAGATGAACCAGCGGAATTAGCAGGTAAAGACTGGCCAAACACAGCCAAGGATCGAAACAAGTGGTTTACCTTGGAGGAGGCTTTTACCCGAAGGGGGTCCATATAGAAATAAAGTTACTAATTGAACTGCAAAATTATTAAATTTATTAAATTTATTTAAATTAACAATAAAATTTTAATATTATGAAATCAAAAAAATATTACAAGTAAATTATATAATATAATAGTTATATTATTATCAGCCTAAACCACAGAAATCAAAAAACAGTAGAAGTAATAAGTGGGCGTTACCCGCGTAGGTCAATATACTCCAATTTGGCATATCTCGATCGTCGCATATCTCAGTTTTTTTATTTCTGTGGCCTAAACGTTCGACTTGTGGCGACTGTTTTTTTATTTCTGTGGCCTAAACGTTCGACTTGTGGCGCATCTATCTCTCTTCCACTCCATCGGCCGATGTTTTCTTTTGACGTTAGCAAGTAAAATCATCGTCCGTAAACTGACTTTTTTTCACGTGACAACGTCTTACAATTCGATGGAGCCGGCTGCACGCACGAAAAAACATGACGTATGCGGCGTTACCTCGCTCTGAGGAGTTCCATTAAAATTTTCTTTTGAAAAATGCAAACATTCCATCAGTATTTCCTTATGACGTTGTCACGTTCAACTATCGTCAGTGAACCGACTTTACAGACAACCGATTTTTATTTTTATTTAATTGTCTTGTCCTAAATGTTTAGGAGAAACTCTGAATATAGCTTTCTCAATCGCAAACATAAACACATAAATTATGATCTACCATATTTGTACCTCAACGTTTTAACACGCTATTGTCACGAAACTGTGAAAACACGTCGCGGTGGGAAGTCCGGCGATAACAACGACATACACACTTCTGTATTATTATTTTTTATACTACGTCGGGTGGCAGACAAGCATACGGCCCGCCTGATGTGAAGCGGTTACCGTAGCCGTATATTAACGCTCGCAACATAAAATATCGCTCCCTCGGTAGCGTTGCTGGTAGCGTTGCTGCGTTGGCAGCGGCTACCCCCGCTGCCAACGCAGCATTCCGTTCCTTTCGGGTGACCCCACTCACTCGCAGGAACACAACAAATCTCAAGGGAATTGTTATTTGGCTGTGGTATTCTGTGAGGTGGAGGTACATGCCCCAGTCGGGTAGCTTACAATTACGCTCCCTACCTCTCTTTTCGCCAGAGCTTCGTTTGTCAGTCAGCAGGGTGCAACGCATGCAGGTGAAGTCGCCTTTGGTTCAATGATGTTGAATAACCACTTACACCCAAATCTGTATATATTATCAACTAATAAAATTTTATATTTATATATATATAAACATTTTAATATTACTTCTTTACAACCCGGATATATTGAAATGGCCACTTTGACTCGGAGGGTTCGATCCCCGCACAAGACAAATAATTATGTGCATGAACAAGTCTGTTTGTCTTGTTTTGGGTGTTTTCTAATTAGCATTTTGCTATATATGTTGTATATTTTGGGAATGGCCTCATCAAGATCTTTATTTAGATACCAAACACATTCTGCAGTTGACCATTAAACGCGGTGTGTATGGGGAAATCCATTGCAATGGGATGGGAAGTTGGGAACCTGTTCTCATACCTACATAATATAAACAATTTCATAAAAATATATCGAGCCGTTTCGGAGGAGATCGACCACAAAGAAACACATATCTATATATTAATCATCATCATCATCATCATCATCAGGTCATTTTAGTCTCCACTATAGGAGCACGACCCTCTCTCGTCCGTCCTAGACGGAAGGAGGATTTGGCATACACTCCCCACGCTGGCCAGACGGGTTGGGGAGGCCTGCCCCCTTACCACAATCTCTATTCCGTTTGAAATAGAGTCACTTATTCATTGGTATGAATAAGCAATCTATTCAGTTATTGAATCGCAATAAGAGATGGTGGTATGGGGGCTGATCGTTCTTCTTCTTCTTTCAATGTTGACAGTACAAGCATGTTGATATGTCATTCATGCGGTCATTTAATTTTGGACGTGCTTCGACTTTATGTTGCCTGTTCCAGAGTTGGTACCCTAGCCGTTTGTTTATTCATGCTCAAAACGGAAAAACAAAAAATATTGTTTATCCAAATGTTTTGGATTAAGTTTTAAAATAGCTAGAAATTAATAAAATATTTTTTTGTTTGAATAAATGAATTTGGTGTTCCAATGTTTTTTTTTTATTATTTCACTTTATACGTAGCGAAGCACGTACCGGGCCGCTAGCAGTTTATATAGAGAAGGAGTGCAGCCCCCTTACCACCATCTCTTATTGCGATTCAATAACTGAATGGTATGCTTATTCATAGCAATGAATAAGCGACTCTATTTCAAATAAGATAGAGTCGCTTATTCATTGGTATGAATAAGCATTCTATTCAGTTATTGAATCGTAATAAGGGGCCATCCATAAATTACGTCACACGAATTTCATGATTTTTTGACCCCTCCCCCGTCCTTGTCACAGCTGGTCACATTTGTGAGACTCCTCCCCTCCCTAGTGTGACGTCACATATTTTGCAAATTTACATCTAGAGTTGCAAATGTTTTTGAGTATTTCGTTAATAGTTCAAAGTTCATGTTTTACATTTAGATTATAATAGATTTTGAAATGTCACGTCACGAAATTTAGGACCCCTCCCACCCCCTTGTCACACAATGTCACACTTCATCGACCCCCTCCCTCTCTCTTAACGTGTGACGTAATTTATGGAATGCCCCTAAGAGATGGTGGTAAGGGGGCAGAAATCTAGTATTTTTTTTTATTATGCATAAAAAATACATTACGTCAATAAAAAAAACATTACACACACTACCATGTATTTGACACACACATAATATATACGGAGGACAGATGACCGATGGGGTCGAAAGGTTCTCGAGTGGAGACCACGTACCGGCAAGCGCAGCGTAGGACGTCCACCCACAAGGTGGACAGACGACCTCATTAAGACCGTAGGATCGCGGTGGATGCAAGCCGCCTACAACCGGTCTTATTGGAGATCTAGAGGGGAGGCCTATGTCCAGCAGTGGACTTACAATGGCTGAGATGATGATGATGATGATATATATATATATATATTCTTTTCATTAATTATAGTCGAATTTCGACCACTGGGCGTCCACTATAATCTACATATGTGTTACAGACAATGTAATTAATTGGTCATTATTTATAACGGCTGGCCAAAGTAATAAATTGTCGATTATTAATCACTAGCTGTTGCCCGCGACTTCGTCCGCGTGAATATCAGTTAAAGTGATAAAGACCATAGGAAATCAAGTACTTAACATAACCGTATAATTAAGAAAAAAAAAACTTATGGTGAATAATTTATGTATGTACCTATTGATTTTATACCTGCTTTCAAATTTGTTTGCAAATAATGCATTAATTGCAAACAAATTTCATTACCATAAGAAAGGTTATAGTGAGTCAATCTTAAAAGATAGACATATGTTGTCGCGGACTTTTTTTAAAACTTTTAAAGAGGAACAATTCCATCATAAATGATTTTTGAGTATCTTCAACCGTTTAAGCAGCGCACGCAACGTATGCCCTCAAAAAAAGGAATATTTTTTCCCATTTTTAGGGTTCCGTACCTCAAAAGGAAAAACGGAACCCTTATAAGATCACTTTGTTGTCTGTCTGTCTGTCAAGAATTTCTATGCCGGGAATGCGTGGAGGTATCAAGCTGAAATTTGAACTGTATACTCAGAAACTGCTCAGTTCACGTAAAAAAAAGTTACGGCTGTTTATTCAGCAAAAAACGCATATTTCGACATTCTCAAAGGAATCAAAACCTATAGGGTACTTCCCGTTGACCTAGAACTATGAAATTTAGCAAGTAACATCGTTATAGACTACAAGTACAGGAATAAATCTCAAAACTATACATTTGTAATTAAATCTTAAAAAATAGGGGGTCTATATTTTTTATAGAAGGTCGAAATTTCAAATTGAAGCTACTAGTTCAAATGGGGTATCATATGAAAGGCCTTGATGTGCACATTGCAAAATATATTTTATTTATTTTTTCCGACGCATTATTTCTTAGTTATAATGAAAAATATCAAATTTATAATGATCCTACGTACGGAACCCTCGGTGGGCAAGTCCGACTCGCACTTGACCGGTTTTTTTATTTGTGCTCCGCTCCTATTGCTGGTAGCGTAATGTTATATAGCCTTCCTTGAAATATAGGCTATCTAACACTAAAATATATTTTCAATTCGAACTAGTAGTTCCTGTGAATATCGCGTTCAAACAAACAAACTCTTCAGCTTTATAATATTAGCACATATTAGTATAGATTAAGCTTACTTGGCACCACATCATTCATCATCTAGGTTGACGGAGCTCAGCTCGCAGAGCTCCTATTTCCGACGCCAGGACACAAGAATACCCTAACCTAACCAAAAATCAACTCAAATCTGACCAAAACATGTTTTATTACATTAAATAATAAATAAATAATAAATATTGTCAGACAAATTACACAGCGCCATCTAACCCCAAAGTAAGCGAAGCTTGTGTTATGTGTACTAGACAACTGATGAACATACGTAAATACATTTTTTTTGTAAATACTTATGATACATACTTATGATACATAGAAAACACCAAGACTAAGATAAACAGACATGTTCATGCACACAAATGTTTGTCCTATGTGGGAATCGAACCCACGAGCGTTGGTGTCGAAACCGCGTCATTGACCAAGTATCAGTCAGTATGAATAATAACTAATTTATTACATTGACCATACCGTAACATATACATACACATATTTTATGTAGATGTTTATGTAAATACCATTGCTGTATAAAGATAAAAGCATAGATAAGCATTGTTGTTGTTAGGTTATTGAACATACGCCCCTTTTTAAAAGTCGGTTAAAAAGGTAGCAGGCCTCATTGACAATAGCATTCTATCCGGATCAATGGCTGATTTCTTAAGACAATATCGAATACAGTTACCTCTCTCATCGTCACAAATCCAAGGTTTTCTACATCCGGGTCACAACACTATTCCATATTAACAATCAATCAACACACCATTAACACTAATAACAATTAATATAACTTAAATAACAATATAGTTTTACGTAAATGACATATTAATTGTAAATTTCACAAGTTATATGTACACGGTGTGTTTGTGAGAGAGTTGGTAAATAACTGGTTTTGTTTGACTGACCGTGTTGTATTTGAGGATAGTGTTGTGTGGTGTATCGATTGTGTGGTATCGATATGTTTTATCGAGTCATACTGCTTTGAGGCTCTGTCAAATTTACAAACAATTTGAATTATATTACTTTACATACTTCGCCAACAAAATTTCATTTTTTCTTCAGAATTTTGCTGACTTTGAAGGCGATGTCGTGGTGTAAAATAGTTACATTCTGGAATTTCTGATGACGCCAATCTCCCTAGTGGCCAATTTGGCCTTGCTAGGCAAAGTGACCGCGAAACTGAACATCTCTCGATATGTCAACACCCAAGATACCAATGCTGGAGCTAATACTAAGGGGAGTACCTTCCAATTCAGAGCAATCTAGGAATAATTATAATTTAATTTATTTATTTTTCTTCCCGTTCAATAACAATAATTAATTCTAGTAACTATCAAAGTTAGCTGGAAGAGATCTCTTGCAGAGATAATACGCACCTTTGTATACACCTGTACAACACCAAATTGTTTTTTTTTTATATGAGAGGGTGGCAAACGAACATGTGGGTTACCTGAAGGAAAGCAATCACCACCGACCATGGAGATCAGCAACACCAAGGGGTCGTCGCGCCAATCCGTTGCCAACCTATACTCCTGTATTTCGTTTTTTCTGGTGACCTCACTCACTCGCAGGAACACATCAACTGTCAAGGGAATTGTTTTTTGGCTGCGGTATTCTGTGATTGTGTGTGGGTTGTAATAAACTATGCAATAAAGAATTAATCACATAAACAATCGATAGTATCGACACTACGCCCGTCACTAGACACGTTTACGCGACACGCACACGGGGCCTCGCGATTCTTTGTCGTTCTCTCTTTCGCTCTCATTCAAAGAAGTATGCCCCTCTCTCTCATCGCCGATTATAGCATTTGAATTATGCATGCGCCTGCGCAGGGGGGCTATTAGCGTGTCTGATTTAAGTTTTGTAAATGGGGCCTTTTAAGATGATACAAAAACAGTTTCAATTAGAATAAAAACAAGTTATTTAACTATTTTTTTTTTTACAATGTAGGTAGTCACTTTATTTATTACTAAAAACTATGCTATGATCTATATACTAAACTTAATATTTACAAATAAAATATTTACAAAGATATAGAAAAAAAGGAAGAAAAGAAACTAAACAAAAATTATATAATCTGTAAAAAACCAAATTATTAAAAATTCATTTACTAATGAATTAATAAAACTTTCATATTTTATTTATATATGAATTTTATTGTACAATATAAAGATATATATGCGAGTGAGTGCGGTCGCCAGAAAGAAAGGAAGGAGTATAGGCTGGCAACGGATCGGCGACCCCTTCGTGTTGCTGATCTCCATGGGCGGTGGTGATTGCTTTCCATCAGGTGACCCACATGCTCGTATGTCCCCCATTCATTTAAAAAAAAAAGAAAAAATGAATTGTAATATGGTATCCGTGATGCTTCATTCGCATGGACTTTAGAAAACGAACAACTATTGTTAATAACTCTGTTTGGGATGTAAGTAGCTCACTACGAGCATTAGAGCCAAAACCAACCGCACCTGTAGGGTAGGTAATGAAACCTGCCGACTAGCGAAAGAGACTGGCGAAACAGTGGTTGGATACAACGTTTTTGTAAGCTCTCCGAATGAGGAAGTACCTCCAGGTGGAAGTACTTCCCCAGTCGGACAGAATTAGAACAACACAAAATTAGAAACACAGATTATTGCAGTCAAACACATAACAATTCCCTTGAGGGTTATTGTATTCCTGCGAGTGAGTGAGTTTGCCATACAGGAAGGAGTGACTGCGTTGGCAACGGAAATGGCGGCGCGTGAGCGATATTTAATGTTGCGAGCGTTACTATGGCTATGGTAACCGCTTCACATCAAACGGGCTCTATGCTTGTAAAAACTCCTCTTCTATTCTACGTATCAAAATTCATGATAAAACATACACTACATTTGAAAAAAAACTTGGCCTATATACATTACTATGTTGATTAATCGATGAGTGTCGTCATTAGAGTCTCATTAACTAATTGGGTTTTAAACAACGGGATTTCTTAATTAATAGATTAAAGTTTAATTAAGAAATTGATACCAGTTATCCAAACTACGTTAAGTGCTTTATGTATCATCAAAATAAATTTGACATACAAAAAAATTGGTTGTCCATAAAGTCGGTTTACGGTCGTTAATTTTACGTGATAACGTCTTAAGAAACATAAGCCGATCGTGCCCTTCCATCGTTTGTTCTGCGCTCTCGCATGCACGCTTCGCTCAGGCGGAACGTGACAATGAGTCATTCTTTTCCGTGCGTGCAGCCTCGTTCATTGATTTACAAGACAAATATGAAAATTACAATTTTGACGTGACAACGTCATTATATATTGAGCTTGGTGGTCGAATGGTTAGCAATGGCCACTTTGAGTTCATCAAGACAAACAGACATGTTCATGCACACAAATGTTTATCCTATGTGGGAATCGAACCCACGAGCGTTGATGACGAAGCCGCGTCATTGACCGCTACGCCACCGAGCTGGTCAAAAAAAAATTATGTTCTGAGCTTGTCACAATTAAATATCTCAACATGCTTGAGGTATTTATCATTCATCATCAGGTCATTTTAGTCTCCACTACAGGAGCACGACCCTCTCTCGCCCGTCCCAGACAGAAGGAGAATTTGGCCTACACTCCCCACGCTGGCCAGACGGGTTGGGGAGGTTTGAGGTATGTCGAAAAAAAATTGAGATCGATCATGTCCTTGAGGAATGGAAAACATACACTCGACGAATCTACTCGCTCCACACAATCTCGATGTTGGCCCCGTGGCGTGGGCGAGAGTCCGGCCTAGTGGATATCGAGCGATGTACGAAATAGCCTCCTATTTCATTAGCATAGCAATGTTTCGCCAATCCCATTCTAGGAATCCTAGCGCTAGAGAGAGAGGCCGGATGTCTGCGACTGCTCGGACGATCACTTGCCTTATTTGTCACGGTGGTGTTTAGGTAATTTCTTATTCTGGGGATTAGAGGAAAACATGAAAATAGGCTTAAATGAAAAACAAGAAAAGCAAAAAAAAAAGTATTAAAATATTTTATAAATAAGGGGGCTGGACAAATTACACACTGCCATCTAGTCCCAAACTAAGCAAAGCTTGTACTATGGGTACTAGATAACTGATATAATACTTAAATATATTTTTTTTGTAAATACATACATGTAATGCATAGAAAACGCCCAGACCAAGACAAACAGACATGTTCATGCACACAAATGTTTGTCTTGTGCGGGGATCGAGCCCACGACCTCGCAGCATCTCGGAGTCAAAGTAGTAGCACAGAATAATATACTGTAGTCATCATCATCATCATCATCATCTCAGCCATTGAAAGTCCACTGCTGGACATAGGCCTCCCCTCTAGATCTCCAATAAGACCGGTTGGAAGCGGCTTGCATCCAGCGCGATCCTATACTGTAGTAGTAGTTATTTATTTATTTATATTAGTGGTTAGTTGTGTAATATACCAGGAATCGGGAGTAAGAAATAATACGCGACACGTCTGCTTACTGTTCATGTATATTTTGCAACTGACTTATTTACGGTTACCTACTAATACATATAACAATAAACGTACCATATGTTACAATATATTACAAGATGGCGGCGTTGTGCGTGTCAGTCAAACAATATCGACCGTAGCCTGTCCATGGATGGGTTTACTTATCTCGAGCCGCAGTTGATGGTGGTGGAGTATGCTTTAAACCCCTTCGATTGAGAGGGAGAGGGATGGTTATGGGTTGATGCTTGATGCCGACATATCATAATCAACTTACGAAAGTAGCATTGTAAACTATACGTTAGTAGATACATATTGTCGTTTTTAGGGTTCCGTACCTCAAAAGGAAAAACGGAACCCTTATAAGATCACTTTGTTGTCCGTCTGTCTGTCTGTCTGTCTGTCTGTCAAGAATTTCTATGTCGAGAATGCGTGGAGGTATCAAGCTGAAATTTGAACTGTATACTCAGGTCTACGGTCCCATGAAGTTAAAAAAAAATCAAACTGCTAAGTTTACGTAGAAAAAAGTTACGGCCGTTTATTCAGCAAAAAACGCATATTTCGACACACTCAAGGGAATCAAAACCTATAGGATACTTCCCGTTGACCTAGTACAATGAAATTTGGCAAGTAACATCGTTATAGACTACAAGTACAGGAATAAATCTCAAAACTATACATTTGTAAATAGATCTTAAAAAATAGGGGGTCTATATTTTTTAATATCGAAAGGGTGTCGAAATTTCAAATTGAAACTACTAGTTCAAATGGGGTATCATATGAAATGGCTTGATCACATTGCAAAATATATTTTATTTATTTTTTTCAACGCATTATTTCTTATTTATAATGAAAAATATCAAATTTAATAATGATACTACGTACCTACGGAACTCTCGGTGGGCGAGTCCGACTCGCACTTGTCCGGTTTTTTTTTTATTATGATTGACAATTTATAATTTTTTGACATTTTATGATTGACATATTACGTATAAATGTTGGATATTTCACATATATTTTTGGGGTTCCGTACCTCCAATGGAAAAAAAAACGGAACCCTTATAGCAGAGGTTCCTAACCCGTGGTCCGTGAGAGGTAAATTATGATCCGTGATACAAACTTATAATGAACGATTGAACACTATTATACGAAACACTCAAATCTCGAGTTATAGAATAATGTAAGACGAGCTCGCTGGCGTAGCGGTCAATGACGCGGCTTCGACACCAACGCTCGTGGGTTCGATTCCCACACAGGACAAACATTTGTGTGCATGAACATGTCTGTTTGTCTTGGTCTGGGTGTTTTCTATGTATCATAAGTATGTATTTAAAAAAAAGTGTATTTACGTTTGTTTATCAGTTGTCTAGTACCCATAACACAAGCTTCGCTTACTTTGGGGCTAGATGGCGCTGTGTAATTTGTCTGAGAATATTTATTTATTTATTTAATGTATTTATAAGACAGTTGGGGGTTAATATACCACTCTACACGCAACAAAAACTTCGTAGTGGTACGCGAACAAAAAAAGTTTAGGAACCACATGACTGCATTATAGGATCACTTCGTTGTCCGCCCGTCTGACAAGACCCTTTTTTAGGAACGCGTGGAGGTATCAAGTTGAAATTAATATCACATACTCAGGTCTGCAATCTCTTAAAGCAGTGAAAATATCAAGGTTCTAAATGGACGCAATCAAAAGATACGACCGTATATGTTCCATTTAAGTATATCACATATTCTGACATTCACAGAGGGAATCAAAACCGGGTACTTCCCGTTGACCTAGAATCATGAAACTTGACAAGAAGCAATGTTATATGCCACAGGTAAATGAAAAAATCCGAAAACCGTAAATTTGTAGTTATTTCACAAAAAAAAAAAATTGTTGAATGTAGCTGCACATTATTTGCCTAACTGCTTAAAAAGGAACCCTCGTTGCGCGAGTCCGACTCGCACTTGACCGGCTTTTTTTAATGTATGACTACTGCAAATGACAGAATATGGGAAAGATCATCATCATCATCAGCCTGAATGAATGAATGAATGAATGAATGAATGAATGAAATTTATTTAATATTAATATGAAATTTATTGGATATAGGCCTTTCCCAATGCTTTCCACCATACGCGATCCTCCGCTTTCCGCATCCAACCGCTACCAGCCACTTTTTTGAGATCGTCGGTCCATCTAGAGAGGGGGTCCAACGCTTCGTCGCCCCATACGTGGCCTCCACTCTAGGACTTTCCTCCCCCATCTGCCATCGCTGATTCGGCAGATGTGGCCGGCCCACTGCCACTTCAACTCGCTGACTCTGAGCGCTATGTCGACCACTTTAGTTCTCCGTCGAATTTCTTCGTTCCGGCATCGGTCCCGTAGAGAAACTCTAATGATAAATTATATAAAAATGGGAAAGATACTGTATTATAATTATCATATTTTTAATATTCATTATTGTTCGACGAGCTCGGTGGTCGAATGGACCTTGGAAGCAATTACCACTTTGATTCCGAGGTCGCGGGTTCCATCCCCGCACAAGACAAATATTTGTGTCCATGAACATGTCATGGGACTAGATGGTCATATGTAATTTGTCCAGGAATATTTATTTATTTATGTATCTCTTTTCAATCACGGGTCAAGCCCGGTCATTTGATAGGCGTGCGCGGGGATATGGATCCAACGCGTAGAGGCCCCTTTGAGAAGTTTGATGTAATGTTGTACGCCCGCCGTGACCCGCTCAATATGTCAATGGAACGACATACCCATGAGCAGGTCTCGGCAGGCGTCGAGACTATTGCGAAGTGAGAAGGAAAATAAATGGGCTATGGAGATGAGATCTGGGTGAACTTAATACCGGGCTATTACAGAAGAGGGACGGACGCCTGACATAACTGCTTTTATTGCTAGTTATTCGCGGCAGACGGTGGCTTGCCACTCACTAGATGGGCCCCCGAAATGCCAGGAAAACGGCCGGGGGCAACACCGGTGTGAGTGACTCAGGGATGTCGAGAGGTGTGCTGCGCTTTCTCCGAAGTTACTCGCGGCGTGATGCCCTTTAACACTTCCACCCCTGGAGCATATAGCTCTAGCGGCTCCTCTCTGGACGGCCAATGAAGGCAAGCCAGAGCTGAGAGTCCTGCGGGCCTTCTTGTGTTTACACTCCGACCGATGAAGACAAAATTTATTTATTATTATTGTTGTTACTCTGTAGTACCTATTGGGTCTAAAATCCCTGTAATAATAGGCGTGTGTATTAATTTAATACATAAATAAATAAAATTTTATTAATTACCAAAATAAGCTATTTGACAATGTACAAAAATTGTATAAATATCGTAAAATATACAAAACAGTAAAGATCTGCAAACTTTCATTACTTATATTAGGGTCGATCAAAGTTTGGAAAACCCCTTTTTAAAAATATGAAATTATACAAAAATATATATTTCCTTTAGAGAAACAATAAAAAATACTATAACTTTTATTATTTAAACGTAATATTTAATATATTTAACATAGCTGTCGTACAAATTTCTGATTTGCTGTAAGTATACAAAATACTTGCTTGTAATATGGAGCGTTTTCGGGAAAGTCCAAAATTGTAATTTTCAAATTAACATATCTCGAGAGATTTTTGTGCTCAATAATTCTTTCACGTGTGGTTTTATTATTGACGTTCTTACATATAAAACCGAAAAAAACGTTTTTTTTTTTTTTTTTTTTTATACTACGTCGGGTGGCAGACAAGCCTACGACCCGCCTGATGTGAAGCGGTTACCGTAGCCATATTAACGCTCGCAACAGAAAATATCGCTCGCGCGCCGCCACCCCCGCTGCCATCGCAGCATCTCCTTCCTTTCTGATGACCTCACTCACTCGCAGGAACACAACAGCCCTCAAGGGAACCGTTATTTGGCTGCGGTATTCTGTGAGGTGGAGGTACATTCCCCAGTCGGGTAGCTTACAATTACGCTCCCTACCTCTCTTTTCGCCAGAGCTTCGTTTGTCAGTCAGCAGGGTGCACCGCGTGCAGGTGAAGTTGGCTTTGGTTCAAAGATGTTGATGAACCACTTACACCCCAATAACGTTGCTCAAATAGACTATTGACCGTCAGGTATTTTCCAAAAATCACATATTATTGATATGTGACCGCAGCCGCCGACGCGGCAGATCGAACCGGTGTAACAAGTATCGTGCAGTATCGATACCGCTGGGTTTTTCAAACACTTTTCACGTTTTATTAACAAAACAACGTGTACGTGATCAAAACATTAAAAAACTTGATGACCTCGGCGTGAGAACGGGTAATACCTTCGACAAGGGTCGAGGAGTCAATACTTTCAATTATAGTATGTTTGGAGTTATTTGACGAGCTCGGTGGTTGAATGGTTAGCAATGGGTTCGATCCCCGCGCAAGAATTTTTGGGGTGTAAGTGGTTTATCAACATCTTTGAACCAAAGCCAACTTCACCTGCTCGTGGTGCACCCTGCTGACTGACAAACGAAGCTCTGGCGAAAAGAGAGGTAGGGAGCGTAATTGTAAGCTACCCGACTGGGGAATGTACCTCCACCTCACAGAATACCGCAGCCGAATAACAATTCCCTTGAGGGTTGTTGTGTTCCTGCGAGTGAGTGAGGTCACCAGAAAAGAAAAGAAGGAGATGCTGCGTTGGCAGCGGGGGTGGCGGCGCGCAAGTGATATATTATGTAGCGAGCGTTAATACGGCCCGCCTGATGTGAAGCGGTTACCGTAGCCATATTAACGCTTGCAACATAAAATATTGCTCGCGCGCGCCACCCCCGCTGCCAACGCAGCATCTCCTTCCTTTCTTTCTTTCTGGTGACCTCATTCACTCGCAGGAACACAACAACCCTCAAGGGAATTGTTATTCGGCTGCGGTATTCTATGAGGTGTAGGTACATTCCCCAGTCGGGGAGCTTACAATTACGCCCCCTACCTCTCTTTTCGCCAGAGCTTCGTTTGTCAGTCAGCAGGGCGCACCGCGTGCAGGTGAAGTTGGCTTTGGTTCAAAGATGTTGATGAACCACTTACACCCCATGTTTATGTAATGGCGTCTGTGCAGAGCGCGAATGAACTTGTGTGCGTGTACCATAGGTACAGTTTGTACAAACTGTTCCAGATTTGTCTGGCTTAGAGCGTCGAGACGAAGTCGAAGACAGTAGAGACGAAGCGTCGGGAGCCCTCACCTCGAGATGGATCGATGGCCTCAAGGGAACGCCCGGAAGCGGCTTCGAAAAGTCTCCGCTTTCAGCAGACAGCCGCTTCGCTTCGCTTGGAACAAAAAAAAAATACAGGCTACTCTCCTAAACGGCTACACTGATTTTGATAGGACTTTTACTGGCAGATAACTGATGTTACTTACAAAGACTCATTTAAGCTATTTTGATTTTATGAAAATAATGTTCCGAAACAAATTAAAATCCATACTTCCATACTATCCATATCCATACTAATATTATAAATGTGAAAGTGTGTTTGTTTGTCATTCCTTCACGTCGAAAGTAACGAACGGATTGTCTTTTTTTTTTTGGAGATAGTAGTAGCCTGGAGAATGACATAGGCTACTTTTTATCCCGGATAAACATCTTATTTTCACAGGAAAAAGTTTACACTTAAAGTTTATAATCATTTGTCCTTCTTTTACGTCGAAAGGAATCTACGTACGGACAATTACGGTCTGGACAGTGACATAAGCTACTCTTTATACTTTTTATCCAGGAAAAACATCTTATTCCCATGGGAGAAAACAAACTTTGCATTTCGTTCCTTCAGCGTCAGAGGTTCACGGGTTCGATCCCCGCAGACGGCAAACATTTATGTGGTGGACAATTTTTTTGTCTTGAGTTTGCGTTCCATCCATACTAATATTGAATTCGTTTGTTTGTTATTTCTTCTCGCCTTAACTATGCAGTCGATCATCATTAAAATTTGTACATATTGGTACTAATTTTTATCCCACGAAGTAAAAAAATTACAACAAGAAAAAAATATACACAAATCAATGGCAGCTCCCCTGGACCACGAGGGCGAAGCCGCGGGTAACAGCTAGTAGTTTTATATAAATACCACACAGACGAAGCCGTGGTTAACCGCTAGTAAATAATAAACTTAACTTTCCTAGTACCTAAATAAAATTTTGTACCATCTGTATTTAGTCGCTTTATCAAATTAAATAATCATACAATAGTTGGTACCAACACAATGTTCCAAACTTTTGCAGCTAAAACAACCCTTGTTTTAAAGGGTTGTGCTCACTGAATAAATATTTAATCCCCTCGGGGGCGGGCGTGGCGACTGCTGGCTACACCCCCAGGGGTGTGTCACTACCCCTAATGAACCCGCCCTCAGTAACCCGCCCCTATCTACCAGTCAACCGTCAACTGTTCCCCGATAAAGATCTCAAAGGATTTTTTGTGATTGTGTTGACTTTTTTGTGGTTTATTTTCTGTGAGTGTTTGTGTCTGTGTTGTTTTTTGGAAGTTACTGTTTTATTTGGTTATTTACGGTAAGTTTCTTTTTAATAATTCCATTAATATAAATAAATCCATATTCCTGGACAATTAACACAGCGCCATCTAGTCCCAAATTACAACAAATTATCAACCACTTAAGTCAAATTTTAATTAACGTCAAGTCAAGAGGTATCAAGTTGAAATTAATATCACATACTCAGGTCTGCAATCTCTTAAAGCAGTGCAAAAATCAAGATTCTAAATAGACGCCGTTTATGTTCCATTTATATCGCATTTTTAACCGACTTCAAAGAAGGAGGAGGTTCTCAATTCGACTGAATATTTTTTTTGTATGTATGTTATTCGATATCTTTGCGAATTGTGAACCGATTTTTATAATTATTTTTTTATTTGAAAGGGTATGATTGCAATGTGGTCCCATATTCACCAAGTCAGGATCTGATGATGGGATCCCAGGGCAATCAAGGGAAACTCTAAAATTTTATAAGCACGTATGGTCAAATTCATTTTTTTTATTTGAAAGGGTATGATTGCGAGGTGGTCCTATATTCACCAAGTCAGAGTCTCGTGAGGAGATCAAAGAAAAATCGATGGAAACCCTTAAATTTGCCCTGCCCCCTTACCACCATCTCTTATTGCGACTCAATAATTGAGTAGATTGCTTATTCATACCAATGAATAAGCGACTCTATTCCATTTGAAATAGAGTCGCTTATTCATTGGTATGAATAAGCAATCTATTCAGTTATTGAATCGCAATAAGAGATGGTGGTAAGGGGGCTGTTGCCAGCTGAAGTCGGTTTTTATTTTTTCTTAAAAATCATTATTATTTGACATTCGTAAAAGGAATCAAAACCCATAGGGTACTTCCCGTTGACCTAGAATCATGAAATTTGGCAAGAACCAATGTCATGTAGCACAAATAAAGGAAAAAATCCGAAAACCGAAAATTTGTAGTTATTGTATTGTACCGTGAATGTAGCTGCACATTCGATTCCCACACAGGACAAACATTTGTGTGCATGAACATGTCTGTTTGTCTTAGTCTGGGTGTTTTCTATGTATCATAAGTATGTATTTACAAAAAAAAAGAAATGTATTTGTGTACCTATGTTTATCAGTTGTCTAGTGCCCATAACACAAGCTTCGCTTACTTTGGGGCTAGATGGCGCTGTGTAATTTGTCTGACAATATTTATTTATTTATTTTACGGAACCCTCATTGCGCGAGTCCGACTCGCACTTGACCGGCTTTTTTTTCGATTTGTTATGTAAGGATGTCACAATAATATATAGGTATTTTACTTCGATAGCATAAAAACTTCTCAACAAATGATAACTTGATAATCACAATATTGGATTTTCCCGAAAACTCTCCATACAAAAGGTCACCACGTTATGACGTCACGTTACCCTAAGGTTGCCTTGAAAAGATTGCTCTCAGCAATAAGGCCGCCTTGTTGCATATATACATGTCTGTAATAATTTATTGATTCACTGTACTTCTAATTTGTATTATGCAAATAAAGCATATTCTATCTATCTATCTATCGACGTCACAGTAAGACATAATATTTGCAACACCTTGCTATTGTATATTATCTTATAGTCAATACCCGACATCTACGTTTGACTAGTAAACCTAAGTTCATCATCATCATCATCGGCGCCCCTAGCCAAGTGTACTTCGTAGCGTAACAAACGTTAGATAGATCACGTGACATTATTAAAACTCACGTAAGACATTATACTAAATTAATTAGATAAATTAAACGGGTCACTCACTGAAGAAGGTCTCCTTTTGAGATCGAAACTAGTCGGCTTTCCCGACAAAAAGACGTGAGTGACCCGTTTAATTTATCTAATTAATTTAGATCACGTGACATTTGTCAAAATCGAACATTTTAGTATGAGAACTGACAAATGTCACGTGATCTATCAAATTCAAAATATCTTTATTCCTTGGACTTTATAAAGCACTTAGAAACGTCATACAAATTAAATATAAGAACATGTATAAATCATTACTACTCTAAATCCGCAAAGCTTAGATTCACTTTCATCACACTATCTTGAATGTGAAAGTGAATTTAAGTAACGTTTATGTAACGTTCGTTACGCTACGAATTATACTTGGCTAGGGGCGCTGGTCATTTTAGTCTCCACTACAGGAGCACGACCCTCTCTCGTCCGTCCCAGACAGAAGGAGGATTTGGCCTACACTCCCCACGCTGGCCAAACGGGTTGGGGAGGCCTGATCGATATTTGATGATGTATTTTCCCTTAGTCGCCTTGTACGACATCCACGGGAAGAAACGGAGTGATGACGCGTTTAAATTATCCATGGGTAAATTTAAAAGATTTATCAAAACTAGACTATGTCAAAAGGCTTACTATTGTATCTCAGATTACATAAATGATAAAACTATTTGGAAATGAATTGCTCTTGTTATGTTAATGATTGTATTTGTGTTTAATGTAACGATATTGGCAATTAAAAGAGTCGGCCTTGAGTTTCTTGCCAGTTCTTCTCAAGAAGCCCCGTCGCCGGAACTGACACTTAAATTCACTTTCACAGATATTGTGATGAAAGTGCATCTAAGCTCTGCGGATTTAGAGTAGTAATGATTTATACATGTTCTTATATTTAATTTGCATGACGTTTCTAAGTGCTTTATAAAGTCCAAGGAATAAAGATATTTTGACTTTGACTTTGACTTTGATTCTATTCTAGTCTGCCGGAAACCACACGGCCACGGGTTTGACTAGTAAACCTAAGTTATCTTAGGTTAAATACATTTTTTTTAAAGTAATAAGTACTTCTTTACCCACGCTTGAGTTGGGCAGTAAGCTGGTGAATGCGTGACGAGAACGTAACGAAAAGTGTGATCGGACGACGCGAACGGAAGTTGACAGGGAGATATAACTCAGTAGAACCACAGTATAAGTAATAGTACTACGTACAGTATGGCCACTCCCTGCCGCTCTCTCGTGTCGACTTCACCTCCCCTCTGAGACAAATCTGGAACAGTTTGTATGGCGCCGCACGCACACATGCTCATTCACGCTCTGCATAGACGTTATTGTATATGTAGTAGTAAACGACGCGACATTTGTATGGAGTGGCCAGGGTGTGGTTTTTTTTTTATACTACGTCGGGTGGCAGACAAGCATACGGCCCTCCTGATGTGAAGCGGTTACCGTAGCCATATTAACGCTCGCAACATAAAATATCGCTCGCGCGCCGCCACCCCCGCTGCCATCGCAGCATCTCCTTCCTTTCTGCTTGTTTGTCACACGACGTAGTATAAAAAAAAATCTGTAAAATTTTCAAGTTCATCGAGCCGCAGGATTCAATTCTCAACACGATCAATGACGCGTACCCTTGTTTATAAAACTCAAAGCTTCTTACATTAAAAAAGAAATTTGTCAAACATTCGATCGCCCCATTTTAATCCTAAAATCTAATTTCACTACTGCACCGCGCGGCGCACAAGCCGCTCACAAACCACCCGTTGATTGCCAAATTCGCCCTCAATCGTTTATAACAAGTTTAAACGCTTCATAAACCTCGGTGACAACCCTGTCTGTCGCCGCAAACAAACTTATCTCTGCCGCTTTCAAACTACATTCGCACGTTTAATGCTTTATGATAAGATTCATTATCGACTGACGTCAAGTTTGTTCGGTCTTTATAAAAAATGGTAATACAAATTTATTTCATCTGTTTATAAAGTTATCATGTATCCATATTTGTATATACTTAGGATTGATAATTGATTGATTACATGTTTCATTACTGTTAGGGATAAAGTAGTCGAAATTTAAAAACAGAAAAATAATGCTTTCATAAAATGTCCTAATACTTTTTTATATTTTTAGAGATTCGCAAGTGTATCTATTAAAAATTGACAAAGATTGAATGAAACAAGTTTATCTCTTACGTTCGTAAAATTAGAGGTATACTTAAACGTCTCTGTAATAAAGTTGTTTATCGTTAGATGTTCTGTATCTAGTTGTTATTTATAAAGTTGTTACACGTGATGACGTGAAGGCAAGACGGGATATTATATTTTTGATTCGCGCTGCGCGGCGGGAGATCGCGGCGTAGGGGGACATTGTCGACAAAGATTTTTGGGACAGTACCTAAATAAATGGATGCTCGAGTTCTAGAAATCCCTAAGTTCATTTTTACATATTAATTTTCGCGCTAATATTCCCCGCTCTCTGGTGGAAAAGAGCCGCGAACAACTTGTGTCGGAAATCGAGAGCACACTAAGTAGAGGGAACGACAGAACTTAGTGCGATTTAACCCCTCTAAAACACAAGTCACTGCTAAGAAAACCCTATTTGCTGTGGTTCCACACTTCCAGAATACACCCTTCACCATCGCCAAAAGTATTGGGATTTTAGGAGTTGAAATCCCCAGCGACGTCCAGTTTCGTTGTCACCTGGAGGGGAAGGTCAAACTGGCGTCGAAGAAACTAGGTGTGCTCAACATGGCGAAGCAATACTTCAATCTGCGGCAAAGACTTATGCTTTACAAATCTCAAGTACGGCCGCATATGGAGTACTGTTGCCATTTATGGGCTTTAGCGCCTAGATACCAGCTTGCACCTTGTGACTCGATTCAGGGACGAGCTGTGAGGATTGTTCACGATCCCAAACTGACAGATGGTTTAGAACCTTTAAGTCTGAGGAGAGATTTTGCGTCCCTGTGTGTTCTACCGATTGTACAATGGTTTGTTCAGTGGACTTGTTTGACATGTTGCCCACGGCCTCCTTCTACAGTTGCACCGCTCGCCATCGACAGGGAATTCATCCTCACACATTGGAGCCTAAGTGGTCCCGTACTGTGCGGTTCCAGAGAAGTTTTATTCCGCGTATGATCAAGCTGTGGAATGAACTGCCTGTCGAGGTTTTCTCAGGAGACTACAGCATCGGGTTTTTAAAAAAGGGCGTGAAGAGGTTTTTATAGGGTCGGCAACGCACGTGTGATGCCCCTGGTGTTACAGGCGTTCATAGGCTGCGGCAACTGTTTTCCATCAGGCGGGCCGTATGCTTGTTTGCCACTATAGTGCCATAAAAAAATGAAGAAACAACACCGATGAATATAGTTTATTATGGTTTATAGATTGGTTGCCAACCCACAGTTGAGCAGAGTGGTGGAGTCTAAAAACCTCTTCGGTTGAGGGGTGACCAACATGACAGCAATGAGATGAATAAGGATTGACGATGGCAGTTGGAACAGCACTTGACGGAACATTGAAACGTCGTGGGTTCAAGTTTCAATATTGATTCCAATGTTGAACAGCTAATTCCTCTAATTCAAACACATCGTACCACAAATTTATGGAAAAAATAGATACGTCTATAGATTTACTAGTTTGGTTGCCCAAAATTCAACAAACACAAACTATTACTAAACTAGGTAATATCTTTTGGGGTGTAAGTGGTTCATCAACATCTTTGAACCAAAGCCAACTTCACCTGCACGCGGTGCACCCTGCTGACTGACAAACGAAGCTCTGGCGAAAAGAGAGGTAAGGAGCGTAATTGTAAGCTACCCGACTGGGGAATGTACCTCCACCTCACAGAATACCGCAGCCAAATAACGGTTCCCTTGAGGGCTGTTGTGTTCCTGCGAGTGAGTGAGGTCACCAGAAAGGAAGAAGATGCTGCGATGGCAGCGGGGGTGGCGGCGCGCGAGCGATATTTTATGTTGCGAGCGTTAATATGGCTACGGTAACCGCTTTACATCAGGCGGGCCGTATGCTTGTCTGCCACCCAAAGTAGTATAAAAAAAAATAAAAAATAAAAATCTAAACAAAAGCACGTAAACTATATAAAAAGGCAAATATTTTTTATACTACGCCGGGTGGCAAACAAGCATAGCGTCTGATGTAAAGTATTTACTGTAGCCATATAGACGCTCGTAACATGAAGTATCGGTCGTTGCCAACTCAGCAACTCTCATTTTGATGCCCTCACAGGAAAACAACAACCCTCAAGGGAATTGTTATTTGGCAGCTATATTCTGTGAAGTGAAGGTACTTCCCCTGCAGGGTAGCTTATAAAATAAGCTATACTGTACCTCTCTTTTCGCCAGAGCCTCGTAATTAAATTTAATTAATTAACCAGCAGGTTGCAGGTGAGATTGGCTTTGGTTCAAAGATATTGATGAACTAATTACACTCACCACCCCCAGGTACATTATTACATTACGAATAATGAAAATATTAATCACGAGTGGTCCACGCTTCTTCGTCGGGCAAACTTCTAATATTACGTCTGCTTACTATAATTGATCTTGGGGTGTAAGTGGTTCATCAATATCTTTGAACCAAAGCCAACTTCACCTGCATGCGGTGCGCCCTGCTGACTGACAAACGAAGCTCTGGCGAAAAGAGAGGTAGGGGGCTTAGTTGTAAGCTACCCGACTGGTGAATGTACCTCCACCTCACAGAATATCGCAGCCAAATAACAATTCCCTTGAGGGTTGTTGTGTTCCTGCGAGTAAGTGAGGTCACCAGAAAGGAAGGAGATGCTGCGTTGGCAGCGGGGGTGGCAGCGCGCGAGTGATATTTTATGTTGCGAGCGTTAATATGGCTACGGTAACCGCTTCACATCAGGCGGGCCGTATGTATGTAGTATAAAAAAAAAACAAAAAAATTGAATGTCTGTGTGTTGTATAAGGAGTGTGCAGATTAGTGATGGACGTAAGTAGATGATGAATTAGCTAGTTAGTTAAATTTATTGGTTTACTTGAGTTTTTGGCCGACCGAGGGAGACCAGCAAAGTGTTCAAATCGAATTGGGTTGAAAAATCCTTTTGTCTATATTTTAATGTGTGTTATACACACACATTAAAACATAGACAAAAATACTTTTTGATTTTGTATCGTAATAACTTTCGAACCAATGCTCCGTTTGGATAGGATATTCTCAGAAACAATTGTTTTAGAGTAACTAGTTTTAGAAATAATAGCGTTATGTGAAAATAAATTGGTTGACCGTAGTTCGTCTCAGACTAGGACCTCCCGACTATTTTTCAAAAGAATTGCACAAACAACTGCTGGGCTTATTACAATGCCCAGTAAACACGTGAATTACGTACCTATATGCATTATATTAACACTGATTCACCTACAATTAATTCTGATGAGCGGTTCGCAAATTAACAGCGTTATATTTATTTTCATTCGCGTTGCGATCTAATAAACTACACTACTGACATACTGACCCGATTTTATTGTTCAACGAACTTAAATTTATATTTACCAAATTTTATCGTAATTGGAGCATCGGTTTGTGATAACTTCGAAGCACAAGCATAAATACCAATATAAAAAATATTTTTATCTAATCTCATACTGAAAATTACACATTAAAAAACTAAACACAGTATCATAATGACAGTCTTTACGCACAAGCTATCAAAATAAATTTAAAAAGTTATTTTTCGATACAGCTCTTCTATGGACAACTGTATCGTAAAATAACTTTTTTACCATTTCGATACAGCTTCAGCCCTGGATACAGGTATTTTAAACAGGTTGCAAAGCAAATACATTGCAAATATGCAAAATTTTTCTACATAATCTGTGAACACGGCGCCGCGCGCGCGTCGCGCATGCGCACTACGCATGCTCGATCTGCAAATGGATTTATAAGTAAGAATTATAGCTGTTAAATTAACTTCATAATTGTATTTAAAATATTATTATCATATATTTCATGAGATTAGATAAAGTAGTGTATTAAACTGCACATAATTAGGTATTAACAGTTTCATAAACTACTATTTCGTCCCAACTAGATTTGAATACCTCCCTCACGTAGTACCATTATCACTAGCGAGTTATTAATAATCTATATCTAGTAATAATAATAATCGTGAGGAGCCCGCATCGTGAGAAGGTTCCTCACTCTGGAGTCCTAACCAGCGGTAGCTTGGGTCTTCGGCCCGCTATCAATAGATATATTTTGAAATGTATTTTTTTATATAAATCATACCTATTTAAAAATGTAAAAAATTTGAGAAAATTAGAAATAAATGATTATTATATCATTTATTTCTGTTTCTCTATTTTTTTAATAACTTTAAACTTCTAAAATGGGCCTCTACGCGTTGAATCCGTATCGTCGTACACGCCTATCAAATGATCGAGCTTGACCCGTGATAAAAAAGAGTAATACTGATAATAATAATAGACGCTGACTAAGTGACTGACTGTCTTGTTAAATCACATCTCAAACCACTGGGTCTAGAGATTGCAAAACCGGCAAGTACGAGTAGGTTCCTTATTAGATCTAGGGGTGTACAAAGAAATGATTTTTGAAAATTCCCACGTGATACCGAATTACGCGCGTATGATGTCGCAGCCGCAAGCTAATTACTTATACAATGTGAATTAATGCCATTCAATTCAGCGAGCTTAATTGATACAACTTAAAGCTGTCATTCATTAGCAAACATATTAACAGTGTTAGTCATATTGCTTAATTATGCCTATTTATGGATGTCTTATCTATCAATCATGTTGGCAGATATTTGTAATAGTTTCTTTAGGCAACATGACCAACATGTTTCCTAACAATAATAAATTTTAAAAAAAGCTATTTCTAAACCAGCTTTTGTTTGTTAATAAAAAAAAAGAAATAAAAATATTACTTACTGTATTTCCTTTCATTTGATATTCGTGTCATAGGAGTTAATGTGAAGATTGTGAATTGAAGAAGAAGAAAAACTGACGGCAAAAAAGGTACGACGGTAAAAACCCCATGGCTGCTAAATCAACTCGCATCATCAACTCCATAAATTTAAATCTACATAGATTTTAATCTATCGTACAACTCGCCATAAATTAAAATTCCATCCATATCATCTTGATAATTGGCGATCTACTACAGTACGTTTCCTAAGACATTTTATACCACGAACAGTGAAACTGTGGAATCAACTTCCCTCAGCGGTATTTCCGAACATGGGTGCCTTCAAGAACAGCCCCCTTACCACCATCTCTTATTGCGACTCAATAACTGAATAGATTGCTAATTCATACCAATGAATAAGCGACTCTATTTCAAGTGGAATAGAGTCGCTTATTCATTGGTATGAATTAGCAATCTATTCAGTTATTGAGTCGCAATAAGAGATGGTGGTAAGGGGGCAGAGTTTTCATTTTCAACGGACCGGCGACCCCTTGGTGTCGCTGGTCTCCATGGGCGGTGGTGATTGCTTTCCACCAGGTGACCCACATGCTCATGTGGGCCACCCTCCTCTTACATAAAAAAAAAATAATAAAAAAAGGTGTCATTAGACATGCCGAGGGCGCCCGATGGCTGCCGATAATGGGCGCTGGATCTAAAAAATGCAGCTTAAAAAATCAAAAAATAAAAATTTCGAAATGTTCCGCGTGACCTCATAACGTTGTCACCCTAGCGTTGCAGGTGACACGTTGTCTCGTTTGATCACCAATCCCTCCCTCCGCCACCCCTCCCCCGGCCCCCCTGCCCCCCCGCGGCGAGCACTCCACAATGTATCTGTTATTAAGGTATAATAGAGACGATTTGACTCTCAAAAGGTACAAATTTGATTTTTGAACGTGCCGGTGACAACCCTGATGTAGTTCGGAGTGGAGCCAAATTCATAGGTAATTTATAGTATTCTACTATAATGTTTAGACTATAATACTACTAGACCGCCGTCTTTGGTCAAAGCCGTTGTACGAGAGTGTGTTGGTAGTGTTGGTACGAACACCTAGTTCGTTACGCTCGCTCTGTCAATTATTAGGGTATTTGCCTGGTGCTTAGGTCCATGTAATAAGGTGACGCTAGAGGGTTGTTGGTGGAGGGTGCTCCGAAGAGCACCAATGATGTACACACTTGTTGTTGAATAAGAATGGAGCCTTTATTATAATGTCTGAATGCTATTTATACTACTGGGTTGTCGCTGACCAAGCAATATGCGTCTATGTCGCAGTAAACCATTAAGTTACGGTAAAACATACAAATTAGCCATTGTGCTCTACATACTACAGCTCCTCCGAAAAGTCCCTTTCATCCATCAGCAGGGGTCATGACTCAAAAGACTCTAAAGACCTTGATGAGCCACTTACACCCCAAATGTCTAGTGGAAACTTATTCTCTAGTGGTAATAACTTTGGGTTATACGTGGTTCATCAATATCTTTGAACCAAAGCCAACTTCACCTGCACGCGGTGCACCCCCCTGACTGACAAACGAAGCTCTGGCGAAAAGAGAGGTAGGGAGCGTAATTGTAAGCTACCCGACTGGGGAATGTACCTCCACCTCACAGAATACCGCAGCCAAATATCAATTCCCTTGAGGGTTGTTGTGTTCCTGCGAGTGAGTGAGGTCACCAGAAAGGAAGGAGTTGCTGCGGTGGCAGGGCGCGCAAGCGATATTTCATATTGCGAGCGTTAATATAGCTACGGTAACCGCTTCACATGTGGGCCGTATGTTTGTCTGCCAACCGACGTGGTATAAAAAAAAAAACCGGACAAGTGCGAGTCGGACTCGCCCACCGAGGGTTCCGTAGGTACGTAGTATCATTATTAAATTTGATATTTTTCATTATAAATAGGAAATAATGCGTCGAAAAAAATAAATAAAATATATTTTGCAATGTGTACATCAAGCCCTTTCATATGATACCCCATTCGAACTAATAGTTTCAATTTGAAATTTCGACACCCTATAAAAAATATAGACCCCCTATTTTTTAAGATCTATTTACAAATATATAGTTTTGAGATTTATTCCTGTACTTGTAGTCTATAACGATGTTACTTGCCAAATTTCATAGTTCTAGGTCAACGGGAAGCACCCTATAGGTTTTGATTCCCTTGAGTGTGTCGAAATATGCGTTTTTTGCTGAATAAACGGCCGTATCTTATCTTATCTTGAAATGGGTCCAGCGCCGCAGCACCGGTGGCACGTCGACCCTCTTGGATCTTTTGTGCACTCCCTATTCTTTAGTAACTCTCCCCTGACTGTCTGAAGACATGTTCCATGTACTTCAGTACGCCTTTAATTGGGAAGAGCCTGAAGTCCTCCAGGTCTGGGTACGCCTTTCCAAAGATTACCATTCGTTTGCCAGCTAGGGCATCACATTGACACATCAAGTGCTTCATGGTCTCGTAAGGTGCCTTGCATGTTCTGCATTCTGGGCTATTAATAAGTCTCATCTTGTGTAGGTGCCCACGGCAGGCGTAATGTCCAGTCAGTGCCCCAAGGATGAGACGTATCCGTTTCCTGTCGTATCTCTGTACATGTTTGTACCAATTAACTGTGCCTTCGCCGATGGTTTCCTTAGAGTGAAGTAATCCACTCATCTCCCTCCATTCAGCCAGATGCCTAGACTTGGCCGTGTCATTTATGGCCGTAATGACTGTTCCATATGAGAGACCTACAAAGGGTTCAGGTCCAATAAAATTCCTGCTTGATCCCTCCCTTGCCAGTTCATCAGCCTTCTCATTGCCTTCAACGCCTGTATGTCCCGGAACCCAGACCAATTCCAGGGCATTATTTCTGCCCAGTTTATTAAGGGCATCAATACCCGCAAGAGCAAGTCTAGATTCCACCCTGTCAGAGTTCAGGGCCATGAGAGCTGCCTGACTGTCACTGAGAATGTAGATGTGTCGATTAGCGACCTTTTTGTCTATATTCATTTTTGCACAAGCGGTTATGGCATACAATTCAGCTTGAAATACAGTAGCATATTGTCCCATACTCTGACTGTGTTGTATGTCCTTAGAGAAAATGCCGGCTCCTGTACCTTCCAATGTTTTAGAGCCATCAGTGTACCATATGAGGCTATTTTCCTCTTTGGGCTTGAAGTCATTCTTCTTCCATTCATCTCTGGTTGGAAGATGTATTCTATAGTTCCTTTTGAATATGTACTTCGGCAACATCTTGTCACTGCACATTTCCGTTTTTCTTTTGAGTTCTAATGTATACTCCATTTGCGTATGCCTGGTCTGAGGGGAATGTCGATCCCATAGGCCAGCTTTTTCAATCCTGTATAAGGCTTTACTAGCCTCCGCCTCAATGAATATATGTAGTGGTAACAGTTCAAGGACCATTTCCATTGCTGCTGTAGGTGTAGTGGGAAATGATCCCGTGACTGCACAGCAGACTATTCGTTGCAGTTTCGTCAGTGACATCTTACTTGTCACTTGTCGTACCTTCGGCCACCATACTAAACAGCCATAAGTTACTATAGGTCTTACCATTGCTATATATAGCCATCGCAGAATTTTTGGTTTTAAGCCCCATGTCTTCCCATAGGCGCTTCTGCACATATTGAAGGTTCTTGTTGCCTTTTGAAGGACATTGTTCACATGAACATTCCAGTTGAGTCCCTTGTCCAGTGTCACTCCAAGATATTTAACCTCATCAGACCATTGCAGCTCCTTGCCATACAATGATACTGTTTTTAGACCAGTTAGGTTCCTTAGCCTTGTGAACGGAACTACTGTGGTTTTCCCTGGGTTGATAGACAGGTTGTTTGACACACACCATTTCTCAACAATCTTTAGGGCCGTGTTCATAAGATCCGTCACTATGCTTGGAAATTTTCCATTGATTAGAATGACTATATCATCAGCATATCCGATAGCCACTGTGGGTCCTCTGTTCAGGTCATTAAGAAGTGAATTCACTACTATACTCCACAGTGACGGTGACAGTACGCCACCTTGAGGGCAGCCCTTTGTGGTGCTGGCGTATATTTTATCGTCCATAAGCTCAGCATTAATGATCCTGCCTTTGAGCATGCTTTGTATCCATCTACATATTGTATTTGGTAAACCATGTGCTGCTGCAGCCTTGTTAATGGAGTCGAATGTTGTTTTATCGAAGGCTCCTTCTATATCAAGGAATGCTCCGACGCATATCTCCTTGTTTTCAATTGCCTTCTCTGCTCTGCTTACAACGTGATGTAGGGCAGTCTCTGTCGACTTACCTGACTGGTATGCACATTGCAGCTTGTGTAAAGGGTTTCTGTTCAGAGGTCCATCCCTTACATATCTGTCTACCATTTTCTCTAAAACTTTAAGAACGAACGATTGTAGACTTATAGGTCGATACGCTTTAGTATCCTCGTATGTGGCCTTACCCGGCTTTGGGATAAATTTCACGTTTACCCTGCCTAATGCACTTGGCGTATAACCAAACGCTAAGCTGGCTCTATACAGCCTACATAGGTGTGGTATGAGTATGGGGGCTCCTTGTTGCAGCAAGATAGGGTAGATACCATCTGGGCCCGGAGACTTATACGGCTGCAAGCTCCTGATTGCCCATCTGATTTTGTTATCATCCACCACCTTTTTAGCTATGTCCCAATCATACCTATACGTTCTTACATTGTTAGTAAGTGCATTATTGATGTACTCAGTGTCATCTTTACCCAGTTCTTTAAAACCAGGGAAATGGGTTTTGAACATTTCTACTAACGTTTCTTTCCCAGTTTCCGTGAGTCTTCCATTCACAGTCCTCACTGCTGTTAGAGGATTTGCTTTTACAGAAGACATTGCTTTCGCCATTCTCATGCCCTCCGGGACAGTATTTATGGCTTCACAGTGCCCTCTCCAAGCTTTTCGTTTCGCCCTCCTGACAGCTTTGCTGTATTCCGTAAGGGCCTTATGATAGTCACCAAAGTCTTTCTTGGCTTTAGCTACATTGAAAGCTCTTCTTGTTTCCTTTCTCAGCCTAGCTACCTCGTTGGTCCACCACGGCTCCTTTTTAGTTGTTATTTCTACTTCCGGACAGTTGTCTGTCCAGGCCGTCCTTATAGCAGTGACAATACGATCTGCTTCCAGTTCTATATCAAGAACACTGTTTAATCTACAAGTAGGCGTCCCCAGCTCTAACTTCAGGTCGTCTTTATATGCAATCCAGTTAGTATGTCTGGGGTTCCTCCTTCGTATACATAGCGGTGATGATCCACAGTCATACCTGAAACATATATAGTTGTGGTCCGATAGTGTGACCTCATCAGACACATGCCAATCATATATGCTTTTACTTGCCTTATTACATGCCAACGTAATATCTATAACTTCTTGCCTTCTAGCATTAAAGAAGGTTGGTCTATTACCTTTATTTAATAACTGCATGGATGAGCTTACCAGATACTCGTTGAGCTTCTCTCCCCTGGTGTTGCTGTTGGAACTGCCCCAAACAATGTGGTGTGCATTCGCGTCGCAACCAATGATGAGTTCCTTTTTCTCCCGCGCTCCATACCTTACCAAGGTATCAAACTGCGTTGAGATGGGCTCCCTCTCCTCATAAGGCAGATATGCCGAGGCCATTATAATGGTTTTACCATCCTTAAGTTTTATTTTTACGGTAGTTAAGTCCCTGTAACATAGATCATATAAGGGCACCGCATCTATGCCCCTCCTGACATAGATGCAGGTCCTCATATCATTAGTAGCGCTTTTATACATAATACAATCATTTAAGCTACCGAAGCCCTTTATCTGACCCTTGTAAATATAAGGTTCCTGGATTAGGGCAATGTCATATTTATTTAACCGCAGCTCTCTTGAAAGTATAGCTACGGCCGCCTTGCAGTGATGCAAATTAATTTGAACGCACCTGATTCCTGCCATCTTGACGTCTAGGTGTACTCCCGTCCATCAATTTATGAGCCCTCCTCCGACGAGGGCTCCAATGTCGCCGTGGCACTAAGGTCCAGCGGCGCTGGAACCGCATAGAGGGCGCCTATGTCCCCCAGTATCTCTGAAGTCGCCGGTGATGCCAAGTCCATCCTTTCGAGACCCATAGACCCCGGCTCAATGTAGGGCAGCACCGGCGGCAACAGATGCTCTTGCTGCACTCGCAGCACCTGCAGACTCGGCGTCGAAGAGTGCTGCTCTGCCGCAGCCAACGGAGATATTCCGCTTAGCCTGCTTAATGGTGTTACTGGTCTTGAACCTGGTTGAGGGGCCACCAACTCAGCCCCTCGCAAGTCCACCATAACATCTACGCGCGTCGATGGGGCACCACCAGACGCGCTCTCACCTTCGCCTCCCAGGTCGACCACACCCGCCCCAGGAATGGTACCATCTCGTCGGTCATCTGTGGTTGCGGCGTCCTCAAGAAGCTTGAAGACGTCGAATCCCACACCCCCTTGGAGCCGATATCCCTTGGACTTGATGTGGTCGGCTGACAAACGGCCGTAACTTTTTTCTACGTAAACTTAGCAGTTTGATTTTTTTTTAGCTTCATGGGACCGTAGACCTGAGTATACAGTTCAAATTTCAGCTTGATACCTCCACGCATTCTCGACATAGAAATTCTTGACAGACAGACAGACAGACGGACAACAAAGTGATCTTATAAGGGTTCCGTTTTTCCTTTTGAGGTTCGGAACCCTAAAAATGAGCTACTTACACCCCAAATGTCTAGTGGAAACGTAGCCTCTAGTGGTAATAGCCAGCCATTCAATTGACCACACGTCCTCTGTAGTTCGTGACACGTCTGTCAAAATGTCACCACTTAAAACAGGGGTGCTAACGTATGAGGGTGTCCTTGGCTCCACAGGTGGTCACGGGACACTACGGCGGGGTGCCCCACGGCGCAGTGGCCGCGGGACAGTAATCATATAAACTAATGTGATAATGTGTCTGTCAGTCACCCTACCGAATCTCGGGAAATATATTATGTAAAGGAACAGGCGAGCTCGGTGGTCGAATATCAATAGCCACTTTGAGATTGCGTGTTCGATCCCCGCACAAGTCAAATATTTTTGTACATGAGCATGTCTTTGTCTTGGTATGTGTGGTTATTATAATATGTATGTATATAAAAACATGTATTTAAGTATAATATCAGTTATCTAGTATCCATAGTACTAGTTTTGCTTAGTTTGGGACTAGATGGCCGTGTGTAATTTGTCCTGGAATTTTTAATTATTCTTTTAAAGGTTACTAGCTAACTTATTTATCAGCGCACAAATCGGGCTTATATATATATATAAAAAATGATTTTTGTTTCAGTTCATAATGTCTCATTGGTACTACTGATCCTAAGGGCATATTTTTTATGCGATTAAATATAATGACCACCAAATAATGCATTATGATCCTACGCTCTCTTATCAAAAAAATACACCAAACACTATAAAAACAAGACATATTCCAAAACAAAAAAAAAATAAAATTAGCATGTGTCTAGCTGTTTTAAACTGACTGCACTTTAAATTGTATTCAAACACCAAATATAGTGAATGATCACTTAAGCTTAGCGACTAAATTAAAGCATTATTAATACCTAAATAAACCTAATTAATACCTAAATACTTCGATCAACAGATCGAAGCCTAAATAAAACTAATAAATACCGAAAAAAAATGACGTCAAATTAAGTTCAGCTCGCGGCTTCGGCTGAAATATGTCCTGCCACCTTGCGAGGCAAGAGCTATTCCGATTGGCATAGGATATTGGAGAATTACCAAGCGTTCGATTTTGCAATTCATATTATTGGAATCGATGTGTTAGGTAACAACTCAATGTTTTAGGTCCCCAATAGTGTTAGAAACTTAAAATCCGTGGTGCACGGCAGTCGAGCTTCACTTGACTAACCATCTCTATAGACTTTTAATGCCTTATTTGCCATATTGCTGTCTCTCACATTGCTAAGAGGGGAAGTCAAATTCCAAAAGCTTCCTACTCCTACTAATTTCTTCTGATTAAATTCGTTGTGAGTTCCAAGGCAGTCATAGTTTTACCCCCGGGACTGCCATGGACATTGTTCACTGCCTTTTTTGTCGGTCGCCGCTGTTAATCCTGGCTACACAGGAGACACAGCGGTGGGAATGTGCCGTGGGCCCCCTTCCCGAAAAAAAGGATTATCGAAATTATATGACTTTTATTCTTTAACCTCATCGGGAATAGGTTATTTTATTTATTTTTGGTACGGGTTAATAAATAATTTACTATCATAAAAAGCTCGAACTTTAAACATTTCACAATATTACAAGGTCACATTTTAACGTTTTTTGCTATGTATAAGTGAAAAAATATTTATCTGCAGTAATTTACTTTAATACGATAACGAAGTATTAAATATTTGGACAACAATTCAATTTAAAGTATGATTAAAATTTTGGCGGTCGTTTACTATGTTTTTCATAGCAATGATTAGTTTGGAATCATTTGCTTTGATAGGATAGCAAAATATTAAATTTTTGCTTACAATGTGATATTAATTTTGGCTGTAAAAAGTGCTTTTCTGAAGTTATATTTTACTATGTCCGGTGATGATGAGTTAAACACAAGGTATTTTTTATGGAGCACCCCATAAACATGGTACCTATCTATAACATAATCTGTTTAATTTCCACCCCTTTAGTATTAGCAAACTAATAATTAAACGCGGCACTCGCCTTCGTCTCCGACTCCCGTCCCGGCTCACTGACAAAGCCGCCTCAATAACTAATGTTGCCAGTATGTTACGTCGTAAACAAGAGGGCACCATCACTCAAGTCACAGTGTAGATATACTGACTCATAAATAAATGAATATATTTTTCATAATGGACGACCCCGGTGGTCGAATGGCTAACCATGTCCACTTTGACTCCGGGGCCGTGGGTTCAAGGCAAATATTTGTGTACACGAACATGTCTGTTTGTCTCGGTCTGGATGTTTTCTATACATACATACTTATAATACATAGAAAACAGTCAGACCATGACAAACGGACATGTTCATGCACACAAATGTTTGTCTTGTGCGGGAATCGAACCCGCGACCTCGGAGTCAAAGTGGCCATTGCTAACCATTCGACCACCGAGCTCGTCAAAATTAATTTAATTTAACTAGTTAACTTACTATTCGAAATTTGACCATAAAATAAATAAAAGAGTATACATATATTATGCGTGCGTATGTCAAACACATGGTAGTGTGTGTAATGATTTTTTTTTATTAATTTAATGTATTTTTATGCATAATTTTAAAAAAAAAACGGTAATTTAAAAAACTCAAAAACCCTACTGCTTTTCTGTGTAATTTGGAAATGAAAAACCCCTAAAACATGTAGCGGTTAGGACCCATTCTAGAAATGGAGGCTTAGTGAATTTAGAGCACATGTAGGGTCCCGACTGCTACATGTTTCCTTGTTTTAGGGGTTTTTCATTTCCAAATTACACAGAAAAGCAGTCGGGTTTTTTAATTTTTTAAATTACCGTTTTTATTTTTATTTATTTTGATTATGCAATGTCACTCTCACAGCAAATACGAATCTAACGACACCTCTCAAGCTAAAATCCATCCAGCCGTTCAGCCCCCTTACCACCATCTCTTATTGCGACTCAATAACTGAATAGATTCCTTATTTATACCAATGAATAAGCGACTCTATTTCAAATGCAATAGAGTCGCTTATTCTTTGCTATGAATAAGCAATCTATTCAATTATTGAGTCGCAATATGAGATGGTGGTAAGGGGGCAGGCTGCAGAGTTTGCCAAACAATTATACATACATACATACTCTCGAAAAACATAACCCTCCTTCTGTCGCAGTCGGGTAAAAAGGAGTACCTACAAAGTTTTTGCTTCACGTACGAGTATTACTATGGGTATAAACCGAGCATCTAAAATTATAACACTGGGCGACTATTTCTCTGCGGGATCGAATCCGGAACGAAGAAATTTGACGGAGAACCAAAGTTGTCGACATAGCTTTCATAGTTTGTAAGCTGAAGTGGCAATGGGCCGGTCACATCTGCCGAGTAAGTGATGGCAGATGGGGGCGGAAGGTATTAGAGAGGAGGCCGCGCATAGGACGACGAAGTTTTGGGCGCCCTCCTTCTAGATGGTCCGACGACCTTAAGAAAGCGGCTGGGAGCGGCTGGATGCGGAAGGCGGAGGATCGTATCTGGTGGAAAGCATTGGGGAAGGCTTATATCCAGCAGTGGGTAGATACAGGCTGATGATGATGATGATGCGACTATTAAAGTAACTTAACGACTAAAGTTGGAATAAACTTATCAAACCTAACCTGACCTAATATTTTAGTGGCCCATATTTTGTGGCTTATTTTCTTGTTTTCCTTAATATCTAGATAATATATATAGATAATTTATGACGCTGTGCTGTGATTAAATTTTAATTGTGACTTGGTGCACTGATTTTTCTAGCATGTCTCACCGGTGCACGATGCCCTAACAGCTTTTCTTTTCCCCCGGTTGCCCTTCCGTGTCCCCCTGCACTTGTTGCACCCCGCCCGCCGATCATACCCGCGGGCGTGTTTACATTGTTCAACATTAGAAATTTGCTCTGTTTAATTATTTAAGCAAACATTTTGTTATTAAAATGGACGGCAGCGAAAAGTCAGCCTTTGTGAATACAAATCAAATATTTATATTGATAGTAAGTAGATGACGAGCTCGGCGGCGTAGCGGTCAATGACGCGGCTTCGACACCAACGCTCGTGGGTTCGAATCCCACATAGGACAAACATTTGTGTGCATGAACATGTCTGTTTGTCTTAGTCTGGGTGTTTTCTATGTATCATAAGTATGTATTTACAAAAAAAAAATGTATTTACGTATGTTTATCAGTTGTCTTGTACCCATAACACAAGCTTCGCTTACTTTGGGGCTAGATGGCGCTGTGTAATTTGTCTGACAATATAAAAAAAAAGATGTTCCAACTAGTCGTTAAAGGCGTTAAAGCCGACTATCCGGACACTTTCGTACGACTAGGCAGCGAGTAATCCGGCTTCATACTTTATATGCATTTCTTCATATAATGCATATAATATAATTGTTACATTTTCTTCATTCATGCTATTTCACTTTGTTAAGAGCCATATTACATTTTGACTGTGATTTTTGCGTAAAATGGCCAATTTTGGCGTTCTTGATCTCAGAAACAAAAATACATTAACAATGTTGACTTATTGAATAGTACAGAATAGCTATTCGCAAAGTACATAGCGGCCTCGCTTTTTATAAATTTTGCTTAACTTTTTAAATAAACCCAAAATTGCAGAGAAAGGTTTTCATAAAATGCGCGCATTCACTATTTTGAGCTCCTAGATTGTACTATTGTTCCAAACAAATGAAATAAAAAAAATAGAATGTTATTTGTTATAAAGTCGTATAGTACATAGCGGCCTCGGAATTTTGAAATATCATTGATTTAATATAGAAAAAAAACATTCTTTTAACCAAAAAAACATCGAGAATCGCTTTAAGTAAATTGTTAATTTCTCAAATAAACGATAATATTATTGAGCAAAATTTATACGAGAATAATTGTTACTTCATGATGAATAAACTTTGTAGCATGAATTTATAATCTTATTTCAATAAAAACGATAAATATAACTTCAAAATTACTACAAAAAACGATGCACCGGCGGCCTTCGCGGGTTAGTACTGCGCGAGAGCTCGTCAACTATGTTATTGCAAAAAAAGAGTTTTTGGTCACATTAGAACGTGTTAACGTTTACAAGCCGACCAAATTGAGAAAAAAAATCATATTGTGAATTTACCAGACTCGTGTTACATATCCAAATTAGCCGGGTTGCTCACTTCAAAATGAGAGCAAGTAAGCCACATAAGTTTGATATGTAACAAGCGTCTTATAAATTCACAACATGAGAGTTCTTCTCTATTTGATCGGTTTGTTTACGTTGTCATGATCTAAAGCGAACAAAAACTCTCTGATGTTTTGATCTTTGTAATCTTCACTTATATTACAGGAAATCCAAAAAGAAGTCTATGGTCTTAATGTATGTTTATTCCAATTGTCATTGGCAAATAAAAATATAGTTATGAACTAAGAAACTATAGGGACACATTGTGCCGTATCAACATTTTTGCCGTAGCGATCCGGCGCGCAAACATTTTGGCAACATTTTGACAAACTACTGGCAAACAAGTCAGTCGTCCCCTGGAAACCGCGCTGAGTGTACACCTCGTATTGGTCTAAATAGTATCGGATTAAATATTTGTCTAAATAATGTTTGAAATAACTTAATAACTTTGTATTATAAATTGTGGTTTTTTTTTATACTACGTCTGGTGGCAGACAAGCATACGGCCCGCCTGATGTGAAGAGGTTGCCGTAGCCATATTAACGCTCGCAACTTAAAATATCGCTCGCGCGCCGCCACCCCCGCTTCCGACGCAGCATCTCCTTCCTTTCTGGTGACCTCACTCACTCGCAGGAACACAACAACCCTCAAGGGAATTGTTATTTTGCTGCGGTATTCTGTAAGGTGGAGGTACATTCCCCAGTCGGGTAGCTTACAATTACGCTCCCTACCTCTCTTTTCGCCAGAGCTTCCGCGTGCAGGTGAAGTTGGCTTTGGTTCAAAGGTGTTGATGAACCACTTACACCCCATAATTGTAATGTGTAAAATTTTAACTAAAGTGGTGGCGCAATAAACCAAGTAAATTTGTGAAAAATAACTTTTATTCCTCACAAAACCATAGCGCCTTCTATAGTCAGACTGTACATTATACAGTGACAACCTTTTACAGTATACAAAGATACCTTTTACAAAACTGAATGCACCACGAACGTTTTCACAGTTTACCGATCCAACATCGTCCAACTAAAACCACAATCCATTGCATCCACCGGCTGTCGGATCATCTCTAGATAATCCCGTACTAAATGCACCCATTAAGTGCACCGCTCGACCGTGAAATGACTGCATTCATAAATAAAACGCAAGGGTTGAACTGAAATTAGGGAGAGTAGCGCCTGATATGAATACTAGAGCAATCACCTGTTAAAGAGTTTAATTGCTATTCAAAAAGAACAGGCGCTATAAACGCATCGTTACAAATGTAAATTTGTGTTAGTGGTCGCACTGATTGGAGCGATTTTTTCATATTATTATATATTGTTAATTATTAGTATATTAGGTAAATATGAGAATAGATCGTAGATACTTCTCTTCACATTTCATACCCCGTGATTATGGTGTGTTCATGCAGATTTTATTTTTATTTTTAGGGTACCGTAGCCAAATGGCAAAAAACGGAACCCTTATGGATTCGTCATGTCTATGTATCTGTCCGTATGTCACAGGCACTTTTTTCAGAAACTATAAGAACTATAGTGCTGAAACTTGGTAAATAGATGTATTCTGTGAACTGCATTAAGGTTTTCACACAAAAATAGAAAAAAATCAATAAATTTAGGGGGTTCCCCTTACTTAGAACTGAAACTCAAAAAAAATATATTTTCATCAAATTCATACGTGTGGATCTATGGATAGGTCTTCAAAAGTGCCCCCCCCCCCCCCCACTGTAACTTCTAAAATAAGAGAATTATAAAATTAAAAAAAATATATGATGTGCATTACCATGCAAACTTCCACCGAAAATTGGTTTGGACGAGATCTTGTAAGTAGTTTTTTTTAGGGTTCAGATAAGTAACTAGAAATTACAAGTGAAATAGCGCAGGAAATGTCTTAACTTTGTGACGGCACAGAGACTACTGCTTGTGCAGTATTCGGCCATAACGCGGGCGCCAGACGCTGCAAAATGTAATATGTGACGTCGTTACAATTGCTTGCTGCTACAGAACCCTTCATGGGCGAGTCCGACTCGCACTTGGTCGCTTTTTTTTATATACAATACAATATTCACGAAAAATAATTATATGGCAGAACAATATTCGCCAGGTTAGCTAATATTTATTTATAACTAGCGGCCCGACCACGCTTCGCTGTGGATCAATCTTTTCGTTTCCATCCATTTCCTTAGAGATGGCGCTGTATGTAAAAAAGATTTTCCCGCTTTTCTTTTCAAATTTTTCCAGAATTTTCTTTGCTATAAACCTCACGGAGCCCGAGACCTTTCCAACGAATGCAAAACCGTGGAAATCGGTTCGTGCGTTCTGGAGTTGTAGCGTCAGGAAGGAAAACCCGACTTATTTTTATATAGTAGATAAAATTTTGTAACTGGCTGTGATATCTGTAAGAAATAAAACCTAAACCATCAGCGCAGCGCTGGCAAACAACACAGAGTGACACAAACTTTACTACTTACTTTTGTCCATTGCTTTTCGAAGTTCCGTCAACTCTATGGGGCGTCTTCAACCCCTCATTAGCTAATTGGTGTATTGTGGCCACTCGCGACCCCTCGACCCCCGCGACCCCCGTTGTGACACCTACACTATTTGTGTTTGATCGATTTATGGAATTAGACAAAGAGTCGCCCGAGGGTCAAAGCCCTTCATTTTTTTATACCACGTATGTGGTAAACAATCGCCTGATGGAAAGACACAATTCGATTGATCTACATGACATATAGGACAGTGGAAAAATATCTCGTATATATATATATTTAATCAGAACGAGCCCAGGGTCGAATGGTTAGCAATGGGCACTTTGACTCCGAGGTCACGGGTTCGATCCCCGCGCAAGACAAACATTTGATGCAACAAGATTTGTGACATGAACATGGTTGTTTGTCTCGATCTGGGTGTTTTCTATGTATTACATGTATGTATTTACAAAAAAACCGGTTGTCTGTAAGGTCGGTTTACGGATGATAATTTTACGTGATAACGTCATAAGAAAACATCGGCCGATGGAGTGGAAGAGAGATAGATGCGCTCTCGTTTGTACGCTCATCTCGGGCGGAACGTGACAATGAGTCATGATTTTACGTGCATGCAGCCGGCGTTCATCGATTTATAAGAAGAGATATCAGGTCAAAAATGTATTTAAGTATAATATCAGTTATCTAGTAGCCATAGTACAAGCTTGCTTAGTTTGGGACTAGATGGCAGTGTGTGATTTGTCCAGGAGTATTTAATATTTATTTACATATATCGTTTTAAAATTTTGGGGTGTAAGTGGTTCATCAACATCTTTGAATCAAAGCCAACTTCACCTGCGCGCGGTGCTCCCTGTTGACTGACAAACGAAGCTCTGGCGAAAAGAGAGGTAGGGAGCGTAATTGTAAAAAGTAACATTCCCCAGAAGTGGAGACCTCACAGAATACCGCAGCCAAATAACAATTCCCTTGAGGGTTGTTGTGTTCCTGCGAGTGAGTGAAGTCACCAGAAAGGAGGCAGATGCTGCGTTTGCAGCGGGGATGGCGGCGCGCGAGCGATATTTTTATTAATATGGCTACGGTACCCGCTTCACATCACGCGGGCCGTATACATGTCTGCCACCCGTCGTAGTATATAAATGATAGTTTTAAATAATAGTTATCTACATCTAAATCGAACCGGCTACCTTCCGGAATCAATCCCGCGCCCGACGAGCCCGGCTCTCCCCCGGGGCGCATATAATATTCAGGGCACATTAGCGCGTCCCGTGGGCCCGGCACGGCAGGGGAGGGAACTTAAATCACAACACGCTGATAGGCAAGGATTTGCACTGAGTTTCGCTAGCTTGATGTAGACATACTTCACCTACACGTGGTGCATGCTGCCAGAGGCGGATTTCTCTTTAGGCTAACTAGGCCCGGATCAAGGTCGGCAATCTTATGACTTAGGGACATTGTTGTTGTTATGAAATAATAAATAAATAAAAATTTCTTGTCAATTTTACACAGCGCCATCTAGTGCCAAATTAAGCACAAAGCTTGTGTTTATGAGTACTAGACAACTCATAAATGTACTTAAGTATATATATTTTTTATAAATGCATATAAAACACCCAGATTCCCGCACAAGACAAACATTTGTGTGCATAGACATGTCTGTTTGTCTTAGTCTGGGTGTTTTCTATGTATCATAAGTATGTATTTACAAAAAAAAAATGTAATTACGTATGTTTATCAGTTGTCTAGTACCCATAACACAAGCTTCGCTTACTTTGGGGCTAGATGGCGCTGTGTAATTTGTTTGAATACACTGTACCAAGAGCTGCCAACCATCCGGGTTTGACCCGGAGTATACGGGTTTGAATAGTGCATATCCGGGCTACGGGTTTTACATCGATATGTCCGGGCGACGAGCGAAAGTCAACCGTGTATCAACTGTAATCAAAGCAAAGGTGCTACAACAAACACTTACCAGTAAGAGATATAATTTTATTAAATCAAATCAAGGTGGCCCCAGCAATAGCAGGGTTTGAGTTGATTTATTTGTAGGTAATACGCCTAATATTTGATTATAATAAATTATACCTACCTAAAATATGTATAATTTTATTATAACAAAAAAAATTGCGATGTTTCGAAAGTCTCCGGGTCTGCTCTCTTTGAGAAGCGGCAGCTCTAACTGTACCCGACTGTATGTACCCGAATAACAACTTATGTAACTGTATGCTGCAAATAAAGATGATTTGATTTGATTTTGATTTGAACACTAACAGTTTATCAGTTACACCGCCCAAATGCTTTCTCAGGTGCAGCAGTCATTGTTAATTTGATGATGGTCAAGTTAAGGTTTCCTTTAGGAGCTTGATGGCGTCCTTGCGCTTGTCAGTCTAATACAGCGGTTCCCAATTAGTTTTTTCTAGGTACCACTTCAAGAAAGACCTCAAACTTGCGTACCCCTTATTGCCGGAACGTTAAATAAAAAATGAAATCAGGTGTATTTTATATTTATTATCATCAAAAGACATTCTAGAGACACACTAAAGCCCTCGATGCATACGTTTGACTTACCTACTGATCGTTTAATTAATTTGAATATTTTTTTGGCAATTGTTATTGCACTATTGTTTTTAAGGATTTAATATTTTAGTTAAGAGATTGCTACGGATTTAATATTTTAGTTAAGAGATTTACGTGAGATTGCATCAAGGGGTACGCCCCTTGATGCAATCTCACGTACCCCCGGGGGTACGCGTACCACTAATTGGGAAACACTGGTCTAATAGATCACGCAAGTTAAGAAACGTCAACCGTAACTTGTCTAAGGATAGGTTAATTTATCTCGAGCTTCTCCGTGCTTCGGAGGGCACGATAAGTCGTCGGTCCCGGCTGTTGTCATTAGATGACAGTCGTTAAGCCTGGCCAGTGTTTTCAAGCCGCCCAAAGGTTTCAAAACACTGGCCTCCGCCAACCCGCAGTTGAGCAGCGTGGTGGAGTACGCTCTAAACCCCTTCAATTGAGGGGAGACCCGTATATTAGCAGTGGAATGAATATGGGTAGAACAAGAGCCTGAGAAGACTTGGCTTAACGACTATCATCTAACAGCCGGAACCGACGGCTTAACGTGCCGTCGTTAGCACGGAGAAGCACTAGATTAATAAACCCATCCGTAGACAGGCTTCGGTCGACATTGCTTTGCTTGCATATATACACATAGACACGCACAACGCCATCGGCTTCGTCATGTTCATACTCTTATGTTCCAATGAGTTACTTCCACCTCAAAATTTCTAAACCCATTCAACTTTATGTCGAACCTCCTCCCGCCCCTAGCGTTGGGCGGGGACAGAGGTTGATGGGGGGGGGGGGGGGGGGGGCGTGTCCGGAACCGGAAACTGCCCGTGTGTCTGTCGAATTTATTAATAACAACACCGCTGGTTCTAAACTCGATTAAAATACAAAAACTACTCTCCTATGTAACTTGACTGTTCAAACCTATTTTTTTTTATACTACGTCGGGTGGCAGACAGCATACGGCCCGCCTGATGTGAAGCGGTTACCGCAGCCATAGTAACGCTCGCAACATGAAATATCGTTGGCGCGCTGCGACCCCCGCTGCCAACTCAGCAACTCCTTCCTTTCTGGTGACTTCACTCAGTCGTGGGAACATAACAACTTGACTTTGTTTTAAATAATAAATATATATTGTCAGACAAATTACACAGCGCCATCTAGCCACAAAGTAAGCGAAGCTTGTGGGTACTAGACAACTGATAAACATACATTTTTTTTGTAAATACATACTTATGATACATAGAAAACACCCAGACCAAGACAAACAGACATGTTCATGCACATAAATGTTTGTCCTGTGTGGGAATCGAACCCACGAGCGTTGGTGTCGAAGCCGCGTCATTGACCGCTACGCCGCCGAGCTCGTCATAAGATGTTGATGAACTACTTACACCTCATTAATACCTATTAATGAGGTACCTGAAACATTGCTGTCTGAATGGCAGTAAAGGTGGGAAACTTCTACCAAAGGACGCCACTTGTATCTGTTCATTCAATCGGTAAGAGATAGAAAAGAAAAAGTGATTAGAAGTGGATCACCCCGTTGCGCAATTTTTAACTGGGCATGGTAATTTTAAGAAGAGATAGTTGCGTCTCAAGCCGGACGCTTAGGCGGATCGTGCCTCTCTATCGCTTGCTCCGCGTTCTCGCTTGCACGCTCGGCTCAGGCGGAACGTGACAATTAGTCATGTTTTTTCGTACGTGCAGCCGGCGATCATCGATAAGGCGTTATCATTATCAGGTCAAAAAGACCCATATTGGTGAGCTTCTTTCATTCATTTTGGGTGTAAGTGGTTCATTTATCTTTGAACTAAAGCCGCATCGTCACCTGCCCGCGGTGCACCCTGCTGACTGATAAACGAAGCTATAGCGAAAAGGGAAGTAGGGAGCGTAATTGTAAGCTACCCGACTGGGGAATTTACTTAATTGGGGGATGGATGGCGCCACCGTCGCCGTAAACACTAAGTTGTTATATCTTATTTGCATAAAAATAGTAAAACCGGCAATTTTGTGCTACTTTTACAATAAGTGAGTGACTTATGACCAAATACCAAAGTACAAGTGTTATTTTTCCTGGACAATGTGTATATTTCAAATAATCTCAAAAATAATTAAGTGCAGTGTCATAAACTAATTTGGTAAAAATAAAAGAACCATACAATTAAAAACCATATGATCTGTGTAGACTAGAAGAAGTGAAAACATTATAATAGGGAAAAACTGTCTCGCCGAGGTGAAATGTATAGGAAAAGTGATAAAATAGTGTACTAGGACAGTTATCCAATTCAAATTATAACAAATGTAAACAAAGACGTTAATATAGATATTGAATATTCGATCTTATGTACATAGCAGTAGAGCGTATATTCGAATGTGTATATACACAGCGCCACCTTCCATCATACATCGAAACTACTAATATACTTCAATCATAGCCGAACGTGCAACGACATCTATCGGTAAATACCAGCAGTAAGACGCAGATCAATAACGCATTGCTTCTTACTATAAATCAAGAAAGATCAATTAACTTAGTTCAAATTGCAACTACGAGATGGCGCTCACCTGTACAAAATGCTCCACAACCATAACAAATAAACAATTCTTGATTATGTAATGTATGTGAGAAACATTTCCATCTGAACTGTACTAGCATATCGTTTCAACGTTTTAAAATAATGACACCGGAGAATAAAAAAGCTTTCAGGTGCCATTCATGCTCCTCATCCTCTCATACCAAAGTAACGCAATCTCATCCTACAAGTAGTCCGAACGAACGCAGCAACGTAACACATCGGAAAAAGTTTGAAATAAATATACACACTGAAAATTCATTTGACGCACTCACAGACGAAGACTCTGAAAATGATTATTCCTCCGTTACTTCAACGCCTAAAACTAATTTAAATAGGAGCTTTTCAGCTGTACGTTCAAATTTAAAAGAAACGATTTATGAATTAAAACAAAAAACACGAAAGTTGGAAGAAAAGCTGGAAATAGCTGACAATGAGATAACAAATTTAATATCAGAAAACCAGGCCTTAACACGACAAATCACTTCCTATGAACTAAAAATAAAACAATTAACTCATATCTGCAAGACTACTACGGGTACTGAGAGTATTAAAAAGAGAAGAAAGAGCCTTGGAGTGAAAAAACTTAACTACTCACACACTACACGACAAGATAATCTCAGTACAACGATATTCAGCGACTATTCGGGGCCTCCATTACAAGTCCAAACAAACACCGAAAGTACGAAAACAGATGGCGTTACCATCGCTCCAGTACAGGAACCCAGCACAGAAAACAAGAAAAAGTATAAACATACAAATACATATTATTGGTGATGAAAACCTGCGAGGATTATCCATGAAATTAATAAAATCTAGATACGGCAAATGGAATGACGTTTATAAACCCAATGCATTTATCATGTCTGATGCTACTAGTACAGAAATGTTAAATTATTGTAATAATTTATCTAAAAACTTATCTCAATATGATATAGTGATCTTAGGGTTCGGTAATCATGATAGTGATATCCATAGGCTACATGCGAACATTTGTATAGCTATAAACACATTGAGTAAAGCGTCAATTATAATTTTACCTGTTATTTATAATCCGTATTTAAATGAATTGACATTAAATCATTATATAAAATTATGGATCAGACATTTTCACAATTGTACATTTATTAATATGTATACACTTGACAATTATGCTGACTGTATCAATTACCTCTGTAACAAAGTTAATTCATGCATCGATTTTATGGAATATAAAAAACTATATCTATCATTTGAGAACATCAGAAAGTACATTCAGGAATCAAATAAAAAATGTCAAATAAAAAATAAAGTTATATCTTACAAAAAAGGTACTATACCATACTTCTTTCATAGGCAATCAAATATGTTAGGAAAATCGATTAACTCAAAGCACGACTGTGAAAGAACACCCATTGCATCCACTAGTAAATTAAACTCTCAGTGCAATGATCAAAATAATGAAGCATTTTTTCGATCTTAACGAAAGTAATCAATTCACTATAATTCACCAAAACATTCACGGTTTGCTTTCAAAACGTGAAATAATTGAGTTAACCCTCTCAGATATAAAATCGGAGATTAACCCTGACGTGCTATGTTTTACGGAAACCTTTGTTAAACTCGGTGAAGAAAAAAACATAAATATTAGTAATTATGAACTGGCTGCTAACTATTCTCGACCGACAAAACGAGGTGGATCTTGCATTCTAATCAAGCAAGGACTAGACTATAAAAGACTATCTTGCCTCGATGGGTTAGTCATGGAACATCACTTTGAATGCTGCGGGGTGAATCTAACTCCTAATAACATTATTGTTGTCAACATATATCGAGTACCATCGAAAATAAAAAGGTATCTTGAATATTTTTTAGAAAAGATTGACATGCTGTTGCACATATGTTTATTGAAATTTTCGAAAAAAAAAATAATTATCACAGGTGACTTAAATATTAACATGCTTGACGAAATAAATCTATATACAAAAAAATTATGTGACATTATAAAGAAATATAATTTTATATTACATATAAATAAGCCAACTAGGGGGAAAACTTGTATAGATCTAATAATAAGTAACATTTCCAATGCGGTGGGCTATGTTCTATCCTTGTGGTTATCTGATCATGACACGGCACAGGTCTTAAAATTTAAATTAGGCATTAAAAAGGAAACCCATAAATCAGTATTTATCCATAAAAGGTGTTACTCGAGAGAAAACATAGATAAATTCAAAGGACACCTTAGTAATCTATCTTTTTCTGAGGTTTATAAGCTTAACGATTTAAATGCAGCTTTCAGGGAATTTTATGATTTGTTTATCCTTCTTTATAATCTCTGTTTCCCTATAGTAAGAGTGAAACGTAGTACATCTACTAAGGTTAGATGGATCTCCAAGGGTTTAATTAAAAGCTGCATAACAAAAAGAAAACTACGCTATAAATATTATTCTAATAGAACTGATGCCAATCGTATAAAGTACATAAGATACAATAAACTACTAAAAAAATGTACAGATTGTTCTAAAAAAATAGCAAACCAGAAATATGTAATAAATAGTAAAAACATTTGTAAAGCAACCTGGAATATTATAAAAAGTGAAACTGGTAATACACAAACCCGGAATTACATTAATAAAATTACGCGTAGTGGTACTGAAATCACAGAACCAAATAATATTGCTTCCACATTTAACAACTACTTCATAGACATAACAAATGCATTAAATAACAATATTGAAAATACAGTTAAGACCAGTTTGCAGAACAGTATTTTCCTTGCTCCGGTCGATGCTCTGCAAATCAGACAAATAATAATGTCACTTAATAGTACACAATCCGAAGGCTATGATTCCATATGTACTAAGGTTGTGAAGGCATGTGCAGACCAAATATGTCATGTGTTAGCCTATCTGGTAAACCTCTCACTGTACTTGGGAGAGTTTCCGGAAAAGCTTAGAGTCTCAATAGTGAAACCATCGCATAAAAATGGTGACAAAACGGACATAAATAATTATCGACCCATTACTCTTATTCCTATTTTTTCGAAAATCTTTGAAAAGGTTATGTTTAAACAACTCGAATCATTTTTTAAGAGATTTCAAATACTAAAGCAAAATCAATATGGATTCCAGAAAAGTAAATCTACAACACATGCAACATTTGACTTAATTAATGAAGTACTACAAAATGTAAATAAAATGAATCACACGACGGTATTATTTCTCGATATGTCGAAAGCATTCGACACCGTTGCCCATGATCAATTATTAATTAAACTAGAACATAATGGTATAAGAGGTCCAGCACTGACGTGGTTAAAATCCTATCTAGAAAACAGATTACAATTTGTGGAGATAATGCAAGTGAACTCAAAGCGTACTGTTCAAATGTTTAGGTCAGAGCTTAAACATAATAAATTTGGTGTACCACAGGGCAGTGTCTTAGGTCCACTGCTGTTTCTATCATATATAAATGATCTACCAGATACAATACAATATAAAACAATTTTATTTGCTGACGACATATCGGTTATAGTTACATCCGATAAAACAACTACTATAACTCAGCATAAAAATGTCATCACGCAAACATTGACTAGTGTAATGAATTGGCTAATAAAAAATAATCTTAAAATCAATCTCAGCAAGACTAAAATAATAAATTTTAATAATTTGAGAACACAATCCATAGACCTTAAGTTTTCTGGACAAGCTCTTAGTAGCGCAGCAAGTACGACATTTTTAGGACTAATAATAGACAATAGGTTAAGTTGGAAAAATCACATAGATAAATTGAACAACAAAATAAACGGGTTTTCTTTCGCTTTATATAGATTGACTAGAGTAGCTAACCAAAGTACAGCTATCACAGCTTATTTCGCGTACGTGGAATCAGTGCTGAGATACGGCTTGGTTGTCTGGGGCAATGGAACAGAAATAAATAAACTATTTATTGCTCAAAAAAGATGCATACGAGCTCTTGCCCACATTGCACCTGATGTATCTTGTTTGCCGTATTTCCGATCACTGAGCATATTACCATTACCCTGCCTTTATATATATGAGGTAGGTAAATTTGTAAGGCAAAACACTCATCTATTTATAACAGCCAGGGAAATGACAAACAGAAATAGACGCAACCCGAACAAACTGGTATTAAACATAGTCCCTAAGACACAACGTTTCATGAATAATAGTTATAATATGTGCAAGACAATTTATAATAAAATACCAAATTATTTTAAGGAACTCCCACTGAATGAATTCAACCCGTCATTGCGGAAGTGGCTTTTGCAGAAACTATTTTATTCCATTAAAGAGTTCTTAGAATATAAGGAATAGACATTCGTAATTGATGCATGGATTAAATTTCTTATGAATTATTGTTTGATATATAATGAAATGATATACGTAATTGTTATAAATTAATTGACATAGTAATTTATAGAATTAATACAATTGACATAGTAATTTATAGAATGAATATATTTGCCGTTATTAATTTATAGTATTAAATATATTGGACATAGTAATTTATATTAATGACATTAGTAATATAAAAAGATAATATTATACTCAATTACCTACTCTCGTAAGATTTGCATGCTATTGAAAATGGCTAAATAGGTCTAAGCAACTTTGTTATACTATCTGACATCCTCATTTACTGTTACCCTATTTAATGCAAATAAAGATTATGATTATGATTATGATTACCTCCACCTCACAGAATACCGCAGCCAAATAACAATTCACTTGAGGGTTGTAATGTTCCTGGGAGTGAAATCACCAGAAAGAAAGGAATATAGGCTGGCAACGGATATGCGACCCCTTGTTGTTGCTGACCTCCTTAGGCGGTGGTGAATGCTTTCCATCAGGTGACCCACATGCTCGTTTGCCACCCTCTCATATAAAAAAATGGGGTGTTGCTGTATTATGGAGACAGTCGTGTATACGTTATGTTGCACGTGAATACGTTATGTACTAAAATTATCTCAAAATGGCAGCGCGTCCCCCTCCCCCGCACGCGATGTTCCATGGTCCTTACTTAGCGTTGTAAATTCTTTGATCCTGCATCTATCCAGTGGTGTGATTGAGTTTTGGATGTAGAATAGGCTATTTTCCAATGTTTAATAATTGTATAAATTAGTTAACAAAATCGTAAAATACACAAAACTATAAAGATCTGCAAACTTTCATTCTAATATCTTCAGTCAGACTTTTTTTTAGCGTCGATCAAAGTTTGACGGGAAAGTCCATTTTAAAAGTATGAAATTATTAAAAAATAATATTTCCATTGGAGAAGCAATAAAAAATGCTATAACTTTTATTATGATACTAATCACATAACATAGCTGTCGTACAAATTTCTGATTTGATGCATACAAAATACAAACCTGTGACGTCATAATTCGGTAGCCTTTTGTATGGAGCGTTTTGGGGCAGTCTAAAAATTGTGATTTTCAAATTAACATATCTCGGGAGATTTTTGTGCTATCGAAGTAATTCTTTCACCTATGGTTATATTATGGAGACGTCCCTACATATCAAACCGAAAAAAATGTTAGTCAAATAGCCTATTGTAGAGCATAGATTCGAAACTACTGGAAACTACAACGCCAAACAGTATCCCCCCATTTTGTTGTCATTATATTTGTTGGATTGTCCCCGTGTCGTTGCAAATTTAAACACGTACTCACGTCACATAAAAAAATAAAACCCGAATTCTTATTAAAGAGAATGAAAAAGAGAATTTGACCATACGTGCTTATAAAATTTAAGGGTTTCCCTTGATTTCCCTGGGATCCCATCATCAGATCCTGACTTGGTGAATATAGGACCACCTTGCAATCATACCCTTTCAAATAAAAAAATAATTTTGAAAATCGGTTCACAATTCGCAAACATATCGAATAACATATATTACATACAGAAAAAATCAGTCGAATTGAGAACCTCCTCCTTTTTTGAAGTCGGTTAAAATGAGCCACGTTTGGTAATCAGCAGGGTGCATCATGTGCCGATAAGGTAGACTTTGACTCTAAGATCATGCTAGGTCTCTTACACCCCACCAGATCAGTTTGCGTGCGATTGTCCTCGATTGTCCCCGACGGTTCGCTCTCAAAGACGACAAGCGACAAGCGACAAGCGACGAGCGACAGGCGACACGCGACACGCGGCCCGCGGCGACGCGACTTGAATACAGATTCCATATGCTAACAATATTATTTTTGTATTTTTCAATCATCTTTAGGGATCCGCGGTGAGTTCACAATACGAGTTAATACCGCGGGTCTCAGACTTAGAGTATTACTAGATACCGCATGTATAAAAAAATAAATATTTCTCGCCTTCCTTCCTATTATGCAATATCGCTCGCGCGCCGCCACCCCATTATCAACGCAGCAACTCCTTCATTTCTGGTGACTTTACTCACTCGTAGGAACACAACAACCCTCAAAATTCAAAGAGGAATTGTTATTTACCTAGCTGCGGTATTCTGTGAGGTAACGCTGTACCCTAGGGGTGTAAGTTTTTCATCAACATTTTTGAACCAAAGCCAACTTCACCTGCACGCGGTGCACCCTGCTGGCTGACAACGAACCTCTGGCGAAAAGAGAGGTAGGGTGCGTAATTGTAAGTTACCCGACTGGGGAATGTACGTCCACCTCACAGAATACCGCAGCCAAACAACAATTCCCAGGGTTGTTGTGTTCCTGCGAGTGAGTGAGATCACCAGAAAGGAAGGAGATGCTGCATTGGCAGCGGGGGTGGCGGCGCGCGAGCGATATCTTATGTTGCGAGCGTTAATATGGCGGTAACCGCTTCACATCAGGCGGGCCGTACGCTTGTCTCCCACCCGACGTAGTATAAAAATAAGAAAAAAGACGTATTCACACACAAAACTATCATGCCCCGGTAGAAAATCAAAATTAATATTCCACAAACATCTACCTGCAATCAATTTATTGGTGAAATTTGCGATTGAAAGAAATCCGCCGGAGAGCCGCGCGCCGCCGGAAGTCGCCACCGGCTCATATCCGGCTCAACGGGGAGCCTCGCGGGGAGGGGGAGGACGTGCCCTCGCTCATCCGATAATATTGTCTGTCGATTTAAATATTGACTAATATTTGATGGAGTGACGGCGGGAGGCATTACCCGACTCCTGCGGGGAGGGTAATGTGTTTGAGTGTATGCATGGTGTAGCTGTGCCTGCGGCTTCGCACTGAAAGGTAGCCTATATCTTTCCTCGGAATGGGACGGGGGCCCACCACACATTCCCACCACTGTGTCTCCTGTGTAGCCAGGATTAACAGCGGCGACCGACAAACAAGGCAATGAACAATGAAGACCATTGTAGTCCCGGGGGTACAACTACGGCTGCCTTGGAACTCACAACGAATTTAATCAGAAGAAATTAGTAGGAGTAGGAAGCTTTTGGAATTTGACTTCCCCTCTTAGCAATGTGAGAGACAGCAATATGGCAAATAAGGCATTAAAAGCCTAAAGAGATGGCTAGTCAAGTGAAGCTCAACTGCCGTGCACCACGGATTTTAAGTTTCTAACACTATTGGGGACCTAAAACATTGAGTTGTTACCTAACACATCGATTCCAATAATATGAATTGCAAAATCGTCTGAACGTTTGGTAATTCTCCCTTGTTGCTACCAAATCTGAATAGTATACTACCCCGGATGCCACATGCAACGAAATCAACATGTCGTCCCGCTCCCCCCGCCGCCAAAGATCACACTCCCAGAGAACATGGTGTGCTGTTTGATCGAATTCAGAATTAGCAGTAGAACATTCGCATAAGGGCGACGGCACTAATTTAAACGAAAAGAGTTTAGCCTTAAAACTGCCATGCCCAGTCAAAAACTGCGCAACGGGGTAGTCGACTTCTAACATCTTTCCTCGGAATATAAATATTTAGGAAAAAGATTGGTAGACGTAACTGGTGAGCCAAGATCTGGCACATTCCTCGCCCAAAGGATCAGTTGAAACATCCAGCGAGGTAATGCTGCTAGCGTCTTGGGGACGATGCCACATGGGCCAATCTTTTTACTTACTTTTGTTAATTTTATTTTAGTATTGTTTGATTTTTGATACTTTAGTTTTATAGTAGAGTTGTATGTATTGTTTATAGCTTATGTTTATTCGAATAAAGTTATCACGTCATTGTGACAAGTACTGAATAATCTATCTTTCAAGTACGAAAACTGCAATGTTACTTTACAACGCTTACGTTCGCAGTGGGCTTGAATATGGGGCTGTGGTGTGGAATCCGCATGAGAGCAAGTATATCAAGCTAGTTGAAAAGGTTCAAAAAAAATTCGCTCGTTTTATTTATAAAAGGCAATATGGCTACTATCCTTTTCTTTAGCCATCTCAGGAGGCATGGTTGGGATGGATACCCTAGAGTTAAGACGCACAATTCAGCAGATAGTACACTATTATCAGCTACTTAGAAATAAAATGGACAATCCCAAAGCGTTAGAGCGCATTGGGTTAGTTGCACCCTCTCGTAGTAGTGGAGTGGAAGGGCTGCGTCGTCGGCACCGGCTGTTCACTACCGCAGCGCCCGTGCGCACTTGTCGCGCACAGAATGCACCTACGGCCCGTTGTATTGCCGTTTTAAATGATATCCATCGGCAATGTTCAGATGCCGACGTATTCGCAGATACAATTTCACAATTTTTAAATATGTGTATTGTTCTGTATAAGTAGAATGAATGTTTTATTAATTTAATAGTTACTACAACTGACATACATGAATGTTTTGGTAAAATATTTACTGTAAATTTATGTATGTTCAGAAATAAATAAATATCCATAATAATAAATAAATAAATATATATCGGTGGTTTGACTCCGAGGTCGCGGGTTCGATCCCCGTACAAGACAAATATTTGGATGCATGAACATGTCTGTTTGTCTTGTTCTGTGTGTTTTCTATGTATGTATGTTAGCATCACCAAGGAGTCGTCGATCCGTTGCCAGCCTGTACTTTTTCTTTGTTTCTGGTGACCTCACTCGCTCTGTGATGTTGAGGTACTTTCTCAGTCTCTTACAAATACGCCGTACCCTAACTCTCTTTTCTGAGAGCTTCGTTTGTCAATCAGCAGGGTGCACCACGTGTAGGTGAGGTTGCCTTTAAATAATAATAATAAATAAATAAATATTTCTTGACAATTTACACAGCGCCATCTAGTCCCAAATTAAGCGAAAAGCTCGTGTTATGGGTACTAGACACCTGATAAATGTACTTAAATACATTTTATTTTTGTAAATACATACATATAATTCATATAAAACGCCCAGACCAAGACAAACAGACTTGTTCATGCACACAAATATTTGTCTTGTGCGGGACTCCAACCCGCGACCTCGCAGTCAAAATTGCTAACCATTCGACCACATTTTATTTGACGAGCCCCGTCAAATAAAAGGTAAAAGGTAGCCTATGTCTTTCCTCGGTATAAGTATAAACCATCTATGCACATCCCAAATTTTATTCAAATCGATTCAGCCGTTTTGTCGTGAGTGGGTTACAAACAGACAGACATGCAGACACACATATTTCTGTCTGGTGACCTCACTCACTCGCAGGAACACAACAACCCTCAAGGGAATTATTATTTGGCTGCGGTATTCTGTGAGGTGGAGGTACTTCCCCAGTCGGGCAGCTTACAAATACGCTGTACACTACCTCTCTTTTGTGAGAACTTCGTTTGTCAATCAGCAGGGTGCACCACGTGTAGGTGAGGTTGCCTTTGGCTGTAAAGATCGTATTCAGGCACCTAAACCCTAAAATATGGTTATCAAATTAATGGGCTTGAGGAGCGTTTTAAAAAGAACTATTAACAGCTTATGAATTAAATAATAGTTGGTTTCGTCCAAATTGCAAGAATATTATAAATATTTGAAATTAGCTCAAGAATTGACAAGAATCTTGTTTATTCCGACATTGAGTTGTTACCTAACACATCGATTCCAATAATATGAATTGCTAAATCGTCTGAACGCTTGGTAATAGGCTATTTTCCTATGTTTATAAATTGTATAAATTATTTAAGAATATCATAAAATACACAAAACTATAAAGATCTTTCTAATATCTTCAGTCGGACTTTTTGTAGCGTCGATCAAAGTTTGGCGGGAAAGTCCATTTTAAAAGTATGAAATTATTAAATTTTTGAGTGTGCCTTATTTCGGCACTGCCCATGTCTCAGATCTTGATTTTAACTAGACAAAAAATTTGTCGTTAATTTGTCGAAATTTGTCGCCCAAAGCAAAAAATTTGTCGGTCTCCCGTTAAAGAGTTATAAGGTTTTTTTTGTGGCAGTGCCGAAATAAGCTTATTTCGGCACTGCCCACTCGGGATCTATTAAACTACAAAACATAGCGAAGATATGATTTTCCCCAGAATTTGTCGTCAATTTGTCGAATTCAGACACCAAGTATCAGAATTAGTCGACCTCCCGTTAAAAAGTTATAAGTATTTTTTTGTGGCAGTGCCGAAATAAGCCTTATTTCGGCACTGCCCAAAAAAACTACACCACCTAGCGAAAATCTGATTTCACCCAGATGTTGCCTTGAATTTGTCGAAATTTGTCGGCTATAAAACACAACTGGTCGATGCGTAATTAAAAAGTTACACGCATTTTAATAATTCACGTTGTAGTCAGAGAGCCTAACGTAGGCAGAGTAGAATAACACCACCCCATTCACATATGGCTATCGTAAAAAGCAACTAATGTAGTGCTAAAGAACACCTAAAGCATTCGTAGATCAGAAAACAGTTGCATGCATTGACAAACTTTGCCAGACTCTGAAAAAGGAAGGAAATAAAACGGTTATTGTCGCATTTTGTGCATGATATAATTTTGATGCAAGATCTCGGACTATACTTATTATGAGAATTATAAAAATGCGTGTAACTTTTTAATTACGCATCGACCAGTTGTGTTTTATATCCGACAAATTTCGACAAATTCAAGGCAACATCTGGGTGAAATCAGATTTTCGCTAGGTGGTGTAGTTTTTTTGGGCAGTGCCGAAATAAGGCTTATTTTGGCACTGCCACAAAAAAATACTTATAACTTTTTAACGGGAGGTCGACTAATTCTGATACTTGGTGTCTGAATTCGACAAATTGACGACTAATTCTGGGGCAAATCATATCTTCGCTATGTTTTGTAGTTTAATAGATCCCGAGTGGGCAGTGCCGAAATAAGCTTATTTCGGCACTGCCACAAAAAAAAACCTTATAACTCTTTAACGGGAGACCGACAAATTTTTTGCTTTGGGCGACAAATTTCGACAAATTAACGACAAATTTTTTGTCTAGTTAAAATCAAGATCTGAGACCTGGGCAGTGCCGAAATAAGGCACACAATTTTTGAAATTTGAAGCAAGATCGTCGCCAGCCGATGGCCCGGGGGGGGGGGGGGGGAGCTGCCCCTCCCTGCTCCCCCTTGGCGACGCCCTTGTTCTGAAGTAGTCATATATTACAATAGCTGTACCGTATCTGATAAAAATTTTGTTTATTTCATGAATCATTGGTAAAATCGTTTCGCCAAACTCCACAGTCGTCGCCACCCCCGCATCCGGCGGATATTGCGGTAAATGCGATTGTCGCCGTGTCGCGCGACAGGGCGACACAGCGTCGCGTCGCGGCGACACGACTTTATTTCATTACCTGGGCTATTGATAGACAAATTTACTGACTGAAACTAGTAAGATATCACTCGGTATCACAGGACTTCTTAGAGATCTCGTTGTGTTTTGTGACGTGTACTTGGGGACCTTTTTTTTTTTATTCCACTAAGTTGACAAAGAAGCAGATGGATAAAATACAGTTCACCTGATGGGAATTTTTTTTTTTATTCCACTAAGTTGACAAAGAAGCAGATGGAAAAAATACAGTTCACCTGATGGAAAGCTTTTTTTTTATATACCGTATTTATGTATTTTTTTAAGAAATTTGGCAAGTAACATCGTTATAGACTACAAGTACAGGAATAAATCTCAAAACTATACATTTGTAATTAAATCTTAAAAAACTTATGAATAAAATACCTACTTAAATATAACTTAGAAATAAATAACTATAAATAATGAAGCCCCGCCAATTCGTTACCCACTTGAAAAGTGCCCAAAAGGCTGGCAGCATTGCCACGTTGAATGGCAATGCTAATCCTCTGGCCGAGATATTGGCCAGCCCTTTGGTCATGTGATACTTCGATCAATCTTTTTGACAACTGTTGAAACAGTTTATGTGCTGATGGTCCCCACGGACCTAGCGTCTCTACCCCAAACGGCTCAAATATGTAGCTCTGATTCAAGCAACTATATTTTCGCCGTTTGAGGTTTTCAGCAAACGCTGCAGCCGCACCAGCCCTAACTTCAGTGACCCGAAGATGAGACGGCGCAAGGGTGTCGACGCAGGTAGCGTCCCACACCAAAGGTCGCCCCAACCTCCAGGCCACAAGTGTCATTCCATCCGGTCTCTTCCCATCATCACGTGCAAGCCCGTTCGGTTCTAAAACCGCGGGTGTACGGATGCTGGCAAGAGCCCGGTGGATGATATTATTAAGGCTAGCGTGGCGTGGTATGCGCCCTGCACTTTTGAGACACGAAAGTCCGTGGTGACCAAGTTGATCGACAGTATCACCACAGGGGCAACGATGCGGGGCGTTTATATAAGTGCCCAAACGCAGACACACCGCTAGACGGAAGGTATCGCGATCCAACAGAGTTCCTAAATTAGGAGATGGTAATGCTTGTAGCCATAATCCAGACTCCCATTCCGCTACAGCCAGGAGACGGGCACGCTCTGCAGAATTGCTACATGTTTGTAAAAGGTTATTTCGTAACAGTCTGCAAAGCGGCTCGTCCCACTGTCTCTGTGATGATGGAAAATCTGGAAATTTTGAATTTGGATCTTGACTCGTCCAAGCATGTTTGGCATCCGTTACATGGCATATTTCTGGTATAAAATCATTACAAATTTTTGTAAAAAGATTTTTAACGCTATGAACGGAAGACAAAAATGCTGGGAGAGCGACACTAGTAATTTTGCGAATTCCTAGGCCTCCGAATCTAATAGGTAGGGAGGCCTGTTCCCATGAACGATCGTCTAAATTAACATTAAGCAGAGCCGAAAGTGTATTTTTAATAATTACGTCCAATTTTTCTGTCAAATCCGGTCGTTTCCAAAAATGGCAGCACCGTAGCACGTACGTAAAATTTGGAACAAAAAGGCAAAAACGCAAGATAGTGAAAGCTATGTGTGTGTTTATATTTGAAAGGCGGTCCGAAACGAACTGAAAATTTTGTATTTTTTCTTCTATAAAAGAAGAAAAGGATTCATCGAAAACAGGTGACCCAAGGAGGCGTAATGTAGATTTATTTATGATTTTGATATCGGGGGCAATTGCAGCAAAACTCGAAACTATTGCATTTTTTTGTTGACAATTATCCGAAATAAAAAGTTCGCATTTTGCATAATTTATGTTTAGACCTAAAGAGTTTAAATGTTGGATTAAAGCTTTAAAATCATGAAGAACTGTATTACAGTCTCCTCCAAGAGTCCCGTCATCTAAATACCAAACATTAAATTTAGAATTTAGAGCCAGTAAAACCGGATGGATAGCCAAACTAAAAATTGCTGGCCCAAGAGGGTCACCTTGTTGACAACCCACAGAGGAGTACAAAAGATGATTCTTATACATTAATTTTGAATTTTTGTTATAGCATTGCCAAAGGAAATTATAAGTCGAGGGAATTTTGGATTTGACTTCTGTCAACAAGGCGGCCCTATCCACGGAATTAAAAGCATTTTTAATGTCCACCTTCAGCAGCACATCACCCTCCTGGTTGTGGATGAAAGTCCTTGCAGAATGTACAGCGGCCTCGCAGCCACCCTTCGAGCCAAAACCCAACTGTAATGGCTGGAAGTAGCTACCAAGAGTGTCCGCGATGGCACTGCAACAAATCTTAGAAGTAAGACGGCGGTATACCGTACCTACAGCTATAGGACGTATACCGCCGTCTTTGTTTTTTAAAGCGCATAAATTAGCACCATATAGCACATCAGTTACACCGTCACAAACCTTCCCAGACAGCATTAAGTTTACAAGGGCTGTCAGGCTCCCCAGAAGGGACTTGCTGGTATGGCTGGTCTCACCTCCCAACAAATCTTTAAGGTGCTGAGGGGTGAGACCATCCAATCCACCAGCGGAACCACTCCTAAAGGACAAAACGGCCCTGTAAACCTCTTGTGGGCCAATCTGCAACGGCGCATCCGATGGGCTAGGTGGGGCGGGAAAGGTCATTCTTGCTGCCGAAGGTGGATGTTTGTCGTGAAGTGCGGAAAGAGTATCAGGGGTATCTGGGGCGATTCCATCGCTAGAAAAAAGGATTCTGGCTGCGCCTTTAATATCCCCTTCCCCTACCTTAGATTCCACATATTGAAATACATTTTTTTTAATTCTTGTTGAAGCTGAAAGTAAAGGATTTACATTAAGTAATGGGTCAGGTCTATTGCAGTTTTCTTTAATGGAGTTGGTAAGAGATGAATTACAGCACCTTTTATTAATATGTAAAATCCGGTAAGGGAAGGTCAATAAGTGTTCCCAAGCCTCCTGTGTATTTTCCTGATATGTAAATTTAATTTCTTGTGAAAGTTTCTCTGCCACGGATGTACGAGCTCCTTTTGGGATCCTTTTAATGATAGGTACAGAATGTTTCAGGGTTGATATTGTTTCATGAAAGGGCCTAGTTTGTAGGGGTACAGAGGAATCAATTGCAGATGGTATGGTCGAAGAAATATCAGAATCTATAAAAATATTTTTATTTTTGTGAACTTTACTATTGTGTATTTTTAATCCTCTATACCCCCTGAAAAATCTTGGCTGGGAACACTGGGCGCACCGAAGGAAACCGTCCAACGATGAATCGCCGGGCAAGCTATCGAATCGCAACACGTTCACGTCAGCTGCCATGGGCTGGGCACCTATACAAAATGTCTATAAAAAAGGAATATAATATTTAATTAAATATAAAAAAGGATACACTATAAATACACCTTAAAAATATATAATACACATCACCAAAGTCTGGTACTAAAATAACGCCAAAAATAGTATTGTTTGGAACCACAGTTATGTTGAAAACTTATAGGAACGGCACAATCAGACGGCAATTTAAATCTTAATAAGTTCTCCGAAAATTCTTTATGGACAGAGGTAAAGTATTGCTTGCATTTCGTTAATATTCTTGGACAATTTATTTGGACTCTGGATTTTCTCGTTACGCCATATTTATGTATTTTTTTATATATATTGACAAAGAAGCAGATGAACAAGCAGATATCGGGTGTAAGTGGTTCATCAACATCTTTGAACCAAAGCCAACTTCATCTGCTCGCGGTGCACCCTGCTGACTGACAAACGAAGCTCTGGCGAAAAGAGAGTTAGGGAGCATAATTTGTAAGGTACCTGACTGGGGAATGTACCTCCACCTCACAGAATACCGCAGCCAAATAACAATTCCCTTGAGGGTTGTTGTGTTCCTGCGAGTGAGTGAGGTCACCAGAAAGGAAGGAGTGCTGTGTTGGCAGCGGGGATGGCGGTGCGCGAGCGATATTTTATGTCGCGAGCATTAATATGGCTTCGGTAACCGCTTCACATCAGGCGGGCCGTAAGCTTGTCTGCCACCCGACGTATAAAAACAAAGATGGAAAAAATACGGTCCGCCTGATGGAAAGCCTTTCCTTTTTTTACATCCACATACAATACGTCTTACACATTTTTATTAATAACTAGCTGATGCCTGCGACTTCGTTCGCTTGGACTTAACCTCAACAGAAAATGCTCATCAGGCTGAACAACTTTTGCTAAGGCGTCATTTTTATATTTCTTATAGTTTACCTGAACCATTATAGTGCTGCATCAGGTGTTCCACTTTCCAAAATCAATTATACCCTATATGTTGCCCAGGCTTAACAGCTATATAACAAAAAAGTTTCATTCAAATCCGTCCAGTACTTCCAGAGATTAGCGTGTACAAACAGACAACAGACATACAGACAAACAGACAGACATTTTTTTATAAATTCTTACTCTATTACTATATCTCCATCGCCTCCAATTGTTTTTTTGTAAATATATTCAATGTACAGACACATTATTTTTACTGTTTTATTATATGTATATAGATAGATGTTATAGATATATCCTTATTATTGACTTGAATACGTCTTTAATTGCTTCCACAGGGAGGCAATTAAAAAAAAACCGGACAAGTGCGAGTCGGACTCGCCCACCGAGGGTTCCGTAGGTACGTAGTATCATTATTAAATTTGATATTTTTCGTTATAAATAAGAAATAATGCGTCGAAAAAAAATAATAAAATATATTTTGAACTAGTAGTTTCAATTTGAAATTTCGACACCCTATAAAAAATATACACCCCTATTTTTTAAGATCTATTTACAAATAGTATAGTTTTGAGATTTATTCCTGTACTTGTAGTCTATAACGATGTTACTTTCCAAATTTCATAGCTCTAGGTCAACGGGAAGTACCTTATAGGTTTTGATTCCCTTGAGTGTGTCGAAATATGCGTTTTTTTGCTGAATAAACGGCCTTAACTTTTACGTAAACTTAGCAGTTTGATTTTTTTACATGGGACCGTAGACCTGAGTATACAGTTCAAATTTCAGCTTGATACCTCCACGCATTCTCGACATAGAAATTCTTGACAGACAGACAGACAGACGGACAGACAGACAGACAGACGGACAGACAGACAGACAGACGGACAGACAGACAGACGGACGGAGAACAAAGTGATCTTATAAGGGTTCCGTTTTTCCTTTTGAGGTACGGAACCCTAAAAAACGAATTATATAACAAAATCGGAGGATACAGTTTGGTGTTGCAGCTACATGAGTGAGTAAGGTCACCAGAAATGAAAGAAAAGAAGGAGTAGTCCAGAAATATTTTATATTTTTATTATCCCCAGGTGCGTTCCGAGATGAGGCAGCGAGGTCGCGCGCCGCTCGCAGGCGTCGCTCGCGCCGCGCCGTGACGCGATGGCGCAGCAGACGCACTTCGCGCTGCCCTGGGCTCTGCACTACCAGCACAGGTGCCTTCTTCATCATCACCACTTCAACCTAAGGACGTTCACTGCTGGACATAGGCCTCGTAGACTTCCAGTGTTGGGTACCGTTTGCAATAACGCCCTTTTTGCCCGACTGCGACAGAAGGAGGGTTATGTTTTTCGAGAGTATGTATGTATGTATGTATAATTGTTTGGCACGCTCTGCAGCCTGAACGGCTGGATGGATTTTAGCTTGAGAGGTGTCGTTAGATTCGTATTTGCTGTGAGAGTGACATAGGCTACATCAAATATAAAAAAAATCAATATGGCGGCTGTGAGCCGCAAAATTGTCGTTTAAGTATTTTTGACGTGACAACGTCTTATAAATTG